>CM076582.1:1370126031-1370612926 GCA_034641835.2 Pinus albicaulis | reverse complement strand
ACAACTTCCAAATTCAAATCCACAACTTTCATTTCCATTTCAACAACAAAAGCCTTCTCAACAAAATCCAAATCCTCAACTCATGCTCCCATACCAACAAAAGAAAAATCAACTTCCAGCTCAGCCATTGCCAAATCCTAACAATAAGAATCCTCAGAATACTTACATGGTAGAAGGACAACAATTTCCTACCTATATGATTGTTCCTCTCAACGATGTACAACTCAGATCTGGTAGAGTTTTAGAAAAACCTTCTATAGATATTCAAGAGCAAGATACCTCCGAGGAGGACTCTCTTAAGGTCAATAAGGGTTCTGAGGAAGCATCTCTTCAAAATTCAAACATTCAAAAAGAAAAAGAAAAGTTAACACCCACAATTCCTATAGTTGAGCAACTTGCATCTTTATCTACACCTCCTTTTCCTGAAAGACTACAAATTGACAAGGGGGTGGAAAAACAAATCTTGTTGCCTAACTATGATTTTCTAGATGAATTGAATAATGTTTGTATCAAGATTCCCTTGTTACAAGCCATTCGAGAGATTCCTATTCTAGCAAAAACAATAAAGGAGTTGAGTTTCAAAAGACCAGGAAGGAAACTAAAAGACACAAGAAGAATCCACCTGGTAGGAAATATTGCAGATATTATGATGGGAAAAATTACCATGCAGAAGTATGTAGATCCAAGAAGTCCAATTGTCAAGACACATATAAATGGGATAGAAATTCCAAACACATTGATTGACTTAGGGGCTGCTATCAACATTATGAGTAGACAGACTATGGACCACCTAAAACTTCCTAACCTTCTTTTTACACCTACTTTACTGCAACTTGCAGATCGATCAGTTATTAAACCAGATGGTGTATTAGAAGATATTTCAGTCTCCTTAGATTCTTGGGAATATCCAGTATATTTTATGATTTTGACTCCCAAGAGTAATCTAGGAGGGCACCCACTTATTTTAGGAAGACCTTGGCTAGCCACAGCTGATGCTTTTATTAGTTGTAGATCTGGGGACATGTATATTTCTAATGGTAATTCGACAAAGAAATTAAATTTGTATCCTCCAGCAAAAGCAATCACAGAAGTAGGAGACAATGAATGGGTCGATGATGAGGACATTATACAACCTGTCTTTACCATTTCTGAAATCAGTGAGGATAGTCAAATTCCGAACACATTAGAAAATTTTGAGACATCTTCAGAATATGACCCCACACAATTTCAGTTGGAATCTGACATAGAATATTTATCATCAAGACAAATGTCTCTTTACTCTATGGAAGAGTTTGTTAGTTCTACCATTGAGATTTTTCCAGGAAAAACATTGAATATCAACAAGCATTTGGAAAAGTCACAACAAGAAGAACTAACCAAAATCTTGCAAAAAAATTCTACTGCATTTGCATGGGAGTATACTGACATGAAGGTATTGATCCTAAGACTTGCATCCATCATATCTATATTGAGGAAAACAGTAGACCAATCAGACAACCTCAAAGAAGGATGAATCCAAATCTTAGGGAGATAGTGAAAGAAGAGCTCCAAAACTACTCAATGTAAACTTCATTTATCCAATTTCAGATAGCCGATGGGTTTCTCCTTTGGTTATAGTACCTAAAAAGAATGGTAAATGGAGGGTATGTATTGATTACAGGGAATTGAACAAAGAAACTTTGAAGGATCACTTTCCTTTGCCTTTTATCGATCAGGTATTAGACACATTAGCAGGTAAAAAGTACTTTTCATTTTTGGATGGTTTTAGTGGCTATAATCAAATTCAGGCAGCACCTGAAGATCAAGATAAGACCACATTTACTTGTCCATGGGGAACTTTTGCCTACCGAGTGCTTCCTTTTGGGTTATGTAATGCACCAGCAACATTCCAAAGAGCAGTACTAGGAATTTTTTCTGATCTAATCCATGATTGTGTAGAGGTTTATATGGATGATTTTAAAGTTTATGGTAATTCATTTGAAGAGGCATTAGAAAATTTGGAAAAAGTTCTTATAAGATGTAAAGAAACAAACCTTTCATTAAGCCATGAAAAATGCTTTATGATGTTTACCGAAGGGATTGTTTTAGGACATCATATTTCAGGAGATGGGATTAAGGTTGATAGATCAAAAGTTGAAGTCATCTCCAAGTTGCCTATTCCAAATTGTCAAAGAGATGTTAGAAGTTTTCTAGGATTTACTAGTTACTATAGAAGATTTATATAAAACTTCACTAAAATAGCATCTCCACTCTTCAAGTTGCTTACAAAAGACTGTGAATTTAAATGGGATCCTGATTGTCAATCAGCTTTTGAAACTTTGAAAACAAGAATATCTGAAGCACCTATCCTGAGAGGACCAAATTGGAAACTCCCTTTTCATATTTCTACGGATGCTTCAGATACAGCTCTAGGAGCTGTGTTGGGTCAAAAAGATTTAGTTCCTTATGCCATTTATTATACCAATAAAAATTTGACTCCCACAGAGTTGAACTATACTGTGACTGAAAAAGAGTTTTTAGTTGTTGTTCATGCAATTAATAAGTTTAGACATTACATAATAGGCTATGAAACTTTTATTCATACTGACCATTCTGCAATTAGATATTTAATGAACAAACCCGTTACTAATGGCAGAGTGACAAGATGGCTCTTACTTTTGCAAGAATTCAATATTACTGTTTTGGATAGACCAGGAAAACAAAATACAGTAGCTGATTTCTTGTCTAAGATTCAGAATACTAAAGAAGATTCTCCTATAGAGGATAAGTTTCCCGATGAATACTTGTTTGCAGTAACTATTAAAACTCCTTGGTATGCAGATATTGCTAACTATTTGGTTACAGGGAAACTACCTTCACATTTATTTCCAAGTGAAAAACTAAAAATTATTCAGGAGAGTTCAAAATATTCATGGATTTCTAACGAATTGTTTAAAACAGGGCCAGATCTTGTGATCAGAAGATGTGTCAGGGAAGATGAAATGCCTGATATTCTTAAGGCATGTCATGATGAACCATGCGGCGGACACTTCGCAGACAAAAGGACGGCCTATAAAATCCTCTCTTTAGGATATTATTGGCCTTCCCTCTTCAAAGATGCAAAACAATATGTCAAAAGGTGTGACAGCTGCCAAAGAGTAGGGAAACCTACCTTTTCAAATGAAATGCCATTGCAAACACAGGTACTCATTGAACCCTTTGAAAAATGGGCTTTAGATTTCATTGGACCTATTAATCCACCATCTAAGCAAAATAAGTATATATTGGTTTGTACTGATTATGTTACTAAATGGGTAGAAGCCAAAGCATTAGTATCTGCTACTGAAAATTCAGTTGTTCATTTTCTTTATGAGGATATTTTTACTCACTTTGGTGTTCCAAGAGAAATTGTGACAGATCGGGGGAGCCAATTCACATCCAATTTGGTGGAGAAATTGATGGAAGAATACAAAATCAAGCATAGAAGATCTACTCCTTACCATCCGCAAGAAAATGGTCAAGTGGAGTCCACAAATAAAGTTCTTGAAAGTATCATCACCAAAACTGTTCATCTACATAGAAGAGATTGGGCAGAAAGGCTTCCTGAAGCCTTGTGGGCCTACATAACTACATGGAGAAATACAACAGGACATTCTCCCTATGAACTTGTTTATGGGAAAGAAGTCCTGCTCCCCATTGAGTTCCAAGTCAAGACCTTCAAGATAGCAGTTCAGTTGGGGATGGATCTATCAGAAGCCCAAAAGCATAGAATGGAGCAGTTGAACGAGCTAGATGAGATCAGACAAGAGGCAATTTTAAGAACCGATCTAGTTCAATATCAAAGAGCTAAATGGCATGACAAGTACATCAAAGAGAAGAAGTTTCAAGAAGGAGATTGGGCATTGTTATTTGATTCCAAGTTTAAAGATTTCCAAGGAAAATTTCAGACTCATTGGCTTGGGCCATATGAGATTGATAAGATCTTTAGCAATGGAGCGGTAAGAATCAAGACCATTGATGAGTTTCAAACTCCTCTTATTGTGAATGGCCATAGATTGAAAGTTTATCATAAGCCACTCTCAAAATAGGATTTTGTCAAAATGTTTCAAGAAAGTTCTGCAATCAGGCTGGTACAGAAGAATTCTTCTTCTCTACCAACCTAGCTTTTGTTCTTTTCAGTTAAAAAATAAATAAATAAATAAAATTGTATAAGCCTGAAAACCAATCACTGATTGGCAGTCTTATACAGAAAATATAGGGTGAAAATCAGGAACACCTGACACTCTATATTTTCCAAAAAAAAAAAATCTTTCTTTCATTTCACAAGTTTTGTGACCACCCACTCCATTCCATTCCACTTCATTCCATTTCATTTCACTTCATTTCACTCCATTCCATTTCATTTCATCCATTTCATCAATAAAATTCTTTTTCATGACCATTTCCATCTGGTCATTTGTCATCCGTTCATCTCCATTCATCCAAATAATAGCTGTGTCAGTTTCCGCAGCTGACATCTGTTTCCGCAACTGACTCCAGTTTCCGCGGCCAGAAGTAGATTCTGCAGCTACTACTCTGTTTTCAAAAGAATGTACAGCCAGATGTTATTTCCATAATCATGAAATAAAATGCAGGTGAGAGGATCAAAAATGAAGACATGGAGCATTCAAGACACCAATGAAGAGCAATTAGTTGAAGACCAAAGGAAAAGGCAAAGATTCCAAAGGTATGGATAAAATTTATTTCAAATAGCATTGAAAACACATTTTTATATAGTTATGAACCATGAGCTCTATCCATTATGTGCAATGATTATATTGATAAATCCGTAACCCTTTCACGATCTCCATATTATCCTCTCGCATTCATTCTCAAACGGTTCCATCATTAAACCCCCGATCTTCACTCATGTTCCAACATTCCACTGGTGACAATGAGACGTAATTGATTTGACCACGGACTCTTACAGCCGCATAAACCCATAGCCGTTGTTTAAACGTGCTCACATTTATTTCGCAGCCACCAAATTTCAAAACATTGTCGGATGTGTTATACTCTGTTAATCTCACAGTCGTATCTCTGTCGTGCTTACGAAACCCCTCTTTGTTCTGTTCACTCCATTTCGTTCTCTATTACGCTTTAGTCTGTATACCCACTCTCTGACATTTACCCACAGTCATTGTGCTCATCTCCCTGCATTCAGCCGTTCTATTTCATTTGAACCCTCACGCACGCAAATTTTTGAAGAGCAGAAAGAAGAATGGGTAAATTGCTAAGAGCAGAACTGGAAGGACCTAAGTTCATGGAAGGATATCCGCAAGTAAGGGATATATTGAAGAAAGCAAATTGGCTGCGGTTTATCCAGAAATTCAGAGGTTATCATAAAGAAGTGACAAAGGCATTCACAAGGTCGTTTGATGGCTTGGAAGTAGAGATTGGAGACCTTAAGTTTGCGGTCAATGAAGCATCTATAGCATCTGCCACGGAACTTCTTCAAGAGGGTGAGCGTTGGTTTAAGAATAAAAGCATCAGTGATGAAGCCTGGAGAACAATCTTACGAAACCAAGGTATGGACATAACTACTTTTAAAAGAGGAATTCTTGTTCATGCATTGAAAGAGGAATGGGCTACTTTGCTGCTAGTTGTTCAAAAATTCATTACCTGTGAAGGCCGTTTTGGGTCCATGTATATGTACCATACCAGGTTGCTGATGAATTTTCTAGATAATCAAATTCTCAATCTCCCATATTTTCTATTCAATAGTTTGAAGAAAATTTCTGTGACTGTTCAGAAGCATTTAGAAGATGTAGAACCACATCTATATCGCCACGGTCTTGTAAAAATTTTGATTGAAAAAGAATTAGAGGAGAAGAAAGACACATGGGAACAATTTTTGGTTAGAAATTTCTTTGAGGAACGTTAGGAAATTCCTGAAGGTAGTACAACAAGAAGGAGTAGAAGAAAAATAATAAATGATGAAACTCAAATTACTCCTACTCAAGAAATTCTTGAAGGTAGCACAACAAGAAGAAGTAGGAGAAAAAGAAAAATTGATGAAATTCAAAATACTCCTACTACTACAATTGAAAGAACTGATAGGGAAGAGAGACTGTCAAGGAGGAAGAAGAAAGAAATCAAGGGTAAGAAGCCAATAACACCAAAAGAGAGAAAAACTATTGAGGCTATACATCAAACCCCTTCTTCTGAAGAAGAAGATCATCAAATGTTATCTGAAAGATTAGTTTATCTTCAAAAACAGTCATCTATGGCCAAGAAGACAGAGAAAGGAAAACAAAAACAAAAGGTTAGTGTACCACAGCCACAGGAAGAAGCAAGTAGATTTAGTGAAATTGAGGAAAACGTATGAAAAGGGTCCCTGCTTCATTGATTGGGGAGGAGGTAAAGATCCATCAGCCTCCCCACTGACCATAGTCCATCTCACTGGGGCTAGTTGAACCCGGTTCATTTCATTCTCACTGTACATCGAACATAGTCCATCCCATTCTCGCCAGATGTTGAGAGCTCTTCTCAAAACAAGATTTTTAAAGATAACTCTCCTTCACTATGTTTGGGAATGCAACAATAAATGATACCTGCATAGACCTCAAGGAAGAGAAGTATATGACTATATAGAATCTTTGGAAAAGGCAGCTACAGGTCCCAGTACTTCGTCTATCCAGCCCCATACAGTACAGGATGATTTAGTCCAATCACTAAAACAGGAAATTTTTGAGTTAGAGCTTTTGAATAAACATATCAAAAATGAAAATGAGACATTGAAGGAACAAGGCAAACTGGACAAAATCATCCATGATAATACTATGCTACATTTGGGAATATGGCAAAAGAAGAACAAGAAATTGAAAAGAAAATGCCAGAAGTTGAGCAGAGCACTGGTTAATATCAAATTTAGGTGCTTAATGAAGAAACCTAGAATGTTGGTAGCACCAAGGAAGAGGAGGAGAGGATTGGATGTGCCGGGTCAAGTGTCAAGGAATATGAACTAAGGAAGGAACATCAAAATTTTGGCTGCATGAGGACACACAACACCTTCTGCAAGTGGGTTATTTTGAGTCTCAAATCAGATCTTTTCAATACACTTTTCTATACCTTTTCACTCACCCGAACTCAAGTTGTCAATATCATTGTATATTAATTGCAAACGAGCATCTAACATGGTTTTTAACTATATTTTTGTGTCTGCTGTTTGATTTAGATTTTGTTCATTTAGCTGCGGAATCTTGCCACTTTCTGTAGCTGCTGCAACTTTCCGCAACCATTTTGTGAAACTCTATGTTACAGGTGTCTACAGGAAAAACGAGCCACATGGGCAAGTCAAAAATGACGTGGACATGGTTCGTGTCCTATTGGCTCGAGCAAACTCATCTAAAGAAGCTGCGTTCAAAGGTGTCCAAATGGAAGTCAACCGTAGAGTCCCACGGTGACAGGACTCTGTTTCGTGTCACGTGAAGGTTCATATGGACGTTCCTGAATTGCGGAGGAAAAATTAACATCTGTACATGGCTCCTTAGCCGAATTCAAACATCCACTCCTCATAGATTTACTTTTCAATACAGCCATGATCCTAGATCCGTGGACGTAATGGTCTACGTGTTCTCCATCAGCATAAACTTTAGGAATTAGTTATGTTTCTTTTGTTATAAATAACGTGTTTGCATACACATATGGAGTTAGTCTCGATTAGTCTTTGTTATCTTTTATTAGTCTGCTCTGTAATGCAATTACGCTGCACTTGTGCCGTAATACTACCTTACTGTTATGACTGCATTTTAATATAAGAAGACTCTGTTTTCCAACGTAATTCGTACTTGAAGATTGTTGCCAAGGCTGGTGTAGAGGGCCCCTGCACTTTCCAAGGTTCTGTGCATTATTGTATAGTTCTTATTTTATTTCTTTAAAGCTCATTGTGCCATAATCCATTCACATGTTTATACATTGCATCTTTCATGATAGATATGCTTCATTTCTGTTTATAATCTTGCATGCTTTCCATTTCACTTCTGTCTTTCATGTTTTACGTTATTGATTACAGATCAGTGTTCTTGTTTCAGGTTATAGATAGGCAGCCCAGGCATTTGCATAACTTTTTGACTAATGACATGGAATTAAAATTGTTCTGCTGCTAATTTGCTTTTCTTAGTTTCTGTTTAATTTCAGTACTGCTTTGTTTAATTCAGTTTTGCTCATTTGGTTCAGTAGTTAAATTTAGATATATTAAACTACTCATAACATCTTCAGTTGCCTCCAAAAGCCACAGCTGGACTGATGGTGAGGGATTGTATTATGAAATGTGTAGTTTGGTATTAGTTTCCTTTCTGCAAATTTAGATATATTAAACTGCTCATGACATCTTCAGTTGCCTCCGAAAGCCACAACTGGACTGATGGTGAGGGATTGTATTATGAAATGTGTAGTTTGGTATTAGTTTCTTTTCTGCAAATTTAGATATATTAAACTGCTCATAACATCTTCAGTTGCCTCCGAAAGCCACAGCTGGACTGATGGTGAGGGATTGTATTATGAAATGTGTAGTTTGGTATTAGTTTCCTTTCTGCAAATTTAGATATATCAAATTGTGCATGACATCTTCAGTTACCTCCGAAAGCCACGGCTGGACTGATGGTGAGGGATTGAATTATGAATGTATGGTTTGATATTATTTTACTTTCTGCAAGTTATATATCAGTTACTCAAAGTTGTTTATGATTACTTCCGAAAATCATAGCTGGACTAATGATGAGGGATCAGAAGACAAGTTGATGTAATCTGATTAAGATTTACTTTGTTGCAATTTTGGATTTCTTTAAGCATAGTTTCTTTTGTGTTTAGACAGTAGCAAGAATGGTTTGGTTTTCATGCTCAATAGTTCACTGTTTTGATTTATTAGACTAGCAGCACCTTTTCATTTTAGCAGCACATTTTCATTTCCTTTCAAGTTTTGTCATTGTATGTTTCAAATTCCTTTTTAAGTTTCAAGTTGGTAAATCATTATAGAGGATATCCTTTCCTTGAACAAACATAACCATACTTGTTTTCATTTTAGAATTTCCATTTCACATTAGAAAACCAAAACCAACAAAAGTTAAGAAATAGGTTATTCATACAAGATATGCGTCACTCTATCACCAATAATCCCTGAGATTGAAAATTAAACGTTAAATTTAGGACACAATTTGTTGACTAAACACACATGTACATTTGAACACTAATAGATTTTTGTAGTTGAAATGCAATGTTTGTTTTCATTTAAATGTAGGGTTTTTAAAGCAGGGAGAAATAATGGCTGCCAAATTAATAAGCGTTTCTTTGGGAAAAATTTAAATCTTGTATTGGGTGATGAAGATACTAGAGGGTATTGAATCTTGACTCTTGACATCTACAGAGAACCCTACAGCCTAACACAATCCAATGGAATTGACCAAAAAAACCCAAATAGAGTCAACCCTACTATAGGAGGAAGGGTCTGCAGTAAGAACTTACCATTTTGCAAGAGCTGAGGGCGAATGTTGTTCTGCAAGAGCTGAGGGCGAACGCTGAGGGCGAATGCTGAGGGCAAATGCTGTTCTGCAAGAGCTGAGGGCGAATGCAGGGCGAATGCTGTTCTGAAAGAGCTGAGGGCGAATCCAGGGCGAATGTTGTTCTACAAGAGCTCAGGGCGAATGCTGAGGGCGAATGCTGTTCTGCAAGAGCTCAGGGCGAATGCTGAAGGCGAATGTTGTTCTGCAAGAGCTGAGGGCGAATGCTGAGGGCGAATGTTGTTCTGCAAGAGCGGAGGGTGAATGCGCGCGTGATATCAGACATTAATGTAGCACACATGTACATTTGAACACTAATAGATTTTTGTAGTTGAAATGCAATGCTTGTTTTCATTTAAATGTAGGGTTTTTAAAGCAGGGAGAAATAATGGTTGCCAAATTAATAAGCGTTTCTTTGGGAAAAAATTAAATCTTGTATTGGGTGATTAAGATAATAGAGGGTATTGAATCTTGATTCTTGACATCTAGAGAGAACCCTATAGCCTAACACAATCCAATGGAATTGACCAAAAAAACCCAAATAGAGTCAACCCTACTATAGGAGGAAGGGCTTGCAGTAAGAACTTACCATTTTGCAAGAGCTGAGGGTGAACGCTGAGGGCAAATTCTGTTCTGCAAGAGCTGAGCGTGAATGCTGAGGGAAAATTTTGTTCTGCAAGAGCTGAGGGCGAATGTTGTTCTGCAAGAGCGAAGGGCGAATGCGCGCGTCATATCAGACGTTAATGTAGCTATTGCGACGCATACGAAACAATAAAATCATTTTTATGTAGCACGCATATAAGTTTCGAATTTTTATGTAGCGCGCATATAAGTTTCGTATTTTTATGTGGTGCATATATAAGTGTCGTTATACTAACGGTGGAAAAATTGTCGCTATTGCGACGGGTACCTAAACGTCGCAATGGCAACACCTAGACATTGTGTCGCACTTGCGACGATTGGAGTCGTCTCAATAGCGACGCTTTGGCCCATAGTGTCGCAATTGTGATGTCTTCCTCCAAACGTCGCAATTGTGACACTTTTCTAAGTGTCGGTATTGCGACACTTTTCTATAAACGTCGGTATAGCGACAGTTTCGGGCGGGATGGAAAAAATTTGGGGAAATTTCCGACATTTGGTCAAAAGCGTTGAAACCAAGTGTCGGAATTTCCGCCAAATATAGTAGTGAGGATGTAGCAACCATATGACAGGAAACATTTCCATGTTTTCTATGTTAGATGAAAATTTGAAGTCTCAAGTCACATTGGGAACAGACAGTAAGATTTTTGTCACAGGAAAAGGCATAGTAAATGTCTTGACAAAGAAATAAGAAAAGAAGAGCATATCTGATGTATATTATGTATTGGGTATGAAATGTAATTTTTTAAGCATTGGGCAACTCATTCAAAAGGGCTACAATGTTTTCTTTGAAGATGATGTATGCACCATCATGGATAAACCACCAAACAAACAATGTATTGCTGAAATAAGGACGGCAAGGAATAGAATTTTACCTCTCAGGATGAGGGCAGATTTGAAGAATGGAGAAGAAATGGCAACAGTTTCCAAAGAGAAGAAAAAGATGATAGTTGGTTATGGCACTTGAGATTTGGACATCTCAAATTTGGAGGTCTAAATTTGTTACATAGGAAATGAATGGTAAGAGGATTACCATTGATTAAGAAACCGGACAGCCTTTGTGAAGGTTGTATCTTGGGTAAACAACACAGAGAAAGTTTTCCATTAGGGAAAAGCATAAGGGCAAAGGCACCCTTAGAAATTTTCCACTCAGATTTATGTGGACCAATGCAAACACCATCACTTGCAAGCAGCCACTATATGTTAACTTTTATTGATGATTTTACAAGGAAAACTTGGGTTTATTTTTTGAAAAATAAAAGTGAAGTGTTTTAAAAATATGCAATTTTAAAGCACTTGTGGAGAACCAAAGTGGACTAAATATCAAGGTCTTAAGGACTGATAGAGGAGGTGAATATATCTATAAATAATTTCTGCATTTTTGCAAAGAAAATGGCATACACAAGCAATTTAAAGATATACACCACAACAAAATGGTGTTGCTGGAAGGAAAAATAGGACAATCATGGATATGGTAAGGAGTATGCTAAAGGAAAAACATTTGCCAAATGATTATTAGGCTGAAGCTGTACATTGTGCAATGTATGTACTAAATAGATGCCCAACAAAATCAGTGATGAATAAAGTTCCGGAAGAAGCATGGAGTGGGATAAAACAAGGAGTCACCCACATGAAATTTTTTGGTTGTGTGGCTTATGCACACATCCTAGATCAGCTAAAGAAGAAGTTGGACAGCAAGGGGGAGAAATTTATTTTTATAGGATACAGTGAGGAATCCAAAGCTTACATTTTGTATAACCCATCCACTAAAAAATTTATGGTGAGCAGAGATGTTCAATTCATTGAAGAATAAGCTTGGGATGGAAGCATTGAGAAAACAGTCAATGTAAAGAGTTTTTTGTCTCATAATGAAAATGAGGATGATATGGCTGAAATACATCCATCATTAGCATCACTACCTCCACTAACACAAGGACAGCAAGGGACACCCCAAGCTGGAGTAAGAACACCCTTGAGAAGTAATGAGAGTGCTTCTCCAAGCACACCACAAGGAGCTGATTTGAGTGCTTCTTAAAGCACATGTACAACAAATGAAAGAGGAACAAGATTCATAAATTTTAATGAAATTTGTGAGCAAGAGGCAGCAAATGAAGGTATGAACTCTTTATTTTCTTTATATTGTCATGTTGATGATCCTATTCATTTTGAAGAAACCATAAAAGATATAAAATGGATAGAAGCTATGGATGAAGAAATTAATGCCATAGAAAGAAATAAAACATGGGATTTGGTTGAAATCTCAAAAGGTAAGGAAGTCATTGGAGTGAAATGGGTCTACAAGACCAAAAGCAATGCTAAAGGTAATATTGAAAGGCACAAGGCTAGACTTGTTGTCAAAGGATATAAGAAACAACATGGAAGAGATTATGAGGAAACATTTGCACTGGTTGTAAGAATGGAAACAGTGAGAGCAGTGTTGTCCATAGCAGCACAACAAAAATGGAAGGTTTACCAAATGGATGCAAAATCAGCATTCCTAAATGGAGTTTTAATGGAAGAGTTTTATATTGAACAACCTCTAGGCTATGATAAAAAGGGCCAAGAACACAAAGTTTGCAGATTGAAGAAAGCTCTTTATGGGCTGAAACAAGCACCAAGAGCATGGTACAATAGGATAGATTCCTATCTACTGGAAAATGGTTTTGAAAAGTGTGAAGGATAACCCACACTATACATCAAAGAAAAAGATGGTAAAATTCTCATTGTTGTTTTGTATGTTGATGATGTGATATTCACAGGTAATGATAATTATACCTCATTGAAAATTTTAAAACAGTCATGAAAGATGAATTTGAAATGACTGATATGGGATTGCTGAGATACTTCTTAGGAATAGAAGTAGAGAAAAATAAAAATAATTTTTTTTTTATCTCTCAAGCAAAGTATGTTAATGAAGTCTTGGAAATATTTAACATGCAGGATTTCAAGACAACAATTACTCCCACAGTAATGGGATTGAAATTGAGCAAAGAGGACAGCAGCAAGGATTTTGATCCTAGCTTGTATAAAAGCATAGTTGGCAATCTTATGTATTTAACTGCAACTAGGCCTGATATTATGCATGCTGTTAGTTTGATTTCCAGATTCATGGAGAGGCCAAAAGAAGCACATTGGCAAGCAGCAAAACAAATTCTGAGGTATGTGAAAGGAACAAAGAGGTATGGTATTTTGTATACTACTTCAGAAAATTTTGAGTTGATTGGATACACTGACAGTGATTGGGTTGGAAGTGTAGATGACCAGAAAATTACATTTGGTTATGTTTTTCATATGGGTTTAGGAGCTATTTCATGGGCTTGTAAAAAACAACTAATAGTGGCATTGTCTACAACAGAGGCAGAATATGTGGCAGCTACAACAGCAGCATGTCAAGCAGTGTGGATGAGAAGAATGTTGAGAAGTTTGTGTCATGAAAAAGTAAAGGGCACAGTGATTTATTGTGACAATAGCTCAACAATAGCATTGTCAAAGAATTATGTGTTTCACAAGAGAAAAAAACACATTGATGCCAAATATCACTACTTCAGGGAGCTAGTGAACAATGGTGAAATTATTTTGAAACATTGCAAAACAGAAGAGCAGTTTGCAGACATTTTGACAAAACCATTGCGGAAGAAAAGTTTCAATTATTTAAGAAAATGTCTGGGTATGGAAGAAAATCCAGTAGTTGAAATTAAGGGGGAGTGTTGGAAATTAATTCCAACTACAATCTGAAACAGCAGGACAGAAATTTCATTTTTTGATGTACGTTTTTGAAGGACAACAACAACATAGTCGTGATTTATTTTTGCACTCAATCGTGCATTAAATTTCTGGGTTTGAATCGCTGCATCAGCATCATGGGCATAGTCATCTCCCGATCTACCAAATCATGGTCTGCACCACGTTACTTCCCGTCGTAACTTTACTCACCTAACAACATTTAAAAGGAAGCGTGAAAGGACAGAATTTGAATTTCATTTTTTTAATTTATAGGTCATAATTTTTTTTTAATGATATACGTAATAGGTATCAGTATCATGTAGGAAGTAGCTGAAGTTGTGTATGCAGGAAAAACAGAGAGTGAAAGATTGTGTGTAAAAAAAGTGAAAACAAAGAAAGCTTGAAGCGATGTGTTTTGTAGCAACAGAGCAAACTCTGTGTATTGCCACAACTGACTCTATGTGTGTTGTCGCAACTAACGTTGTGTGTGTAGTAGCAAAGGAAGCTGTGTTTGTAGCAGCAAAGTAACACTCTGTGTGTTGCCACAACTGGAACTGGGTGCTGCCGCAACTGAGACTGGGTGTTTCCGCAACAGAAGACTGGGCGTTGCTACAATAGAAATCTGTGTAAAAACAAAAAATGAAAAACTTAGGAAGAATTTTTTTTTGTAATCTTGAACACAGTAGTTCTGATGAAAGATTGTATTCTGTAAGAGTTTTTTTTTATGTTTAATGAAATAGAATTTTACTCCATCTCTCTGTCCAATATTTTTATGAAATCTCTGTGTTGAGTTGAGGAAGTTATATTTCCTCTCTGTGTTCAAAATTATCAGAAATTTCCAACACTAGTGTCAGCAAAGTCTGCATATGATGAATTATTTGTTCAACTAAATGAGGTAAAAGAAGAGATGGATAAATTCTCAAATGATTCCCACAAAATGCATGAAGAAAAAGAAGCTTTGAATCAAATCTTGATATTACAGTTATCCATAAAGAAGGAACTTGAAGAACAATTACTGTCAACGGAATCTTCTTTTGAAGAACTGAAGGAATCCACTTCCAAGGGTGAGCAACAAATAGATATGTTACAAAGCCAACTTTTGGATGCTGCAGAGCAAAAAGATAGCCAAATATTTTATATAAAATATGAGCTTTGTGCCATGGTCATCCAATTAGCTAATTTACAAGATCAACTCTCATCCATTGCAGAGGAACAAAAGGCTCCTTGAAGAGAAAAACACTGAAGTAAAGAAACGAAATTTGGTTTCTGAGGAAGAACAACAACATCTCAGGGGTAGAACAGGGGATTTGGAAAAAGATTTAGATTTTGTGAGCAAGGATCTTGAATCGTCCAAGGTCATGGATGTGGAGAAAGAGTTTCAGTTAGCTGATTTACATAACCATCTTTCAGAGCTTGCCGAGGCAAAAAGATGCCTCCATGAGGAAAACACGTCATTAAGGACTGAATTGAAGAAATACGCAATAGCATTCGACAAAATAAGGGAATTGGAGAGTTCTTTAGAATATGTCAACAAGGATCTTAAATTCAGATATATCTAGCTCTAGTAGTTGAGGACTGAATCTCAAAATTTGTGGATGCTTGTACTACATGAAAACACAAAATCAGAGAGTGTGTATAATACTGGAATTATAGAGATAGAGAGTGGGCATGAAAAGGAAAACCGAAACAGCAGGCATGAAAATGGAAAACCAAATGGTATGCAAGCCAATGGAAACCCCAAACCCAGCAACGCGCATGAAAAAGAACCACAAAAGCCCGTGTGAGGAAAGGGAAAATCCAAAAGGTGAAAATTTGAATTTTGCTGAGCAATATATTTCCATGTATATGCCATATTAACCACCAATAAGGAGATTTCTACTTGCCAAGTTTCTGCTATATAAAGTAACATGTACAGCGTTAACCAGTTTTATAGAGGTTAGAATCGAATGTTGCGCATTTATTAAAATCTCAATGGTTGTTTGAGTAAATTTGTCAAAGGTTGTATGAATACATTTGTTAACGATGAATATTGCTTTTAGAATAGCATTTTTATAATTTTAATTTAATTTTTTTTGGAGTAAATTTGTTATTGGTTGCATAAATTAATTTGTTTGTAAAGGATGAATAGTACTTTCATATTTTGAAGATTTTTAGAATTTTAGTTTAATTATTAATAATTATTGTTGAATGGATAATAAAAATTTATATATAGTTAGTAAGTAATAGTTTTCATTAATGATATTATTACAAAGTAATATTTATAATAAAATGGAATTGAATTTTTAGAACTAAGAACTTTGTTTAGTATATATTTCTATGTATATATATAATATTTTAAAATAAAATTATAATTTTTTCAATTTTTATATTATTTTATATGATAATAAGTTTTTTAAAATGTTAATTTCATTATCAATAATTATAAGTGCATGGTAACCATCTAACATTTATGAAATATTTTATAATAGATAGCCCTAAATTAAAGGTTGAGATTTACCTCTAAAGAAGTTATGTTCTTTTGCATAAATTAAAGGTTGAAATGCTCATTCTACAACCTTGTATCACAGTGATGTGTACATTTTTAGATAAATTTGAATTATAATTTTTTGGGTATAAGATATTATATGTTTTTTTTATCATTTTAGACTAGTTTTGGTAGTTTTTTTTTGGTATTTTAGACTAATCCTAATCATCCACGGGTTTTGAACCGATGACCTTACAGAGGGAGTGCCTTAACAGTGCACCCCATCACCGACTGCTCTACACCACATGGGCTACCAGACTATAAAAAGGTTATAATTTAGCTATTTTTTATGTTTTTTTTTTTTGCAATCTGAGATGCATTTTGATGCCTATTAACATTAATTAGTCATTTAATTTATATGCTTCCATTAGTGTTAGTTTCCTATTATCATATAAATTTGGAATCAAAGTATTAATTTTTATTTCGAATTTATGAATTTTTATTTAAAAAAAAATATTCAAATTACAAGAATTTGTATTTGCCTTGATGGGGTGTTTAAGACATTAGTTTGAGACAACATAATGATTTTGTCTCAAATTGCACCATTTTTTCTAGGCTTTCCCTTTTTCTAAATGATGGTGTGTTTTAAGACATTAGTTTGAGACAAAACAAGATTTGTCTCAACTTTTCTATTTCATCTCAACTTGCCCCTTTTCTAAAATAAATGAGTGGGATGACTAAATGGTGTAGCCATAAAAGAGAAGGTAGCACAAAAAGTTAGTGTGTACAAGCACAAAGAGAGAATAGAATACAATATAATGGATTCTGCAGTGGGATCTATGGCGGTGACAAAGACAACTCCCATGTGGAGGGAAACAAGAATGACCTACATTTCCTATAACAACCTATGTTCTTCCATGCTAAAAAATTACATGAAGGAGCCCTACAAATTTGATGCCATCTCATGCAAGAATGTTCATTATATTGTTAGAAAATGGGTCAAGGGAAAACCAAAAAGACCAATCGTGCGAGATATTTCTTCTCAGGACTGATGATCCATTTGTGATGCAGTTCAGTGAAAGGGTTATTGTTTTGCTCTATATTTGTGATTCTAGGACATGATTTTAACTCTCATTATGTTGTTTACATTGTTGTATCTTTTATACCTCTCGAAATCAATTTGACCCTTACTTAGAGGTTTTAATGCAAAAATACAATAAAGGATAGACATTAAATAAGATTTAATATTGAACAAAATCTTTTGAATGAAGGGCATAGAAAATTGTTGAATGGATTGTTGGATGGATATTGCCCTTATAAAATTCAATCTGCAGTAGGGACTCATCTTATATAGACATTTGTCTTTGATATTCCCATTTCCTACCTCAAAGAGGTGAAACTGCAACCCCAACCCAAGGAAAGTAACTCTTCTAAAGGCATCGAAGGCCCAAGTCTTATGAAGTATCCCTAAAACCTAGAAAGGGGTTAGAATTCATCCATAAGTCAGTAGGAAGCCTAGAAAAAGAGCTTGATAAATCCAAACGAAAATTACAGGTTTATAGTTCATGAGTTCCAACTACTCCAATCTCATCACTAATCCCCGTAGTCTAGATTCTAGTTTTTTTTAGGGTTTCCCATAATGTGTAATGTAGTTGAACTTCCACTAGCTAGGTTTCCCATCATTGTTCATTTTTGTCACGTCTATATAACACCACAGACTCTCTCTTGCTCATCCAACTGAATACTCCTCAAAATAGGTTAAACACATATTGACTTGTAGATCTTCTCTGATCAAAATCTCCAACCCAATTTGAATCAATTTCCAAAACTCTATCCAATCCTTACCTTCCTTGGTAGCAGATACTATAATCATTGGTGCCACGCAAATAACTAAAAAAACACTTCATTTTTGTCCAATTCTCTTTCCCTGGTTTTGATATAAACCTGCTCAATACCCCCATTTCATGCACAAGGTTTGGCCTGGTTCAAACCATTTCATACATCATGCTACCAAATTCACTCACATATAGAATGTGGGACATGTCCTCTTCCTTTTCTTGTGTCTTAGAACACTGTTCAACAAATAACTTTACACCTACAAAAATAGGAGCATTGACTAGTTTACTATCATGCATACTAAACCTCTCCAATATTGTCTCCACATACTTCCTCTAGTTTAACTAGACCTTCCTCTTTACCTGATCTCGTTTAATTTCCATGCCCAAAATATAGCTTTCAACACCAAGATCCTTCATGTCAAATTTGGAGGACAATTGGGTCTTCAAATCTTGGATAATTTATTTGTCATTTCCAATTAGAAACATATCATCCACATAAAATACCAAATAAATAAAATAGTCACCGATTAACTTAAAATACACACAGTGATATTATACCTCAGTGATAGGAAAATTAACAGAAATTAGATGGACTATACCTCTCTATTTTTCTTCTCTCTCAAACAGATCTTCTCAAAACTGAAGTGTGTGGCTCTTCCTCTTCTGATTCATGTTCTGTTGTAGAGTCTGATTCTTCCTCCTTCAGCTCAAACTCTATATTTTTAGGTTCGTTTGGTATGAATTCATGTTTAATAACATATTTCACCTCTATAAACACCACATATCGATTATACACAACCTTCCTTGTTTATGGGTTCCAAAGCTTATAACCCTTTAAACCATCCTTATGCCCAGAAAAGATACACCTTTCAGATTTACTATCCAACTTCGCTATTTTCTCCTTCAAAACATGTACATATGCATCACATCCAAGTACCCTCAAATGTGAAAGAGAGGTTTTCTTACCAATCCATACCTCATGTGGCATCTTATCCTCCAACGCTGAAGAAGATGATCTATAACATAGATAACATGAAGTATCCACTGCCTCTGCCCAAAATTCTTGCTCTAATCTGGTGCCACTCAGCATGCTTCTAGTATTTCCCATCGAAGTCATATTCATTCTTTCTGAACCTCCATTTTGTTGAGTTTTGTATGGCGTAGTATTTTTGCGTGCTATAGCACACTTCTTATAGAACTCTTCAAATTCCTTCTTGCAAAATTTTCCACCATTATCTTCCCTTAAAACCTTGATCTTCTTCACTATTTGATTTTCCACCAAAGCCTTAAATTATTTAACTTTTTCAAAGACTTTGTGTTTCTTCATGAGGAAATTTCCATGTATTCAATGAGAAGTCATATATAAACGAGACATAGTACACAGACTTCCTTAGTGATGGAACCCACAAGGGTCCAAACACATCACTATGCACAAGTTCTAATATCATTTTCTCCCTCTTAACAACGCATGAGAAGCTCACCTGATTTTTCTTCCCATATACACAACGTTCATAAAAATTGAAATCCAAAGAAACATTATACACAGCTTTTACCATACCATTACCATGCATTATTCAAAGGCCCTTCCCTCCAATATGTCCCAGTCTTTGATGCCACAACATAGTCTTTTCTCCAGAGACTAGAATATTTTTTGTTCCACCTTCAGAACCATAGAAATATTACACTAATTAATAACATTACTTCCCAACAACTTATACAAAGTTATGATCTAAACTCCCCACATCAATAGCAGTTCTCTTTGAACCATCTTGCATGTATATTTCTCTAACATATTTTTTACACTTGCATCATTCATCTTTCTTACAAAAATCATATTTCTGGCCAATACAAGAATATGTATAACAATAGGAAGTATATTTGACGTCCTATAATTTTAGCCTTCCTGTCATCCCCTACAGAGACACCACTTCCATCATATTTCTTGTACTCGAAAAACCACTCCCTATGGGGAGTGAAGTGGAAGGATGCACCTCAGTCAATCAACCATGCCTCATGATCTATGTGTGTACTTAAAGAAGAAGCCAAGTACACATCCCCACCTTCATTTGAGGTATATTTTGCCTCTGCAAAAGGAGCATCATCGAATTCCTTTCCTTTCTTAGGAGCTTTAAATCTACTGTCCTTTTTGTACTTCCCTTATTTTCCCCATTTCCATCATACCTTTACATATTTTCCTTTATATTTGGATCTCTCACTTGAGGAATTATTTTTGCTTCTGTTCTGGGGCTGCCCTCTTACAGGCAAGGCATCT
The DNA here is from genome assembly GCA_034641835.2 of Pinus albicaulis. Classification (NCBI taxonomy): domain Eukaryota; kingdom Viridiplantae; phylum Streptophyta; class Pinopsida; order Pinales; family Pinaceae; genus Pinus; species Pinus albicaulis. The sequence goes on along the minus strand of CM076582.1, from coordinate 1,370,592,475 downwards.
AAATTTGGGATTTCCATGTTTTTCCATATCAGCTCCTCTGACAATAAGGATGAGACTATTTCATCAAACTTCAAGGTAGTTTTACTGCTACCTATGGAAATAACCATACTATTCCACGCGTTTGGTAGGGAACACAATAGACTGATGCACTTATACTCGTCTAAAATTTTAATATCAATAGAGAAAAACTCAATTACTACAATATTAAAGGAGTTCAAATGCTCTGTCACTGAGTCTCCATCATTCATCCTTAGGTTATACAAATTTTTCCGTAGGAACGATTTGTTCAAAAGAGACTTAGATTCATAAAAAGTCTCTAACATGTCCCACAAATCCTTCATCATTGATTCCCCTAATAGATTCAACAATATTGAATCTAAGAGACAAAATCATATTGTGCTCTTCTCCTTCCGATCTAACTTCACCCAATCTTCTATTGACATTATTGTTGGTGTCATACCTAGATCTGCAATGATCCAATGATCTCTATCCACCAACAGATTCTCCATCTTAAGCTTCCAAAACTAAAAACTTTTTCCATTTAATTTCTTCATCTCTATCTTTTAATTGTTCGCCATCCTCTTTCACCACAAGAATCGATCCCATAGATTTCCCACTATAACAGGGTCTATCACAGTCCCTAGAAAAACCCCTCATCATCACAAGTGTCTCCTTGAAGATGAAATAACTCTAATACCAAATGTAGTTTTTAACCCTGTACATAAATTACCTACAAACATGTTTTTAAAATATAAAAATATACAATAGCGAAAACATAAAGAAAGTATACATAGATATTTTCCCCTAGGTCCCAAAATCGGGAACACTAGATTTATTTTTCATTATATTCCTTTCAGTGTTACAATACACATATATACATGTTGAAGCATTCATAAAACCCAATCCACTAACCCTATATTAGAACATAATTGTAGTTTTCTTGACCATATCTACAAATGCAATGGGAAAAAAACTACCATGCCTAAAAAACATGTGTAAAAGCCATGCACAAAACCATGGGTAGGTCCACTCACCATCTTTTGGTTTGCCCCCCATCCTTAGGTCCACCCACTATAATTGGGTCCACATAAATAAATAAATATAAAATTTGGTCATTTCCCCACACCCCATGATGCATGGAAAGAATACAACACACACCCAACATGTACATAATCTTAAAAATAGGGTTTGCAACATAGTGAATCTACTCCTTAGGTTACGATAATTAAGCCCGCAAAATGTTTCCCAATCATAGCTTTCATTGAAAAACCTTCACGCACACACATCAACACTCAATTTCTTCTGCATATAAGCCAACCACACTATCATACAACATTATGTCTCTAATTGTAACTAAGAACAATATTTACTCCACTTTTGACGCATATTTCAACCTCATTTAGGACAAAATTTGGGCACAAAATTCCTGTATTATTCTATATGCCTTGTGGCCCTACTTAACATATTGTGTTGGGGTATATTAGGCCTCATTTAGTGGCTTGCTCATTTAAATTGTGCAAAAAATAAACTCAACCTCCATAATAGAGAATTTAGATGGAAGCCCAACTAGTTCAGACCTCTACTAGAGCATCATTACACACACCTATCAACGTATCCTTTGTTCTTAATCTCAGTTTGAACCAAGTTTTATTAGGGCAGAAAACCTCCACAAAAATCTTGGCCTTGTCTCAGAGAAGACTCGGCCTTAATTTTTCGACACGTGTAATAAAGAAAGATCATGAAACTTGCTCCCAATCAAAGCTTGACTCCTCTTCTGTCCTACAACTCCCTTAACTTGTAGAATTTCTTCTTTAGATGAGATCGATGGTGTGTATTGAGACCTCTCATGGTCTCATATACTTATAATTTTCTCGTGTTTCCTTAGGTGCCTCCATTTATTCATCAGTGGTGTCCTCACACAACAATAATATTAAAAAATCATTATTTTGGGCCTTTAGCCCACCAACATGTGCACAAATCCCACCACTTGGGTACATTTCCCACAAAAATACTTTTTCGTGGGTCAACTTCTCATAAACCCAATACCCAAAGGTTTGTGGGAGTACCTCCCAAGCTACACATCTCAACACAACAAGGTGAAACCCCTTGCTTTTGAGGGGAGAGAACTAGAAAACATCCTCCCCACCTCCCTAATTACAGTACTTCAGAGATAACTAATCAATGTATTGTGATTATACTCTTTAATTTTGGCCCACTATGTAGTTGGAGTATTTTTAAATAATTTAAAGGGTCATCCTTATGGAATTATGCCCACTCACTAAACGTAGACTTAAAAATGGATACTGTGGAGATTCTGAATTCCTCCTCTCAAAACTCACACCATAGAAACCTTCAAACTATCATAGATGATACTCATTAAAACTAGGATCCAAAATAGGATTGAGAAGCCTTGGGGAAGTTTGCTAATGACAAAGAGGTAAATGAACATCGAACAATCCCAACTATGGTAAATGGAGTATTTATATGGATAGGAATGAAACAATCTTTCGTACATTTTTATCTCTAATACTCAATATTCTCACATAAGCAAATGTATTTATGATGACCTACTAAAACCTGTAATATAAAGGAAGTGGAGAAGTGTCTTAGTGGTTTCTAGTTATAAGTGTTATCCTTGGTGCTTTAATGATGGATCCTCTAGGTAACCCAAATTCATGTGGAGTTGGCAATGACTTATACTTCTTTGATATACATTACATCTCTTTTTACTATGGCCTAGGAATAGGTATTAACAACTTTGAAGAAGTAAAATTGCCTACTTATTCTTATTAACTAAAACTTGTACCCAAGTTTTTGAAACTTAAAACTTGTGAGGAAATAGATTAATCAAGATGATCTCAATTAAAATCATCTCTTAAAAAATGTCATTCTAATTTTAATAATTCAATGTTTTTCTTTCAAAATGGTTTAAAACATATTTTTAAAGAAAGCAAGATCTTCAAATTTGAATTGGCTAAGAATCTTGAAATTCAACTAACCACTAATTGAAATACCATGACAAGATATTGAAATACCTTCAAGAAAAATTTTCCATACCCCTCCAGTTAAATATGAAATATTTGTTTAACATATGAAAAATAAAAGAATAAAATTTAATAATTTAACATAATATATTTTTTAAGTTATAAATTAAAAAAAAAATGATGAATATTAATTTTGTTTTGGAATCTAATTCTTATTTATAAAATTATAATTATATTTATAAAATGTTAAATTTTCACTTTATTATTTTAAAATATTTAATATTAATATATTCTTCTCCATGTTGCTTTAAATATATGATAGAGCAAGCTAAGGAAGGTTGACCAAATATGAATGTTTGAAATCCATAATCATAGCAATGGGCAATGAAACATTACTAGCCTCATAACAAGATTTATAGAGTAGCTGGCAGCGGCCATACCAAGTATCATTTACAAGTTGTTTGCTTACTCTGTGATTGTGATTTGAAAGGAAAAAGGAAAAAGACAGAATCCTTTGCTACTTGTCAATATTTTTTTATTTTCTACTTATTTCCATACGAGCGAGGCATTCTCGAAAAGGAAATTGATTTTTCCTAAAGAGAAAAGGCTTTGCAGTATCTCTTCCGTAGATTTTACCAGCGGTTTGTTAAAAGGCTTTCATTACTTCATTTTCCAGGGAAGAGGTATTTATCTGCAATTTTTATTTTCTTGTTGTTTCCTATGGCACAATGTTCAGTAGCCAAATTCAGAAAAGACGTCAAGTTTTAAGTTGTGTTTTCCATTGTGACTAGTCTCATATTTAAAATTTTGGGTTTTGTTTTTGTTGAAGATTTATGGTTTGTTAGAAAAGCAGAGAAACTTTTAATCTACTTTTGATAGGCTGTTGCAGGTGTTCAACGAGATGGGAAAAGCTAGCTGGTTGAGAAGATTTTTGTTGGAATTTCTGAGAATTCCATAACAAACTTCAAAGAGAATAATACTCTCCTTCTTAACACAGAGAGTTATAAAATTTTTCTTCACAGGACAGAGATTCACACTTTGAAAATTTCTATTTCATTAACTCAAAAAAAAACTATTACAAACTCTTCCTCCTCAGAGGGATTACAACACTATTGCTTCACAAACACAGTGCCAGAAAAAATTCTACTCTCTGTCTCACACAGAAAAAGAAAAACACTCTCAGTTTTGTTCTAAAACAACACTCTGTCTCTTACAAAATATAACACTGTTGTGTGTTATCACAATACACTCTGTCTATTCAAAAAATAAAAATGCACTACTGTGCAATAACAACATTACATTACAAATTAAGTCTTCCAACTCTTTATATGGCGCAACATATATTTTTAATAAAACAAAACATTATAATCTAAAACTAAAACTAAACTTTAACATAAACAAATGTTAAGAGCCTCTCGTGCCCACCTAATATTTGCGCACATGCAAATATGATAAAACATATATCAACAAAGTTAAAACCTTTCACACATTATGTAAAACATTACATTGCAAACCTTAAACAAAACATAATATAAATCTTTAATAAAACTATGCCCCCAGATTTCAACAAACATTAAACCATATTGCAATGGGTGATTTCGTGTTACAATTTTGGGTCGTGACGTCAGCGCTTTGTGCGTGTGATGACTTATCAATTCCACCCTATAAACCTCATCACGTCTAAAATTTGGCCTGGGGTATGGTGAACTTTGTGCGCGTGATGAACATTTCAATCGGCCCTATAACCATATCGCGTCTGATTTGGCCCTGCTAACGCAAGCGTCTTTTGTGACGCGAAAAAAAAATCAAATCCGCCCTAATACATTTCGGGTCTGGAACTTTTCAATGCAAACAGGCCAAACAAAAACAACACGATCCAATTTTCTTCTGTCACATGGTCTGGGGACCACTGTCCTTCAAATCTATTCAAACTTCCGCGTTCACATAAACTCTGTTTTGTCTTTATAAAGGCTTTGTTTTTGTTCAATGTACAGAGGCTCTTTTTTCCAAAGATAAACCTTTGTTCTGAACTGAAGGATTAGCATCGAAACAAAATTTGACTGATCAACAAAATGGCAAGTGGCTCGAGTACAATAAAACTAGAGATAGAAATGGAAAGCGGCTTGCTATACAGAGTAGTTGAAAGTAATATTTCAACACTCCCCCTTAATTTCAACTGTTGGGTTATCATTCATACCCAGACATTTTCTCAAAAACTCAAAACTCTTCTGCCCCAATGGCTTGGTCAGAATGTCTGCAAACTGCTCCTGAGTTCTATAGTGTTCTAAAAAAAATTCTCCATTGTTTATTAGCTCCCTGATGTAGTGAAACTTTGTGTCAATGTGTTTCTTCCTCTTGTGAAACACAAAATTCTTGGGTAATGCAATAGCTAAGCTATTGTCACATAAAATTACTCTTCCTTTTACCTGCTCTTGGCATAAACTCCTTAACATTCTCCTCATCCAAATTTCTTGACATGCTGCTGTTGTAGCTGTCACATATTCTGCCTCTGCTATAGATAATGCTACAATAGGCTGTTTTTTAGAAGCCCATGAAATGACTCTTGAACCCACGTGAAAAACATAACCGGAAGTGCTTTTCCGATCATCTACACTTCCAACCCAATCACTGTCAGTGTATCCAATTAAATCTAAACATTCTGAAGTAGTATATAAAATACCAAACCTTTTAGTACCTTTAACATACCTCATAATCCTTTTTACTGCCTGCTAATGTGCTTCTTTTGGCCTCTCCATGAATCTGGAAATCAAACTAACAGCATGCATTATATCACGCCTAGTTTCAGTCAAATACATGAGGCTTCCAAGTATTCTCTTGTACAAACTAGGATCAAAATCCTTGCTAATGTCTTCTCTGCTGAGTTTTAATCCCATCACTGTGGGAGTGATTGTTGCTTTTCTCTCTTGCATATTAAATCTTTCCAACACTTCATTAACATATTTTGCTCGTGAGATAAAAATCCCATTTTCATTTTGCTTTACTTCTATTCCTAAGAAGTACTTCAGCAAACCCATATCAGTCATTTCAAATTCTTCTTTCATGACCTTTTTAAAACTTTCAGCAAGGCAATCATCATTGCCTGTAAAAATAACATCATCAACATATAACACAACAATTAACATTTTACCATATTTTTATTTAATGTAAAGGGTGGGTTGTCCCTCACATTTTTCAGATCCATTTTCCAGTATATAGGAATCTATCCTACTGTACCACCCTCTTGGCACTTGCTTCAACCCATAAAGAGCTTTCTTCAATTTGTACACTTTGTGCTCTTGGCCTTTCTTTTCATAGCCTAGAGGTTGTTCAATGTAAACCTCTTCCATTAACACTCCATTTAGGAATGTTAACTTCATGTTCATTTGGTAAACTTTCCACTTATTTTGCGCTGCTATGGACAACACTACTCTCATGGTTTCCATTCTAGCAACCGATGCGAAAGTTTCCTCATAGTCTCTCCCATGCTGCTGCTTATACCCTTTGACAACAAGTCTGGCCTTGCGTCTCTCTATTTTTCCTTTAGCATTACTCTTGGTCTTGTAGACCCATTTAACTCCAGTAACTTCTTTTCCTTTTGGGAGTTCAACCAAATCCCATGTCTTGTTTCTTTCTATGGCATTAATCTCCTCATCCATAGCTTCTATCTATTTCCTATCTTCAATATCTTCCTCAAAATGAATAGGGTCATCAACATGACAATATAAAGAAAACAAAGAGTTCATACCTTCATTTGCTGCCTCTTGTTCATAAATGTCATTTAAATTTCTGAACTTCTTTCCTCTTTCATTAGGTGTACAAGTGCTTGAAGAAGCACTTGAATTTCCTCCTTGTGGTGTGCTTGGAGAAGCACTTTCATTTCTCCTCAAGGGTGTCTCTTGCTGCCCTTGTGTTGGTGCTATTGTTTGGGGATGTATTTCAGCCAACTCATCATCATCTTCATCATGAGACAAACAGTTTTTAACATTCATTGTTTTCTCTATGCTTCCATCCCAAGCTTCCTCTTCAATAAACTGAACATCTCTGGTCACAATAAACTTCTTGGTGGATGGGTTGTACAACCTATAAGCCTTGGATTCCTCACTGTATCCAATGAAAATACATTTCTCCCCTTGCTGTCCAACTTTCTCCTTAGCTGATCTGGAATGTGTGCATAAGCCACACAACCAAAAACTTTCATGTGTGTGACACCTTGCTTTGTGCCACTCCATGCCTCTTCCGGAACTTTGTTCATGACTGCTTTTGTTGGGCACCTATTCAAAATGTATGTTGCACAATGTACAACCTTAGCCCAATAATCATTCGGAAAATGATTTTCCTTAAGCATATTCCTCACCATATCCATGATTGTTCTATTCTTCCTTTCGACAACTCCATTTTGTTGCGGAGTGTATTTAGTTGTAAACTGCTTATGAATCCCATTCTCTCTACAAAAATGTAGAAATTATTTGGAGATATACTCACCTCCTCTATCAGTTCTTAGGACTTTGATATGCACCCCACTTTGCTTCTCTACAAGTGCTTTGAAATTGTAAAATCTTTCAAACACTTCACTTTTGTTTTTTAAAAAATAAACCCAAGTTTTTCTATTAAAATCATCAATAAATGTTAACATATAATGGCTGCTAGCAAGTGATGGAGTTTTCATCGGTCCACATAAGTCTGAGTGGACAATTTCCAAGGGTTCCTTTGCCCTTATGCTTTTCCGAGAAGGAAAAATTTCTTTGTGTTGTTTCCCTAAGATACAACCTTCACAAAGGCTGTCCGGTTTCTCTATCAATGGAAAACCTCTTACCATTCCTTTTCTATTCAACAATTTAAGACCTCCAAAGTTGAGATGTCCAAATCTCAAGTGCCACAACCAACTCTCATCTTTTGGTTCGCTTTGGAAAGCCTCTTATGTCATTGCTGCTATCTCTTCTCCATTTTTCAAATCTGCCCTCATCCTGAGAGGGAAAATTCTATTCCTTGTCATCTTCAGTTCTGTAATACATTGTTTTCTGGGTGGTTTATCTATGATGGTGCATACATCATCTTCAAAAAAGACATTTTACCCCTTTTTAACAAGTTTTCCAATACTCAAGAGGTTACATTTCATTCCAGGAACATAATAAACATCTGTTATGGATTTATTTTCTCCTTTCCTTGTTAAGACATTTACATCTCCTTTTCCCATAACAGAAACTTTACTATCAGTCCCTAATGTGACTTGTGACTTCACATTCTCATCTAACATAGAAAACATGGCTATGTTTCCTGTCATATGGTTACTGCAACTGGAGTCTAGAAACCATAAATATTCACTCTTTTCCTCGGCCATATTACAAGCTAAAAATAATTTATCTTGGCTAATATTTTCTCTAGTGAAATTTGTATTTGTTCTATTACCCATATCATGTTGCTTTTTCCTATATTCATTTGCATAATGCCCATATTTTTTACAATAGTGACATTGTACATTGGATTTATCATACCTTTTTCCTTGAGCATGTTGTTGACCACTTTGTTGGCTGCTGCCTTGGCCTTGGTTCTGATTTGCATTGTTGCCCCTTCCTTGAGCATTTGTTGGACTGTTTCTTCCACCTATGTTTTGACTTCTGCCTCTTCCTCTCTTGTTTCCTCTGCCTTGCCCTCTTCCTCTTCCAAAGGACATTTGGGTCTTAAAGGCATTCTCTAGAGATGAGTTTTCATTTCTACCCAATCTTTGCTCATGTGTCATCAGTGATGCATGTAGCTCATCAACTGAAAAGTTTGTGAGATCCTTTGTCTCCTCTATGGTGGTGACTTTCACATCAAACCTTGAGGGTAGACTCCTCAAAATTTTCTCCACAATCCTCATTTCTTCAAGAGTCTCTCCATGAGAGCTTATCTGTGTGACCATTCCAATCACATGTGTGAAGAATGAGTCAATGTTATCTGACTCCTTCATGCAGAGAGTCTCAAAATCTCTCCTCAGCAATTGTAGTTTTGTTGTCTTCACTTTCTCCATGCCTTGATAGGCTATCTTGAGAGTTGTCCATGCTTCTTTGGACCTCTTAGCTGTTGCTATCCTTGGAAACACACTCTCATGCACTGCTTGATATAAGTAGTAGAGGGCTTTGGAGTCCTTCTTCTTATTTCTCTTCAACAGTTCCTTCTTTTCCTGAGTTAAATCATTAAACTCATTTTCATCTGTTGGCTCTTCAAAGCCATCCTCAACAAGTTCCCATAAGTCTTGGGAAGAAAACATGGCTCTCATGGTTATTTCCCAGTAGTCATAGTTTTTCCCATTAAATTGTGGGAGTTGAGTATTACCAATACCCATGCTAGTGCTCGCTCCAGCCATTCTTGCACTCTTAACTATGCTTCAAAATACTTGACTGTGTATTTAAAATGAACTGACTGTCTTCAAAAGTAACACAAAAACTGACTTGAGAAATACCTTGGATTCTTCTTGACTGAGTCTTCACTCTGCTGGAGAAGCTGCTGCAACAAGAAATCCTTCCTTCAGCTTCTTTGACACCTTCAAAGATCCTGGACTAGATTTGATACCATGTTGGAATTTACGAAAATTCCAGAACAAACTAGAGATAATAATACTCTCCTCTCTTTTTTTTCACGAGGGGAAAGCTCACGGGAAACCCGGGCGTACTTCCCCAAAATTTCTGGATGGTACGCACGATAAACCGTTCGGCGGACTTTCGGCGCCTGACCCCAAAGGACTCAAGGATCGAACCCGTGACCTCCCTCAACAGAGAGGCCCACGTATTGGCTCACTACCACTTGAGCTAACCCTTGGGGCTATAATACTCTCCTCTTTAACACAGTGAATAAAAAAAATTTGCTTCAGGAGGACAAATATTCACACTTTGAAAATTTCTATTTCATTAACTCAAAAAAAAATATTACAAACTCTTCCTCCTCATAGGGATTACAACACTGGACTGCTTCACAAACACAGTGCCAAAAAAAATTCTACTCGATGTCTCACACAGAAAAAAAAACACTCTCGGTTCTGTTTTAAAACAACACTCTATCTCTTACAAAATATAACACTGTTGTGTGTTATCACAATACACTCTGTCTATTCAAAAAATAAAAACGCATTGTTGTGCAATAACAACATTACATTACAAAATAAGTCTTCCAACTCTTTATATGGCGCATCATATATTTTTAATAAAACAAAACATTATAATCTAAAACTAAAACTAAACTTTAACATAAACAAATGTTAAGAGCCTCTCGGACCCACCTAATATTTGTGCACATGCAAATATGATAAAACGCATATCAACAAAGTTAAAACCTTTCGTGCGTTATGTAAAACATTACAATGCAAAACTTAAACAAAACATAATATAAATCTTTAATAAAACTATGCCCCCAGATTTCAACAAACATTAAACCATATTGCAATGGGTGATTTCGCGTTACAATTTTGGGTCGTGACATCAGCGCTTTGTGCGCGCGATGACTTATCAATTCCGCCCTATAAACCTCATCGCGTCCGAAATTTGGCCTAGGGTACGGTGAACTTTATGTGCATGATCAACATTTCAATTAGCCCTATAACCATATCACGTCCGATTTGGGCCTGCTGACGCAAGCGTCTTTTGTGACGCAAAAAACAAATCAAATCTTCCCTAATACATTTCAGGTCTGAAACTTTGCAATGAAAATGGGCCAAACAAAAACAACGCGATCAAATTTTCTTCTGCCATGTGGTCTGGGGACCACTGTCCTTCAAATCTATTCAAACTCCCGCGTTCACATAAAATCTATTATATCTTTATAAAGGCACTGTTTTTGTTCAATGTACAGACGCTCTGTTTTCCAAAGATAAACCTCTATTCTGAACTGAAGTACTGGCGCCGAAACAAAATTTTACTGATAAAAAAAATGACAAGCGGCTCGAGTACAATAAACCTGGAGATAGAAATGGAAGTGGCTTGCTATACAAAGCAGTTGAAAGTAATATTTCAACAATTTTCACGATCAGAAAATCGTGGAGCTCCAAAGGGTTATTCTTCCACGGGAAAAGATAAAGATGACAAAATATTCATGTCAGAAATGATGAAAATATATCGAAATTGTGGGAAGCGAATCAAACCCTTACCGCAAAAAGAGAGCTTAAAAGAAGAAATGGAAGCTGCAAAGAAAATGGAAGAGAAATGGAAGGAAACTGAGAGAGACTTAAGGAAGGATATTAATGTGCTTCAAAAGCAGGTGAATGATGAGGTCTAACGACATTCAAATTCAGTTCATAGGTACTAGTTAACACAAAATTGTCTTAAGGAAAAAAATCAAATGCTACAAAAGGAGGTAGACAATGTTAGGCATTTATTTGAAATGCAGAACCAGAAAGTTGAAGATTTACTTGCGGAGAATGTTAGACTTAAGAAGTAGCTCGAGGATCAAAAGGAATAGCAAATGATTGAGTTTGAATCATTGCAAGCAGAATTTGCTAATAAATATACATAAATTAAGGAAAAGCACTTGGAGCTGTTGAAAGAAAATGAAGAGCAGAAAAATATGATTTTATCGTTGCAAGGAGAGAATGTTTCTCTTAGGGATGAGCAAATTTTGTTACTTCAGAATCTCAGTGAGGAATCCAAGAGATTTCAATAAATTTCAATCAAGTGTTTGAAGAGTGATCAGAGAGTCATGTGCCTAGAAAGTGAGCCGTTACAATTACAGGCAGAGCTGGTGTCAGCAAAGTCTGCATGTGACGAAGCATTTGTTCAAATAAATAAGATAGAAGAAGAGATGGATAAATTATCAAATGATTCCCAGAAAATGCACGAAGAAAATGAATCTTTGAATCAAATCTTGATATTACAGTTATCCATAAAGAAGGAACTTGAAGAACAATTACTGTCAACGAAGTCTTCTTTTGAAGAAGTGAAGGAATCCGCTTCCAAGGGTGAAAAACAAATAGATATGTTACAAAGCCAACTTTTGGATGTTGTAGAGAAAAATGATAGCCAAATCTTTGATATACAGTGTGAGCTTTGTGCCATGGTCATCCAGTTAGCTAATTTACAAGATCAACTCTCATCCATTGCAGAGGAAAAAAGGGTCCTGAAAGAGAAAAACACTAAAATAGAGAAAATCAATTTGATTTCTGAGGAAGAACAAAAACAACTCAGGGGCAAAATAGGGGATTTGGAAAAAAATTTGGATTTTGTGAACAAGGATCTTGAATCGTCCAAGGCCATGGCTGTTGAGAAAGAGTGTGAGTTAGCTGATTTACATAACCATATTTCAGAGCTTGGCAATGAAAAAAGATGCATCCATGAGGAAAACAAGTCATTAAGGACTGAATTGAATAAATATGCAATAGCGTTCGACAAGATAAGGGAATTGGAGAGTGCTTTAGAGTCTGTCAACAAAGATCTTAAATTCAGAGATATCCAGCTCCAGCAGTTGAGGGCTGAATGTCAGCATTTGCGGGCACATGTATTGCATGAAAACAGAAAATCAGAGAGTGTGCATAATACTGGAATTATAGAGATAGAGAGTGGGCATGAAAAGGAAAACCGAAACAGCGGGCATGAAAATGGAAAACCAAATGGTATGCAAGCCAATGGAAAACCTAGCAATGCGCATGAAAAACAACCACCAAAGCCAGTGCAAGGGAAGGGAAAATCCAAAAGGTGAAAAATTGAATTTTGCTGAGCAATATATTTCCATGTATATCCCATATTAACCAACAATAAGCAGATTTCTACTTGCCAAGTTGCTTCTATATAAAGTAACATATACAAAGTTAACTAGTTTTACAGAGGTTAGAATTGCATAAATTAAAATCCCAATGGTTATTTGAGTAAATTTGTCAAAAGCTGTATAAATAAATTTGTTAACGTTTAATATTCTTTTAGAATAGTATTTTTATAATTTTAATTTAATTATTGTTGGAATAATTTTATTAGTGGTTGTATAAATTAATTTGGTTGTTAATGATGAATATTACTTTTATATATTTTTTTTGTTAAGAAGAATATTTTTAGAATTTTAGTTTAATTATTAATAACTATTGTTAAGTGGATAATATAAATTTATATGTAATTATTAAGTAATAGTTTTAATTAGTAATACTGTAACAAAGTAATATTACAAGAGGATGGAATTGAATTTTTATAGATAAGAATTTTGTTTAATATATAATTTCAGGAGGATGGTGAAAGAACTTGTTCTAGACTTATTCAGATGGTACACCATGCTATATTAAGTCTTTGATTCACGTGTGGGAGGAAGATGCAAAGGCCAAGGAAGAGGAGGAGAGTGACATGGCTGAGGAAGAACTGAATCCCATGATTACAGAACATGGCAATACTCGTAGCAGATTATCCTTATTTCATCACTCAATTCACTTATTGGATACTGAAATGCCTTTCGGTGAAAGCAATTGTTTTTGTCCAAGAGATTGGGGGAGACCCCAAAGTAGCCTCAAATCTAGCAGCAGGGCCATCTAGAAAATTAACTTGCGACAACATCAACAACTGCAAAGCATGCACCATGTTGACATGCCTCTGGCTCCTATAGAGTCATTTGATGACTCATTTTAGTTATTTTTGTTTTTGTTATGATCACGGATATAATTTACTTTTTCTATATGTTTATGCGAGGAAAGATCGATATTAGCAACTTAAAGAAACCTAGTTTCCTATGGGTAGGTTGAGGCTAAAAGTTGTAAATTTCTCCAACGTGCATTTTGATTTTTTAAATAGAAAATAGAAAAGATCTACTAAGTTTACAACTAACTAACTAACTAACTATATATATATATATATATATATATATATATATATGTGTGTGTGTGTGTGTGTGTGTGTGTGTGTGTGTGTGTGTGTGTGTGTGTATATATATATGTATTTTAAAATAAATTTATAATCTAGTTAATTTTTATATTACTTTATAGGATAATAATCTTTTTAAAATGTTGATTTCATTATCAATAATTATAAGGTGGATGGTAGCCATTTAACATTCATGAAATATTTTAGAATAGATAGCCCTAAATTAAAGATTGAGATTTACCTGGAAAGTAGTTATTCTCTTTTGCATAAATTAAAGGTGGGCATTTACCTTGAAAGTAGTTATGCTCTTTTGCTCTTTCAATTAAATTAATTATCGAGCCCAAATGCTCATTCTACAACCTTGTATCAGGTGATGTGTAAGTGATGTGTCCTTAATTTTTACATGAATATGAATTATAATTTTTTGGGTATAATATATTAGTAAGATGACCTATGATAACGTAACAAATAATATTTACTGATTAAGAATATCCATGGTAAAGTAAAGCTTAATCTTCATGATTAAAATAATATTGTATGTTTTTTTTATCATTTAAGTATGTGTGTTTAACTCATTTATTAATTCCTTTTATAATTAATAATAACAATACTTTTAAAAAGTTATAATTTAGCTATTTTTATGCTTTTCTTTGGCAATATGAGATGCATTTTGATGCCTATTAACATTAACTAGTGATTTAATTTATATGGTTCCATTAGTATTAGTTTCTTATTATCATATAAATTTGGAATCCAATTATTAATTTGTATTTGGAATTTATGGATTTTTATTTATAAAAAAAGTCAAATTACAACAATTTGTATTTAGATATCATTATTGTAAATTTATATTTCATATCAATTTATATTTTATGTCCAAAAATTTATCCAATCCTGACCTTATTTGGTATCACAGACCATAATCACTAGTGCCACTCAAATACCTGAAAAAAGTGCTTCATTGTTAACCAATGCTCCTTCCCCAATTTTAACATAAACCTACTCAATACTCCCATTGCATGCGCAAGGTATGGTTTGGTGTAAACCATTGCATACATCAGGATACCAACTGCACTTGCATATGGAACACGAGACATGTTCTCTTCCTCTTCTTCTATCTTGGGACACTTTTCAACAGATAAATTTACACCTACAAGGATAGGAACCTTGAATGGTTTACTATCCTGCATATTAAACCTATGTAATATTGTCTCAACATACTTTATATAGTTTAACCAAAGCTTCCTCTTTTCCTGATCTTGTTTAATTTCCATGCCCAAAATATAGTTTGCAACACCAAGATCCTTCATGTCAAATTTGGAGGACAATTGGGTCTTCATATCGTAGATAATTTCTTTGTCATTTCCAATCAACAACACATCATCCAAATACAAGACCGGATAAATAAAATGGTCACCAATTAATTTAAAACACACACGGTGTTCTTCTTTTCTCCATGTGAATCCAAGTCCCCATATATGTGTATCAATTTTTTGATACCACATCCTTGGTGACTGCTTTAACCCATAAAAATACTTTTCTAACTTGCAAACGAGTTCTTTTCTGACCCTTCACTGCAAAACCTTCGGGTTGCTTCCTGTAGATATCTTCTTCCAGATCCCCATGAAGAAATTTTATCTTCACATCCATCTATTTTATGGTCAAATCAAAAGCAACAACAACAAATAAAACTAATATAATAGAACCTAACTTGGAAACAATAGAAAAATATATCACCAAAATTAATTCACATCCCCTCGGAATAACATTTTTCTACCAACTGAGCTTTGTATTTCTCCACCTTTCCTTTTTTATTCATCTTCTTCTTTAACATCTATTTTCTACCAATGGGTTCCCTTTCATATGGCAACTCCACTAGATCCCATGCCTCATTTTTTTCCAAAGATGCCATCACTACAAGAAAAAAGGACATTGGTGAGGGGCGAAAATGGTCACCATAAGCTCATTGGTGAGGGTCAAAAGAGCCTTCGTCGCCAAAAACTAAACGTCACCAAAGGTGGCGTCGCCGAAAGTATAGGTGTTGTGGTGACATTCAAAGTCCGTCACCAATAATGATTTATAGTGACGGATAGTGACCGTCACCATTTCATGTGAGCAATGGTGACGGACAATAGCCTCCGTCACCAAAAAATTGAACGTCACCAAAGGCGGCGTCGCCGAAAGTATAGGTGTTGTGGTGACATTCAAGGTCCGTCACCAATAATGATTTATAGTGACGAATATTGACCGTCACCATTTCATATGAGCAATGGTGACGGACAATAGCCTCCGTCACCAAAAAATTGAACGTCACCTGTAGCAAAGCGTCGCTTAAAGAAGGTGCTTGCAGATGGCCACATCCGTCAAGAAGATGAGAACTGACACACTGGGAGAGTGACCGTCACCATTTCATATAATGAAATAATGATTTTTTGTGATGGACCTTTCATATAAACACATAGGGGATATATATATTTATCGCTCATTGACCGTCACCATAAACGCATTGGTGACATCAAGGTCCGTCATTTAATAATGACTATAATGACAAACAAGGACTTTCATCATTTCATATAAAACAACAACGATTTATGGTGACAGACCTTTAATGGTCGTCACTATTGATGCGTATATATGGTGGCGTTCGTTGACCGTCACCATATCATATTTTGGTGAGGGTCGAAAAATGTCACCATAAGCTCATTGGTGATGGTCAAAAGAGCATCCGTCACCAAAAACTGATCTTCGTCATTCCCTATATATGAATATCAGGGAACGATGGAATCGAACCACCAACCTCCTGCTTGTAAAGCAGGTGCTCTTCCATTGAACTAGCACCCTTTAAAGAATTAGACTTTAAACTAGAAATTGCCCCTAAAGGTGCAAAGATACACCAAAGGAATAAGAACCAGGAAAACTGAAAGAACTCAATGTCCTTGCTCCTATTTTTATTCTATGACACTCTACAAAGTATGATATTGATCTATGACATATTTGTGTCGAGTGGTTCTAATTTAATAGTAAATGTTATATTAGATAAAATAAATGAATAACTGAGAGGCCTTACGGGCTAATTTTTAATCCTTACACCAAAATCTCTTAATATTCAAGTCTATGGAACAACTCGTTCAAAGTTCAAACTAAAGTAGATTTTAAATGGAAAGCCTAAAACCAGCCAAGTAGTTTACAAATTAACATTTTGGATATAAATTATGTTCAATTTATATGACAAGTTATGCCATAACCTTGAAACTAGTTTCTTAGCTAAAAGACTTTCTTAAGTCAACAATGACAAAGAAACATAGTCATGGCAAGCAAAATTCTCTTGTTTTTTCTAACGAGAGTGCATGTAACTTTATAGAGGTTGTATGAGAGTATCAAACCATAAACAATTTCACGAAACATGGAAATGACAAAGTCTTGTTAAGCAACAAAGGTTTAGTTGAATATATGGAAAGCATCGAGCTAAATGATATAATTAAACTAAAAGTAACTGTAAAAAAATGAAATTTCCATAATATACATCGCATCAGCGTATGAATTTGCATCAATGTACTGAATTAATATGACTTCAAATTTTGAAATTTTCCTGCAAGATAACATTTATCATTAAAAAAATCTGATCAAACATGAAGTAATCTCATGAATCCTTCAGATTTATATTGCAATATCCATCTTAGATCGATAGATCCAGAATCTTAAATATTCTTATAACTAGCAATTGCACCAAGAGGTGCAAAGGAACGCCGAAACATGGATAAGAGAAGTGGGGAGATTGTATAAAGAAATAATCAAGCGAAATATACTAAAAATGAAATACAACCCATGTGAGGCTAATTTAAATTCAATTGTTGTGAATTTTCAAGTGAAACAAAGTTTGTAACTGGTGTCCGGCAAGCAGGACTCACAAAAATTGTTATAGAGAAAAAATTGGAAGGGAAATTGAGGTTTCAGGTTTGATGATGTTGATGAAGCACATATTCTACTTGGTGAAAGTGGCCACTGCAAGGATTATTGGGGTTCAGGCTTTTATAGGCAGGATAATACTTTTGAGCTTGAAACAACTTTGCACAATATAGCTTTCAGTTCAAATGGGTGCAAATACATATAAATCAAGCAATTTGAGACCTTTAAATGTATGTTCAGAAGCAACAACTCCAGAATCTGTGCAAATGCTTCTAAACTCTTTTTTAAAAGAGGAAATTAATTTGATCCTTGAAGGAAACTTGTTTGGACCAGACATTGGTGAGTTGATAAGAAGCTCAAACAATTGGGCAGAGATTACTATGTGGTGTATTTTCAAAGGGCTCAAAGAGTCATTACCTTCTAGATGGCTATATATTTTGGGAGATGGGTTTGAAAATACAGGTAAGAAGAATCAACCAGCGTCTGAACAGTCAGGGGTGAATTTGAGAAAAAACACCAAAGATCTGCCAATTTTGTTGAATGCCTCTGAGCAATGTGGTTTATTGTTTGCTGTCAATTCCTCCTCAGTCATGGATTACAGGCCTGCACAAAATAAGAATATTCTTATGATTGGTCTCTGTTCTGAAGTGAATAATTTAAAACAATATAATCATAACCTAGCACAAAATACAGATTCAACAGAAGTAAATACGGAAAACAAGAATAGTGGAAATGATGATTTTGGATTTCAAACTGAAGGAGCATATAAGGGCGAGGATGAAGTGCTTTTGAAATTTCAGTGGGCAGAGGAGACAGAAAGGATGGACTGCAGCAAGTTTTTGGAGTCTTGAGATAGAAGAGAAGGGAAAAGAGGCAAACTTCAAGTTCAAAGCACAGAGTAATGACCCCTGGAAGGAGAGATTTTGATTCTCTTGTTCAATCTCAGCAGGCAGTAAGCAATGCCTTTGGTCAAGTCGACATTCAATTGTCGGATTCTCTATGGGATGTAGGTGATGGCATTAGCCAAGAGAAGCAGCTGGACAGGGTTTCACATGAATATATCATTTCTTCATGAATGCAATGATTATCGGAATTATGTTCAAATAAAAGAGATGAGAACAATGTGCAAGAGGCTTTATAATGTTTGATATGCAAAGAATAGAATATTCAAAATAGTACATCATATGAGGAGGAGACCTTTAAATCAAGCAATTTGAGACCTTTAAATGGGTGCAAATACATATAAATCAAGCAATTTGAGACCTTTAAATGTATGGTCAGAAGCAACAACTCCAGAATCTGTGCAAATGCTTCTAAACTCTCAATTTAGACTGCTCATGTGCTTACCAAATGAAAATCTCTGACCAAAATTCTAGTTAACAGACACAATGAAAATAATTAGTTGTTAAAAGATTCAGGATCTGTTTATAAAAATGTCATGGAAGAGGAGTTTGCAGTCAGAGATGTGGAAATGGTGAACGATAATGAGTGTGTTTGGAAAAAAAAAACTCCTAAGTATGCCCAGGTAAGTGTTACAAAGTTGTCATCGACAACCTTGAGTCAGAGAGAAGAGGAGTCTTCTATGTTACCATGGACTAGTGAAAATATGGCACATACATGTAACCATAAACTAGCTTCTTATATGGAGAAAGTTGAGATAATTTACATGGGCAGTGTAACAACTCGATTTATGGCCTCTGAAGTTCAAGAACCAGAGGATATTTCAAGGCTACATTGTTTCCCTCAAGACAACTTCAGTGAGTACTATATTATACAATAAAGACATTTACTGAGCCAAGTAAAGCTAATTGTGCACCAAAAAAAGCGTTATCTGCAATACAAGCACGTGAATTAAAAGGTGGCCATTCTTCTCCACAAAAATGAAAAACATCACTTGAAAAACATTTGTCTGTTGGAAGTGCATTCTGTGTAATAACATGTACTTCTAATTACCCAGGTTATGAGGAAGTGGCAACACAGACACTGCATGTTTTTCTTCTTGCCAACTTACAAGTTGAAAAGGCATGTGAACAAGCCACTCACTATCAGAATAGTGGATCACAAATTAGGAAATCACTTGGCACTGATATTTTTACTCTTGAAAATGTCCAGGATCTGAATGTTTCATTATTGACAGATTCTAAGAAGTTTGACAAATCTGCCATTGCTAATTTGAGTGAAAGTGATGCACTGAAAAAATCAGAGACTAAAAAAGTTTCTACTTCAATAGAACCTTTACCTTTCCACAAGGTGAGCTATTACAAGTCTTAATTATTTGATCACTAAATATCTAACACCCAAGCATAATAGAACTCTGTTGGAACATGAAATTTAGCTCTACAATGTCTTTAGTTTCGTAATCTGTCATTGCTAATTTGAGTGAATGTGATGCAGTGAAAAACTCAGAGACTAAAAATCAGTGTTACACGGGGACTCGTCCCCCCCCCCTAGGGGTCTAGAATCCTCGCCCCCCCGCGATTCGGGGTCTTGGGGACTTCTAGGGGACGTTTCCTGACGCTCCCAATTTTCGAAAATTTGGAGGGGACGTCAAGGGGGACGTTTCCCCATCTGGAGGGGTCGAGGGGGCGTGAGGGGACGGGAGGGGACGTGAAGGGGGCGTGAGGGGACGGGAGGGGGCGTGAGGGGACGACTGGGGCAATAGATATTCTCATTTAATTCTCTATCAAATATTTTAATCAGTTATAATTAGCACCATATCCATTTACATTGTACTTTAATCTGTGAGTAGTAGATTGAATATTGGGAACTACTAAAGTATTTCTGGAGAGCTCGACTTACCACTAGACCTTCATTGTGATGTCAGTTGAACAGAACGATGTTTTTTTTATTGGTTTCTTTCTCCAGCTTTGTTTGCTTGCTTCTCTCCAATAACCTCTTCAGATATAACAGCCTGTGATTTCACTAAAGCTGTAATTGGAGGAGAATTTATTATATCTCACTCTTAAGATAATTTTAGGTGAGAGAAATAGTAGTGGAAACCAAACCTTATAGTGGAATGTCATACTTATGGTTGAGGCATGCTAAAGCAACAATGTACAGAATGTTGAAAAGTGCACAGAACCCAATCAATGCTCCAATTCCAGTCCAATAAAATTTAACTTCAGCAAATAATCCATGAGATTCTAGGATAGCACGTCCAAGTGTTTCAATGGAGCTGTTACTGACAGGATGCACAAAAATGAAATATTTAGAAGAAAGGAAATATTCAATATTTCTTTCCTGGGATTATGATTATAGGACACTCTATCAGTACATGATAACACATACTTTCTCCCATCTAGGAGCTAGAAATCCATTAACCACTCTGGTGTTTTGGCCATAGGACATCAGTGAGCACCAATATGCCCAAATCCACCAGCTAGGTATGTTCTCTGTTCTAGAAACATGAATAAAAGGAACCATTTTTTCAATTTTGTAACTCGAGTTCTAGTTGAAAAGCTCAATATTAGTATAAAGTATATTTCTTTGGAGTAAATAACTATCTTTGCATATACTATAATGTCAAATACCTCTTGATACCACAAACCCTCCAAGAACAAACACAATGAGCAAAGTGAATGATCCAAATGTTTGTGAGGCAATCATGTTTCGACCCAATGAGGCTATGAATTTAAAAAGTGCCAAAGACTTCTACTGTATCACAAAGAGGAGGAAGTATTGCCTAAAGAACCTGCAACAATCAAGGCAATCTCCTAGATTGCTCATTGAATATTTTAGTGTTCTGACAACTAAAACATTTAACAATCTTGATGTTCCTGATTTAATTTTCTTTTTCATAGAGCTAATTTGGCAAAGGAAGATGTTAGATTTTGTTTCCATTCTTCTATCTATTCATACATTAATAAAACAGAGACCAAGTATATATACTATATAGGCACCATTCCACATAAAAGGGATTTGAAGTGTTGTTTTAATGCTAAGATCCTTTGGAAAAATGCAGTCTCTATAATTAAACCAGTTCATCTAGTTCTATCCCATCTCTCCTACAGTCCTGTAAATTTCTTGAATTGGGAGATCGATGAAGAGATAATAGACTGTAAACTATATTTTCAAATTTCGATTCATTAGACAGGTTGCCAACGTTGGACATCAACTTTAAATAATGAAAATGATAAGCATGGTACAAAATGAGCCCATACAGAACAAAAAAATTGGCAGATAGAGGCGTGGATGCAAATTTTCAAAAGAAATTATGTGCCCAAGACAGCAGGATCTAATCCCACAATGGCTGATATGTGTCTATCACTCACGTTCCCTGATACAGAGTTACCAAAACAACATGCTATATTATCCCATGGAGACAATATTTCATGAGGGACAGAACATAACAACATTATGTACTCCCAAGTGGTAGCAAAGGATAATTTTCAAAGTTAATGAGCAATAATTATTACAGTCCCATGCAAACTTGGATGGATAGATCCTTTGAAGCTTTCAATCTTGAAGAACTGCTTGGAGAAAAAGTGCATAGCACTTTGGAACAGTTCTAACCCTGTCAGCAGAGGTGCCTCAATAAATGTGCACTACAGATCCCTGACATCCTTGGTTGCTCTAAGCAAGGATCTTATAATGAATGGTCTCAATATAAAATGACCCCTCTCTTCATGAATTCGGTAATTTGATATATTGGTAGATATCTCTTCTCTCTGATTGAAGAAGGTCTTCCGCATTCTCTTCTTTGACCTAAAGCTTCTTAGAAGTTTGATGTTGCAATTACCTCATGTAAGTCTCATCTCTAATCTGGGTAGCTCATGATGATTACCAATGCAAGGCTTCAGAGGGATCTATGATGATTGGGCTCAGCTATCGATAACATTTTTCCAAATAAGAGGGATTTAATGGAAGACTTAGATTTGACCTTAAGCACAAAACAGAGTAGCTGTTGAACCTAGTCATAGTCAACTCTGATGTATGCCTTGATACAAAGGCTTTAAGACAATTTAAGGATAAGCCTCATACATATATATTGTATAGCTGATGTATGCCTTGATACAAAGGCTTTAAGACAATTTAAGGATAAGCCTCATACATATATATTGGATAGCTGATGTATGCCTTGATACAAAGGCTTTAAGACAATTTAAGGATAAGCCTCATACATATATATTGGCTAGCTGCTCATTAAATATCAAGTATGATCTGAAGTTCACTATTGGTCTAATAAAAGGAAAAGTACTATATCTCCTGGTGACCATATTCATTTCTTTGTATCACAAATCAAAGGCTGATGTCTGTTCTCTGGAAGCACCATTGCAGCTGAATGTATAAAACAGCAAGCATGAATTTCTATGACAATGCCAACAACTGAAGAGTTCATCTCAGATACCAATTTTACTGGTTTCTAAAGAATATAATCCCCACTAGCAGGAGATCTTTTAGGCATTGTCCAACCACTATATTATATTGACAAGAGATTCCCATTTGCAGTACAATTATACCAAAGAAATCAATGCCAAAAAAATGTCAATGACTACTCTTCACAACTAAAGGACACATTGTATTGAAGTCATTCATTTCTTGCTATTTTGTGATCTATTTTTGCTATTTCACATTAATGGCATTCCTATACTACAATATGCATGCATTATGGTACCCATTTTCAATGATTATGCAACCACATAAATTGGAGTTCAAATTCTCAATAGAATTTAATTGGTAAAGGGAAAACAGATGTAAACAATAATAATTAGCCTCGATAGTTAAATAAAGAAAAATTTATAATATTCAACATAGTAGAACAAGGTAGACTAGTATAAAAAACTTTTAGAATGATTTATCTACATCCTTTAATATATACTCTATCTATATTACTCTTGGCTTCTAGGAAGCAATATAGGGTTCATTCCAAGCTTGTAACTAATGCATTCTAGTTCACCTCCTTTTGCAAGCACCGTGACTTCCACATATGCATAGGAGACCTTGCCAATTTGACAATAAAAATATCTTGAAGGCATGACATCCTTTGAAGAAAACATTGGAATGGTTGTTTGTCTCTGCATCTATAAAGGATAAAAATGGTGACACTATAGACCTAGAGGTTGGGTTTAATATAAAACCACTACAAGTGATACTAGCATATGTTTCTGAGCATTTCTCTGAATCTAAAGGAGCAACATTTGATTCTTGAAAGTTCACTACTCATTAAGTCTTTTCTCAACCTTTATCCTAAGAATCTGTGTATGGAAAAGATCATGAGATTTGATTCCATCTTGAATTACTGTCTTGATGATTGCAAGAGGCAGGTGCTACCAATTCTGTTGCATTCAAGGAATTTCAGTTTCATACAATCTATAACAATGTCAATATCCTAGTGAAACAATGGTTTGGAAGTTTTGAATATCCACCATTGACATATTGGATGCCATTTTCATGATCTTGGCTAGTGAAATATCTGTGCTTATAATAGACTTAGATTTGATAATGTCTTCAACGTGAAGGAAATTGGTTCTAAATTCTTGAAGACAAGGACATAATTATCTACTAGAAGCAATAGTCTTGGTGTGTAGGTGTTAACTGGGAAAATTACTATTCATGAAAAATTATTTCAAAACGCTTCCAGCTCTGTAAAAACAGTGAATAAAGAGTCTCAACAACCATTGGGTTGGCAATTTTCTACTGGATGTTATATAATTAATGCAATAGATAATGGCAAAGCATGGATTGATAGAGGCGTGGATGCAAATTTTCAAAAGAAATTATGTGCCCAAGACAACAGGATCTAATCCCACAATGGTTGATATGTGTCTATCACTCACGTTCCCTGATACAGAGTTACCAAAACAACATGCTATATTATCTCATGGAGACAATATTTCATGAGGGACAGAACATAACAACATTATGTACTCCCAAGTGGTAGCAAAGGATAATTTTCAAAGTTAATGAGCAATAATTATTACAATCCTATGCAATCTTGGATGGACAGATCCTTTGAAGCTTTCAATCTTGAAGAACTGCTTGGAGAAAAAGTGCATAGCACTTTGGAACAGTTCTAACCCTGTCAGCAGAGGTGCCTCAATAAATGTACACTACAGATCCCTGACATCCTTGGTTGCTCTAAGCAAGGATCTTATAATGAATGGTCTCAATAAAAAATGACCCCTCCTCTTCATGAATTCGGTAATTTGATATATTGGTAGATATCTCTTCTCTCTGATTGAAGAACGTCTTCTGCATTCTCTTCTATGACCTAAAGCTTCTTAGAAGTTTGATGTTGCAATTACCTCATGTAAGTCTCATCTCTAATCTGGGTAGCTCATGACGATTACCAATGCAAGGCTTCAAAGGGATCTATGATGATTGGGCTCAGCAATCAATAACATTTGTCCAAATAAGAGGGATTTAATGGAAGACCTAGATTTGTCCTTAAGCACAAAACAGAGTAGCTGTTGAACCTAGTCATAGTCAACTCTGATGTATTCCTTGATACAAAGGCTTTAAGACAATTTAAGGATAAGCCTCATACATATATATTGGATAGCTAATGTATGCCTTGATACAAAGGCTTTAAGACAATTTAAGGATAAGCCTCATACATATATATTGTCTAGCTGCTCATTAAAGATCAAGTATGATCTGAAGTTCACTATTGGTCTAATAAAAGGAAAAGTACTATATCTCCTGGTGACCATCTTCATTTCTTTGTATCACAAATCATTTGCCTTAAAAGAGATTGGTGGTTTGAAAGTTTTCAAATTCTAGTCTTGGTTTCAAGAGAATCTGGTCAATCACTGGAATGAAGTGGACTTATGTTGAACTATAACTCTCCAGTTTGAAGATTTTCTACACAATGTATCTTTGGTGACCTCGTGATAATTCTTGGATCTGCGAAGCTCTGATCTGTGGCCATATGGAATTGGATCTGCATCTCTTTGTTGTTTGATCTACATCCTAGGTTAATCTGTATTAATTCAGTGGCAATCATACAAGTTTTAACAATCCAAACTCATCTTGGCCTGTGATAGTGACATGGTTGGGTGACTAATGTGATCAAACTCATAAGGAGGCTGGTTATAACATATGTCTTTTTAAAGGAACAAATCTTGCAAATAAATCACTGAGGCTAGTATTTGTCAAGTCTCAGTCCTTAAAGCTCACTTCTGGAGTTTCCAGAGTCGTTTGAAATTTGTGGAAGGTTCTATATATACACTCTGTCACAGTCTCATTGAAGTGTACCATTCAAGCTTCATTCCAATTTCTGACCGTTTCAAGGACTGACAAAATTCTTGTGTTGAAGTAATTTGATTACAGTGCATTGTAATCTCTCACCAATAAAGTAGTACCTTCAATGCTAATAAATTTGAATATCATGTGCATTGACAGAATTTCCTTGACAGCAAAGTATGAAAATATCACTGTGTATCATGACAATTTATCTCCTTGACACTGATGACTACAGTGTAAATATGATCCTGACTTAGAGGAACACAGTATGACCCTTTTGGTTAGTACGTGTATGGTGATCTCTATGTATTGACAATATCTCTAAGCATTGTCTTGGGACTGTAGGAGTACCAAGGTCAAAATGACAATAAATCTAGGTTGTGGTCCACATGGCACAAGCTTGTGAGTAACAATGATATGCTTGCAAAGATATTATTTGGGTACACTGCTCATTTTATCTAGAATTACAGTGAGATAGTTGTCCGATAGTTGGTCATATTACAGTAGGAACGTCATCAATATAGGAAATCTAGTTTTTGACGGAAAATGAGAGCAGAGCATAAGGAAAATCATTGCCACAAGGTAAAACTATGATTGACAACTTCTTATTGGAATGTATATTATTTGGAGTTAAATACAAACTATGATTATTTGTGGTAATGATATGGATGTTGGAGAATAGACATTCAAGAAAGTTTGTCACTATAACACGTCTACAATGTAGCTGTAGATCCTTTTTCACCTTGGTTTCTATTTTCTGCAATGGCTTGTAGTGGTAGCATGATGCGTGCATTAGATATTTGCTTCCAATGTTCTAGTGAACTTGGTATTTTCAAGAGGCTCATAACCTGTTAGGAAAGAACTCATTTTTTCATAAGAGGCATTCCTAGAAAAAATTGGTCAAGAGGCCAATCTGCAAGACAAAATTATAATATACTGTGACTTCTCCAAAGCTTGAAACTTGTTCACTGGTTGATACTTCAATAGTCATTCAATAATGCAGCAGTCTTCAGAAACCAAAACACAGTGGTGACTTGCAGGTCATGTTTGCATTATGCTAGTACAAGCTTAGTCTATTCAGAGGCCTACCATATGCAACAAAAGAGATTTGCAGAGAAGCTTGCCATGTGCACTATTGGAATTGTAGGACAAATGAAATAGTTAGTTTATATATCTTCAGCGATTTTGAATTAGGAAAGAAGCCCTTAAAATGTTGAAATTTTGGGAAACTATGCAATGATGAGTGCTTTCTATGTCCAAGATTATAATGATGCATTTTAGATGAATTTCTTAGCTTTCACTGTCTTCAGATTTTTGAATATTGATCTTATTAGAAATTGTAAGTTAAAGGTAATTTTTATTGCAAAATATAGCACCCCTATGGCATCATAGGTATGGGCCCCTCAACTTGACCTATCTCTCTTAGTTGCCATGAGAGAAACTAGTAGATGGATTTTCGAACATTTTGTAGAAGATCCACAGAGTTTGCAGAGCTTGTCAGGTAGGGAAGCTACATTGAATACCATTTTATGAAGGACAAGCTTGGAGAGCGTAGAGGGTCCTTCAGTTGGTAATTTCAGACATATGTGGACCAATGAACATGACATCAACCACTGGTGCTAGGTACTTCCTTCCGTTTTTTTATTATTTCAGTAGAAAAATGTGGGTATATTTTCTATAATTAAAATATGATGTGTTTAATGAATTTCAAAAGTTCAAAGCATTAATAGAGAAACATTTAGGTTGTCATATTCCCTCTCTTAGATATGATACTGGTGGGGAATTCTACTTAAAATATTTCAATAAATTTTGTGCTAAACATGGGATCTAAAGACAATATACTACACCTTACACTCCAAAACAAAATGTATTGGTTGAGAGGCAAAACTTTACTATCACAAAGATGGCTAGGTGTAAGTTGCAGAGGAAGTCTATTCCAAATAGGTTTTGAGCTGAGGTAATGTTCACAATAGTATACTGGCTCGTGAAATGAAATATGACACTTTGGTCTCAAGTTGGAGGACCAATTCCTGTAGTTGCAATGCCAGCATATGCACCTGTGAGGCAAAAATATCCATTTTTTTATTGTTCCCCAGACATTCTTCAGTGTAGGTCAAGGGCAAGACATTTCTTCATTCCATGCAGATATATATAGGCCACCTACTGGATTGTTGTCATCTACAACTGCAACATTTTCATATCCAATGCAGTCACCCTGTTTTCTGTACACTGGGCACCTCTCTGGATGCAGCTCTGCCTATTTTCCTGCTGTGTGTGCACCTTTCTCGGACTCTTCAAGTTCACTCCAAGTACTTCTCAGATTTTGACCTCTGGTGCAATTCTTCCACCCCATATCCGACATCCTTAATGGGATTGACAAAATTTCCAACTCCCAATAATGATAGAATCTGGTCCAGGCTAAACTTAGATTTGAATTCTGGCACTAAGACTTTTGAGGTAGAGGGTAAAGAAGAAAGAGCAGGATCAAAACATGCAGTAGTTTTGGAAGGTCCTTTGATAACAGATGGGCAAACTAGAGTCATCCAACAATCATCAACATCAACAGACTCTTTTAAATAAGGTGGGATTTAAATAGATTTGAAAACAAAAAAGAGATATAAAGATAGCCAGGTTCTGTAGGTGTTGGTAGCTTTTTTTTCATGGGGTCTATCTCACCCAAAGGGTGTTGCTTATTGGGCACATTAAGTTGTACTTGAATCCCAATGTGATGTTGATAGAGTTGTTTAATCCCAAATGGCTTAAGCTGTAGATAAAGGTGTACTGGATTGAATCTGAGATCGATACAAGGCCATAATTGCTCATGCAGATTGAAATTCCCATATCACTAATTTGCCTCTTTTCGGGCGATCCTGCTGCACTTTTTACATGTATGCTTATTGTAGAAGTATGAACGGCACAAGCTAGGTGTTTGACAAAATTCCCAAGAAAAATGTTACCGCATGGAATGTTATTATTAGAGGTTGTGTTAGGGATGGACACTGCCAGGAAGCCCTCAAGCTATATTACCAAACACAACAGGGGGGACTTAGTGGAGACACACCTTTCCAATTGTCCTCAAGGCATGCGCTGAGATTGTGGCCCTAGAGCAAGGCAGGGAAATCCACAGTTACATGGAACACCATGACTACAGGGTATTTCGAAATTAGAAATTGTGAAGAGGAAGGAAAGGTACTTGACGAAATGTAGCTGGGAAGGTCAAACCCAATGTGATAAATTGGAGCGTGATGATATCCAAGTATGAGTTGAATGGTCACAACAATGGTGTAGTGAGATCTTTTCTAAATGCAGCTGGCTGGAGTGAAATCCAATTCAGTCACTATTTGCTAGTGCTCTCGCTTCTTGTGCAAAATTAGCAGTGCTGCAACAACAAAAAATGGATGATGCATATGAAGTGTTTTTCAATATGCCAAAGAGGGATCTGATTTCATGGAATGCAGTAATTTTTTGTTATGCATTGAATGGATATTGTGATGAGGTATTGGCGCTCTTTTATCAACTTCAAAATGACAGGAATGAACCCAGATGTAATTAAATGGAGTGCAGATATTGTGAGGTATACTCAATTTGGTCATAGTGTTGAATCCATGGAAATATGCAGTTGAATGCATGTTGCAGAGGTGAAGCCTAACTTTATTACCATAGCAATTATTTTTCCTTCATGTGCTGATTAGTAGCTCTGTAGTGTGGGTATCGAATGCATGGGCATGAGGAAGATGCCCTGACACTCTTTTATGAAATACAAGAAGCAGGCATTAAAGTAGGCCATATCACCTTCATTGCTATTTTATCTGTCGGCGGCCATGCAGGACCAGTAGATGAAGGCTAGCATCATTTCAATCGAATTATTAGAAAGTTTGAAGTGAAGCCTAGAGTGGAGCATCATGCATGCATGGTTGAACTCCTTGGCCACTCGAGACGCTTTAATGGAGCATATGTGACATTTTCAAACATCTATGCTACTTCTATGGGATGATGTAGTCAACGTGAGAAAGCTAATGTTAGATAAGGGAATTGAAAAAAAAGGAACTAACATCTCATTTTCATGGACAATTGCAGCTGCTGCTAACTTAGGATGTCTTGAAATATATCATAGAAACTCTTCAACAGTGTTCTCGAGTTTCAATGATAATACACCCTCTTCATTTGAATTTTGCCTCTCCAAAACCATGGAGAGGAGAGACATGGAGGAGTTACAACCATGCATACTTCCTTAACAACCCTTAAGGTGGCTGGAAATAGATAATCATGACAAGCTCCAAGCATTGGACAAGTCTTGGTTGAAGCCTTATGTTGTAAAAGACGAATCCATCAGGCAAGTCTTGGGCCAACTTTGGGACTCCATTGAGGAGTTTTGATGCATTTCGAAATTAACTCAAGTTTTTCTACAATTCTTGGTTATAGAAAATCAGTGGAGCCAAAAAAAAAACATTTTCAAGGAAATAGGCCTGCCTATCAGAGGCCAAAATTTGGGTCACTGGTTTGAAAACAGGAATTTCTTTGTCAAGAAAATTGGATGGAGCGGCCAGCAAGGGAACATGACAAGTTTCTGCCTCAGACTTGCATATTTTTGTGGGCTTGTTTGTCTGTATTCAAGGTGGTTTTGTGGTCAGAGAAACCTAGAGGAGTGCGTGATTTGGTCCTGCAACACATTTTTGGAGGAACTATAATTTTTTTAGGTGGGATTCTTTCTTATTCAGTTGAGGACTATGCCATGACAAGACTCATCTGAGAAGGCAATGAGTTCCATGGATGATATAGGGATTCGAATAGAGGCTGGGAAGGTCTAGTAGACTATGGAAGTGCAAATACGCTTTTTATTGATACTTCAATAAAAATGGAGACCTCGTGCACCTCTAGAAAGTAGTTCTACGTTGCCTCACATCTATTGTAGCTATTGCAAAACTCTCATATATGCTTGAACATGGGAGGAATACGATCACAAATTACAATATTATTTTCTTTCCATTTATTCTCTTCCTCTACGAATTTCATGGCAATTGAAATCATCACTTTCTTCTGTTATTTGAGCATTATATGGAAGACTTCATGTAGTTGTTTCACAAGGTGCCATAATTTATTTTCAAGAGACGGCTATTCAACAAACTCTGATTTATGAGTCCTACTGGATCGTGTTACAACTAATACTTGAATATAATTCCAGAAATTCTCCTCCTTCGAGATTGTAAATCATCATATATTTTCCCAGGACAAAAGCAGGTGACTGATTTCATAAGAAAGGTATTTGAGATGCTAGTTGGAGCATTTAGAAAGCTTCAGGTATTAGAAAGGTTCTTCCACAATTGAAACAAGGTGTACAGGGATGCTTGATATACTAGAAGACTTCTTGAACTTATTATATTTTGTATATTGTCGAATGGATGGGAGTACTTCAACATTAGAAAAGCAACATTGAATAAAGAACTTCAGTATCCCAGATAATGAAATTTTACTTTTCTTATTTCAACTGAGGCAGTGGGGTGGCAGGGGTTGGAATCAATTTTCCAAGTGCAGATACGGTTTATTATATATGATCTATATTTCAGTCATTTTTTTCTTTTATGATCTTAATCATGATCTCACAGTATAGGCCAAGACAAACCAGTGATTGCATATCAGTTGATAATAAAGTGTATTGTTGAGGAGAGAATATTGCATCGGTGTACAAAGATGGATTTGGAGAATCTGGGGATGAATCTTTGTAAAAATGAAAGTTTAAAGAGTTATCTAGATCACAAAGAACCTATATATCGTGCTTTTCAAAATGAAGTTAATGCTATTTGTTTGGTTTTCTCTCGTTTTGTTGTCCTGTAAATTTGTTACTGTTATGTTTATTATCTAGCATGCATATGCCCAGACAATGACCTCTTGCCATAACTGCAAAAAGAAAATCTCTAGTGCCTATATCCAATTACTGTAGTTGCTGGAAAAAAGCAATTTAGAATAATTTAATACGAAAAGAACCTATTTTACACATACTGCTCCTTTGTGAGTTTCACAGCACCTCAAGTGCCCAAGTAGGAACTTTAAATTTCACTCTAACAACCCCACAATGCATCATTTTATGGAAACTTACACTGCATAGCAGGATTGGATACAAACATGACAGGATTCCTCATTTCCAATATGGTGCCAACAAAATTTTGGCCATCTCACTGGTTCAACATTTTTTGTAATACAAGACCCAACCAAGTTTCATTAGTTTACTCTGTTAACCAAACCAGGTTTCATGAGTCTAAAAAGTACATATGACATTCTAATAGCTCACTGCGTGTGTTTGTAATACCTATTTCTTCTACTCAAGGAAATAGGTATAGCAAATATAAATCTGATAATAGATCAAAAAATAGGTGGCAGGCCCTCTTAAAAGTGAGGAGTATTTGGGAATAAACACTCATTTACAATTGACAAGCTCCAGTAGTCCATTTCGAAAAATGGGAAATAATGCTCTGACAGGTGCATTGGCCAGAATGTTTGAAGTATTTCTACATCATTTATTTATACTCCTAGTGAGTGTGTTAAACAACATATGCAAATTGATTTATGGTATTGCAACAACTGGTATGTCTATTGGAAGTGGAGTATCCATTGCCAAAAATGGATCTCCAACAGCAAGAAAGTAACATCAAGACAACATATACCACTTGAGTAGATTAGAATGGACCAGAAATGAATAAATTCAATGCCATGTTCCAGAAATTGTTAAGTGGTGAGCAATAGAATAGGAAGGAATGATTTCATTTACTTGGCATCATCATGTTGTGCTAGATGAAGACTTCTATTACATGATCAACTGGGCAAGAGTTGACACAGGTATCAATTTTTATTAGACTACAGGTATCATTTTGTTAATTTTGGGCAACTAGATCCAAAATCCATGTTGCATTTCTCATATGATGATGATGATATTTTTGTTGGATTCCTCTTTCGGAGAGGTGCAAGATTGATCTAAAGATCATCTTGTTTGGATGAGAAGAACTTATATTTTGATTTTATTTTCCACACATGTGCAAATTGTCAAGGTCGACCAGAATTGTAATGAAGGCTTGCAAGCCCAATAGATGTGTCACACACCCTCATTGATGGATATAAATTGGAGAGAGATGATGTCCATTTCATCATCAACTCATCACGCATTTCCTCTTGTGATCTGATTGGTTCATTCAGCCTTTGGAGGCCTCTCTCTCTGACATGTGCAGATCTGAAGCGAAAGGAGTGCGAACTGTTTTTAGGGCTCTTTGCTGGTGCATTGACACGCGTTGATCATGGGTCAAAGCTTGGATTTTAACCTCCATTCTTGTGCAGAAAATCCAATCTCTTGAGGCAGCATTAGAGAGCAAAAAGATCGAGGAGAAGGGTGACCTTTGACCACAGCCCTAGACCGCAGCGTTGAATTTCTGCATTGACTTTTTCTGTTGACCAGTGTTGACCTTTTTGGAGCTGTCTTTGAGGGGTGTGTGTGTGACACTTGGAGGATTGGCTGATCCAACTATATATACTCTAGAGCAAAATGGTTTTGTTGAAAGGAAGAATAGAACCATTGTGGAAGTTGCCCGTGCCATTGTGTATGTTCAAAATAGATGCCCGCATTCCACATTGGACTCCAAGACTCCCGAAGAAGTCTTCTCTAGTAAGAAGCTCGATGCCTCCCACTTTAGGCTTCAAATGACATCATCAACATGAGATCCAAGTTCGACGAAGTCAATCTTGAGCTCAAGGCTCAAATTCTGGCCAATCCTGCTTTTGATTACACCAAGGACACACATCAATGGGTCAAGAAGTCGTTGTCATCAAGCCTACAATAAAAAACCCTAGATAAATGAACATGACAGCAAAAGGGGTCACATCAATGGGTCAAGAAGTCATTGTCATCATGCCTACAATAACAAACTCTAGATAAATGAACATGACAGCAAAGGGGGTCAATGACCTAGCCAGGGACACATTAGGGCTAGTAGTTACAATTGTAACCACAGAGAATATTGTTAGTGGATATATCTAGCATCTCATGCCAAATGAGGTGCCACCATATATTTTGAAGATTCTTCACTTTCCAAACACTAGGGCAAGCAATCTAGTATGGCCTTTGTCTAACTACTATAATTGCGATACTATCTAACATGAAAATTCAAACAAGGGGGAGCCATAGCAGATCTTCACGTCTTTATGAGGTCCCCTTCATAGGAACCCCTCCATATTATCCACATTTTTTGTTTATATATTAAATTCATAGAAATAATGAAGGGAGGGGATCCCTCCAAGCAATAAAACAATGTTCTGCACATGGTTTATGATAACATTTTTGCCAACTAATTAACTAGTTTAGATTTGCATGTTGTCTCTTTCTTGGGATTAATATAAGAAACTAGGGAGTTACGCAAATATTTAAGAGTCAAGACAGTTCATGAAATCAAGGGCTTGTAAATCCATTGCTTCAAATGCCAGTGTCAACATTAGATTCAAATTTGACAAATTCTATCTTGAGCTCAAAGCTCAAATTATAGTTAATCCTGCATTTGATACATTAAAAAAACTCATCAATGGATCAATAAGACATTGAATGAGTGCTCTGTCATCATGCTTGTTGTAGTTAATCCTAATTAAATGAACACAAAAATAAAAGGAGTCAATGGATGCACTAGGACTACATTAGGATTGGTAGTTAAAACTATAACTAGAGAGAGCATGTGGTCACCGGCTATATCCATGGAATTTCAAGCCAAACAAGGTGTCACCATCTCATTTTAAGAGTCGCAACTTACAAACACTAGATAAGACTTTCAGCTCTAATATGGTCTTCATTCAACTAACACCATTGCGCTCCTATCTA
This sequence comes from Pinus albicaulis, assembly GCA_034641835.2. NCBI lineage: Eukaryota > Viridiplantae > Streptophyta > Pinopsida > Pinales > Pinaceae > Pinus > Pinus albicaulis. The sequence continues at coordinate 1,370,557,754 of CM076582.1, read as the reverse complement.
ACACAAATCTTAAAAAATGAGGCAAAGTCACTGCAGATCTTCAAGTCTTTATGAGGTCCGATTCAGGGGAATCCTTCTATTTTCATATGAAATCCATGGGTTCTATCTCTATATTGAATTCATGGATACAACAACGACAAGGTTCCCTCCAAGCCATTAGAAACGACTCTATGCAAGAAGGCAACTCCTTGATAGTTTCTTTCCCGTGGATTTTGGCATAAGCAAGGATGCTATCGTGCTTTTAGTTTCAAGCCTTCTTGGAGGATCCCTATGCAAAAATATGCCCTCCTCCCAATCCCATCAATTCAAGGATGAGGTGAAGCCTGGGCTTTCTATTCCCTCAAAGAAAAATCCGCCCCTCAATTCTGCCTTTATAGTGGAGAAATCAAAGGACATTCCAGTGTTGGAACTTGCATGTATATGCCCACAACTTTTTGTATTGAAGGGATGGTACTCTTTGTCCTTTGAATGGGCTTTGGCCATCTACAACAATGCTTCATGGGTGGAAAAATCAAACCTAGATTACCAACGATGAGCTCTTCCTCCATTCCAATTGTTACTTCATTGTAATTTTTAAGGCCATGGTGGATAGGAAAAAGAAATTCAACCTAGGACCCTATTTCTAGGGGAAAATGCACCTCTCCTTTCATCCCTAGTTCTGAAAGTTTGATCCAAACACCATGATTATTACAGCAACTCTGGTCTACGTAAGAGTTCCAAACCTCCTCTTCACTTATGGTATCCTAATTTTCTTGCAACTATTAAAAACTCCCAGAATAATTTTATTAAAGTTAATGGAGCTCATATTGTCATGGGCTCAACATCTTTACCCATATCTGTGTAGTGCTCAATCTAAGTTGTGAGTTTCCCAACTAGTTGCTCATATAATGGGTTGATCTCACTTTTACCGAAATGTTAGACATTGAAAGCACAAAATTTAGATGTAGATCATGCCAACAAATTGTACACCTCCAAGAAACCTATTCATCTTGATTCTTCACCAACATCTTCTACATCCAATGGACATAGGAAAAATCCAAAAGGATGGTAAGTAATACAGGGAAACATATGTGCTCCAAGAAAGAAAATGGCTCAACCAAAAGAAAAGAAACCTATGCAAGTTCCCCTTGGTAGTGGTGGGGAGACACACTCAACTTTGGTGCCATCAAATCTCTTTTGAGGTTTAAAGCATCTTCGTGAATCGAAAAAGGAAAAGCTTAGTCCTAACAACCTTGCGTTCATGATTCCCTTTCACAAAACAGTATATCACAATGCCACTAACCCATGTCAACAGAACTGGGTGGATCTATATTAGAAAGAAAAAGTGATCCTCATGAGACAAACCACAACACCTAGTGACCATGTAACTTCTTCAACTCTCTACAAATGAGTCAAGTTGTGTAAAGTGTTTCTCTATGTTCTCTACATTTATATCTATTTCATAGTTATGTTTCAATATTATGTTCATAGTTATGGGATTGAAGCATGACAGAGGAAGAAGGAAATCATGTAGCATCCACATTTTGCCAGTGTGAGTACCCATTTCTTTGTATTCACTTTTCATCCACATAAGAAAAGAGCAAAGCATAGGCCTCTCCTAGTTGGGTTCATCCTGTATTGGGTTTTCCTAGGGTATATCTTGTATTCAATGTATGGATGGTGTGTAATTGTTTGTTTCCTTCATTTCACTTTTAGCTGATTCTCAGTAATTTCTGTGTTAAATCTAATGATATGAAGTATGCAATCTTGAGTAGAATAGTGCTAGTAAAAGACTGTATAATATTATAAAATTTGTTATGAAGATCCGGTGGAACATCCACAACAGTGTACAAATCAGAAATGGACTAAGAACCCAATGGCATGCATTAACTCCATTCCTTCTCTATGCTTCCAAGTTCCCAGAGATAAATAACATCAAAGAGTAACAAAGATACAAAGTAAGACAAAATTGCATATCAAAATGCACACTTGCATTTCTAAACCAAATGACAAAAACCTACAAAGCCTCCAAACTAAACAAAGTCAACTCCACAACAAATGAGATTACTCGCACTAATATCAAATGTAAATCAATATACACTAGCACAGACACATCTAAAATTGTGTCCGATATGCACATCAATGTTCCAAAGCTCAGGGTTGAATATCTCAAATTTCAATACTCAATACATCAATCATTTCTCTAAACTCAAGATATGCAATATTGACCCTGTCGAAACCAAAATTTCTGATTTTCATGGCACGGAAGCTACATTATACATGCAATAATTGTTTAAACTCTTACCTTCTCATAGACCTCTCAACAGATGGAGGAGGAGGGTGGCCTTCTTCTTCTTGAAACTGAATAATCGTGCTCGAGTTGAACTCTTCAATGCATTGAATATCGATGAGAGGGTTTTCAGGTTCCCCTCCTGCAGCTCTAGCTGTGCTCTACTGTTTTGGTTGGTAACAGAACGTTATGTCTTTTGTTTGCCCGCCAATACTCCACGACAACCCCTCTTCAAATTTATTGAAATTTAAATGGAGTGGGAAAATTATTTTCGGATGAGTCAAAGCATTTTAATCGAAAGGGTAAAACCTTTAAAAAAAAACAACAACAACAAAAAATTTATTCCAATATAATAAATATTTAAATTTCTTAAACTTTATTCAAATATGGTAAATATTTTAATATTTTTCAAAACAAAGGTGGATGCTATGTTGGGTTTGCAAATCACTCTATATTTTTTATGTTATTTTATTTTTTTCATGGTATATGATTAATCTAGATTTATCTTAACTTCCAATCTATCAAATGTCTATAGAAATCAAATCTAAGGAATTTTGCATTTCAAGAGATTTAATTTCTCTCTCTCGGCCTTGGTAGATCTAGAGTTAAAATATATCTAGATTGGGTTAATTATTAATTTTATGTTTTTAATTTTTATTTTATTTTGACAAACTCTAACTGTTAAAGATAACATTACAACGTTTTGACCATGGGAGAAGAATTCAACACTGGAGAAACCCTAGAGGCCCAAGGAAAAATTGCAGGCGGAGAAAGGGTCGTAGTTTTGATAAAGAGTGAACAGGATCTAGACAATGTGATCTATGATATCCTTGTCAAAATGCAAAATAAGATTAAATGGTAACAATGAGTTTTTTATCCACATGATATATATTTTGTACAAATATGGTGGCCATGATAAACCCTTTGAAGACACGCAATTATTCATCAAATATGTTTTTTAGATGACATTTTCACTGCTTACTATTGGACCGACATGGAGGAGGAGGAGGAGTTGGTGGATTATGAACTAGAGGAGGCGGGTTTTCAACAAATTTGGTCTAGTTCCAAGGATTTTATCCATTCGCATTTCAAAGTCGACTTAGAAGGTCACCATACTGTAGTTTCTGGGCCTACCAGATCTTTAGAAAGAAAAGTTAAGAATTCAATAGGCAACTGTCTAGCGGTTCGAAGGCCCTAACCCCTACTCCAGCCATGCACTATTTGGGTCCTTTAGTTTCGGCTAGCCCAGGGCCTGAGGACGTTTGTTAGGGGCTAGAGAACTCTTCTTGGGGTGTTTGGCTCTAAGTTTAGTTTCCCTATTGTCCTAAATATTGGAGGAAGACATATAATGTGTTACTACTTCCTTAGGGTTTTCAGAATTTTTTGAACACAATGGGGGTTCTTCACTCTCATAAGCCTCTCTGGATAGTTTTCTTGTATATCCTTCATCTCAAGTGCCATCAGCCTCGCCCTCCTTCGGCGAGCTAGTGAAGGAGAGCCTTGCCTCGACAATGGAAGAAGGTCAAACTAACATCATAAATGGGCTTGTGGTTTTCAGGGAGAAACACCCTTGTGAATAAGAATGAGTTATGATTCAAAATGAATCTGAGAAAGCAAGGAAGTGGAAAATCCATTGTAGTGTAAAGAAGAAGAACAAATTCCTTCGTTCTCTATTTTTGGGAGTCAACGTCACCATTCAAAAGATTGAGGAAATGTCCCAAAAATACTTGGCGGGGTAAGTAAGGGGTTGAAAATTAAGGTCCTCAACCCTAAATGTGTGGGCAGACAAGGAAATCTTACCTATTGTAAAATTTCCTCCAGAGGTGTCGCTATTAGCCCAAGGTTGGATTCATTTGTGCTTCAAAGATGTAGCAGACACCCGAGAGGTACAACAAATGGTTTAGAAAATAGATTCATCTCCTATCCTTGTCAATTTCTAGATGTTCCTCTTCGATGCAAAGTAGGAGAGACTAGATATGGCCCCAATCTAGGTTCATCTTCCAAGTCTCCCTCTTAACTATCGAGACACCCTAATGTTCAAAGATATAGGTAACTCATTGGGATCTTATCTAGCCCATGAATCTACATATTTAGAGATGGGTATTAAGACATACACCCATATTTTGGTTAATATGGACCTCAGATAAGGGCTCATAGAAGGTGTTGTAGCTCCTAGAGATAGCCTTGAGTTGCAAAATACTAGTGCCTAGGACATGTTAAGATCAGAGGTTAAATATGGACAACTATATGAATGCCTCTAACATAAAATGGGTCAAGAGAATAATGGTTTTGGTGATTCAAGGATGGAGAAGACCATTTGAGCCTAATTCATGTGAATTTCATATATTCATGAGTGCTCAGGAGGCTATGTGGCTTGATGGATTTTAAATGGGCCAAGTATAAAACAATGAGCAAAAACCTAAAAAATATGCAGAGGCGTTGAGAGAGAATGGAGAAGGAACCCACAAGAGACAGGCAGGGTAGGAAGGGGTAGATGGAATGAATGAGGGAAGTATGGATTTCGCTCACCATCACACTTAATCAATGACACTTTCCTCTTTCAACTAAATTAAAAGGCAGATAGATTCATTTTAAACACTTTGATAGTTAGGATTTCCCTTCCTTTCTCCTTCTCCACTTTATGTGTGGTCACAGGCCAATAGAAGGCATGGATATTGGGATTGGGGTGTAGTGTATTCAGATATTGGGTTATGAAGGAATACATTTTAGGTGTAGGCGGGGCCATATGTATGGGCACCTGGCTAAAAACTATAAGCTTCCACTTTTTGCGTAGGACTATCCATCAAGAGGCAAGGACATATTAGGTTAGAAAAGGGTTCTAGATTGGACTATACCAGTTATGTTTCCTTCACAAGTACAAGACTTAGGGCTCTTCTTTGAATATCACCTAACGACCATACCAAATATACTTGGACTGCCATCAATTTTCCCAACCACAATCAATTCTTTTACTAATCTAATGGACACAACGCTGGCCTCATCTAGGGCTCTTCAAATATGCTAATGACTATACCAGTTATGTTTCCTTCACAAGTACAAGACTTAGGGCTCTTCTTTGAATATCACCTAACGACCATCCAAATATACTTGGACTGCCATCAATTTTCCCAACCACAATCAATTATTTTACTAATCTAATGGACACAACGCTGGCCTCATCTAGGGCTCTTCAAATATGCTACCTAATAGCGATTTGAGTACCTCTCAAAATCACTATTCTTGTGTACCAATTCTTTTTTGTACAATCTATGAACAAATTTGAACTACTCCTCTTATCATCCTTCTAAAAATTTGTAGATGCTTGACCTAGGGTCACAAATCATCCACTAAAAGTCCATTGTCTAACTGTTTATAGGTTGCTTTAGAACTTTGTCCAAAATGACATGGATAGTCCACCAAAATCAACTCCTCTTCATGTCAATACATTCCTCATATGGCACATTACTTCTACTTCGTCTTCTACTCAAGTTCTACCTTCTTTGGATTTGTTATCTCCATACATAGTTCTGCAAACCATCTTCCAAATCTATGGTATATATTGCAGAGACAAACCTCTCTCTAAGGGTCATGACTAGGTGGTATAACCATACCCACTTTGCAGCTAGGTGGTATAAGTTGTGCAACACTATCAAAGAAGTCACAAGGGAATCCAAAAGGGAGTGGAGGTATGTTTTTTTTTGTTAAATTGTTGGTCCTAGTTTGGACAGTTGGAACATTTTAGTACAGCCTGTGGAAGCAAAGAAGGGAGGGCTAATGTGTTGGTTAGAAGCCCTAACCAGTGTAATGATTGGTGATAGGATCAAATTCATATGCAACCTGTGGGAGCCACGTGTTGGGGTTCTCTTGGGTGTTAAGAAACCCCAACTAGGAGCAGATCTCGCAATGAATGGGTGTCCTAGGACAGGACTATTAGAGAAGTCTCTTGGCAGCCACGAAGGGAATATGGATTGGGGGTTAAGGGAATAGGGAATTTAGTGGTTATGGGTTAAGGGCTTATGTTTTTGTGATAATTGGACTCCTAATCCCCTTATCACCACTATTTTGGGTTCCCCTATCAATTTCTCTCACTGCCTTCCCTCTAGGTCCCCTAGGCCCTATGAAATTAGGTCCTAAGCCCCCTTCTCATTCTCTAATGCTAGGATTATAGATCTTAGTAAACCATGCTTTCACCTCTGACTTCTACACATACATGCTACCCTTGTGTCCCCTTGGCCTGTTCAAGACACCATAAGATACCCCCTCCCCCCCAGAAACTTTTTGGTTATGTCATTCCACTTTTCCTAATGTTATGACCCCCCAAATTTGGTCTCAATGCCCCTACAAGTACACCCTTGGTCTCCCTTGGCTCATAGAGTAAACGCATTAGGGGTAATGGGTTGTGACAAGGGATCCCTTAATCCACTTATCACAACTAGAAATAGGCTTATGAACACCATCAATATCTATTGTAGGTGTTGCGATGAAAGCAATAATGAATACAAAATTTGTGGTCAATAGGACAAGAATCACCAAGATGTTGAACCATACAATGTAAAGATGGTTTTCAATGCTAGCTAGTGATCTAGTCACATAAAAGAGTCCCTCATAAATTTGCGCTTTGGGACACCCCTAGGATTCAATAATTAATCTAAAGTGAGAGGATTCGTTGCTAAGGTGACAATGGAAACGACCTTTGGTTGACGCAAAATGGCACTTGGTGATCCTTACAAAACTAGGGTGTCGGTTTCATCATCAACAAGAGGCACAATTGACAAGTGGCAACATCTCACATTTAAGGGACTTAGCAACAAATATTTATGCATGTTTTTCCACTGAGGGTACCTTAAGAGGGAGCAAGTTTTACATGCAGGTAATAGTGAACCTCGGGATGTGGAGCAACCACAAGATGAGGATCATGGAGTGGAAGAAACCACTCATGCAGAGAAATTTCGTGCCAGATGGGCAGAGGGAGTGCATGCAGCTATACCACCAGGTGAGAGGTGGGGTGACATGCATGAATAATCCCAATAGGATATTTCTGGGCAGGATTCATGAGATGGTGTGGATCTCATGAATTGAACCTGGCTACGAGGTGCCCACAGTGCAGCAGTAGCATGATCAGTTGGATTGATGCAAGCAAATCAAAGTGACAGTGTCAGATACTGGAGCGCGAATGAGAGTTGACAGCAAGTGCAAAGTGCATGGGTGCAAGAGTTCAACAGCGCAGTGGTTCCTAATGACATGTGCAATTGGGCCCAGCAGAAGTCAAAGACTTTGATGATAGATGCATCAGATTGATTGAGTTGTTTGGAGCCATTCGCCCGCAGGAGCTGGCAGAAAGGGTGATGCATGGAGTTGCATGGCGTCAGAAGGTCATAGGCTTAACTCACAGAGCTTTGCCTGTCGCATGCAAATATAGTCCTTTCTTGTTGAGAGGGAGTGTTGAAGATTGCAACAAGAAACAGTGAAGGAGGCATCCTGAAACATCTTTCCTGATCCTAGTTGGAAAGTGGTCACCTAAACTAGGTGGGGGCCACACAGGTGATTTTTGTCGCAAAGTCTATTTTTAGACTATGTCTATTTTTAGACATATGGATCATGGTCTATGAGTTGTAGGATGCTATTTATGGATGATTGGTCGAGTTGGTAAAAACAGATGGACCTCTATTTTTAGACATTGGGCGGTTTCTATTTTTAGACTGCCGGGCTAAAAATAGAACAGTCAAATATTATTAACCCTTAATAATATTTAGACTATAAACATTATATTTTCCTCTTGGAGCACTTCAGTTTGATGCTTGGATGTGGCACATGCAGCTGACAGAATGAAATACGCTTTTCCTAAGGGTTAGTTGAGCTATTGCATGGTTGACTTCAGTTAGAACTCATGTGGCAGAGTTTGGTGGAGTTGATGAGACAGTTGGTGGAGTTGTGTTCAGTTTAACTTAGTTGAACTAGTTGTATTTAGTCTAACCGATAAATACACTAGTGATGAGTGGTGTGAATTAATTATTAATTAATTCACTAATTATTAACTCATAAATCAACTAAAGAACACATCAGTTAACTGCAATGCATGGACAGTTCAGTGGAGACCAGTGTTAGAGGTGGGTGAAAGGGTGAGTCTACTATCAATTGTGACTATGGCTGTGCATGAGATTTGCACACACATTGATTGAGATTGCCAATGAGGATTGCACAGTACAAGCCAGTGGGATTCGAACTTGGATCTCATCATTATTCATCTTGGATTGCGCAGTAGAGGCAGGCAGACAGGTGGAAGAGATTTGAATTTGTGACTTTTTCATATCTGAGCTAGTTTGTGTGTAGCATGTGAGATAGTGCTGAGAGATGTGAGGAGCTTTGTGCTATGTATTGTTACATGTTCTCTATCATTATAATATACATATATTTGGGGGTTTTCAGCTGTAAGCTTTCCCCATTACATACTGTGTTATATGTGTGCTTGATTATGTTTTAATGTGTGCATGCGACTGCTTCTATTTCCGCAAATTGATGATCAATTGTAGAAGAGGTTATGTATTATGCATGAAGCTTAAATAGTGTGTAATCAGGATAATATCGTTGAATAATTCAGCTATTATTCAAATTTCTACATCTGCAACCTGAGATTTCAGGATAAAAAGAGCAGGCTCCAACAACAATTGCATAGAAGCCTTTATTACTCAAATAGAAGAATGTCACAACAAGTTGTCATCTCTCAAAAGCTCCTACTACAACCTACAAGCTAACAATACTCACTCTTATTATCTATTTCTACAAATGTCTAACTAGTGTGCCCATCCTTTTCATTTATAAGTTAAGAGAAGGTGATGTTAGAAAACAAGCTAATGATAGCGTTAGTGGTGCATCTCCCTTGAGCATGAGAAACTCCCTCATAAATTTGCCTTGTATGCAAGGCTTTTCTTTTAGAGTAGTGCATTATCATAGTGAAAACCCTCCAGAGCTAGCTGCACCGGTTTTCCCACATTGGGTTTTTTTCTGGTGATAGTTGTCCAAAAAAATCGTGTGTCACTTTGTTTATGAGCATGTTATTCAATATTTGATCTGTATGTGTAGGTTGCTAGTTGTATTTACTATTTACTTCGCTAATTTATTGAATATTTCATAAATTAACTTGTAACTTAATTCAAGTAGGAGAAGTAAATCAAGATATTGCAATAGGGTTTCTTAGATTAAGAAATTTTCACATTCCCTAGGTCTAGCCCCATTAAGTCACCTAGGGCAACAATTTCCCAAGAGTCTAGCTAGAGGAAAAATTTTATCTCCTAGAGGCAGCTGCGTTGCTGGGTGCCCTCACTCTCCTCAGAACTTGGGCCAATTCCGACGATGGAATCTCTGGATACCTCAAGCCCTAGCTCTAGGATCAAGTTTTTCCTAGGTGTTCCCAAGGATAGAACCTAGTAGGATCAATTTGATCTATCGAAGTAAAAACACTTGTCCGATCCTTTCCCATCACCTTGTACAGGATAGGAACATCATTGGTTGCTAAATTCCATCCCTGAACCTGGGTTGGGTACACTTGGCCCCGTGTGGTCCCATTTGGTGTCAAAGGCCTTTCATCAAGGACCATTTGGGAATCCAAGTTCCCAAAGCATTTTAGGGATTGAGAACTTCCTTCATAAGTCTTATTCTTCTCCCTCAACCCTTCAATCCCTCTCCTCTCTCCCTAGAAGATAATTCCCTTGCTTAAAAGGAAAGCAAGTCCCACTCTTTATTTTATCTTAGGGAAAGGGTTTCGAGGGTCACTTCCCACCTATTCATTGACCTATACTCTACAAGTGACTTCCTAAACTACCGGGACTCCACCCATCGGTGAAATTCCATGAAGAGCAAGGAGCCTTATATGTGGTGACAATGGGCTAAGCCTCCATCGTTTCCCTTGTCCTAGCAGTTGCCCTCTTAGGAACCCCTTTTAGATCCACTACTCGTTTGAGTGGTAACAAGTTGTTCACAATTCCATTTGTGAACAACTCTTTGGTATGCCCACTTTTGCCATACTACAGCTCCAAGATGAGAATTCCAAAGCTATGGAGGCTGCCCTTCTTCTCACCGAATCAACTCTCTAAAATATAGTGAACTAGGGCTAGCTGGTTGGCACACTTGACTGTTACTTTAGTCCTTCAAATTCTGCACATCCTTAGGCCCTATACACCTTCCCTTCTACCAATTTTGTTGTCCTTCACCAGAACAACAATCAGGGCTCTTCTTTGATAGTAACCTAACAACCCTCCAACTGTACTTGGCCTACCATCAATCTGCCCAACCACAGTCAATTCCTTTTACTGATCTAGGGCCCACAATATTTTCTTCATCTAGGGCTCTTCAAATCTACCACCTAAAAATGGTTTGAGTCCTCTCAAGATCATTGTTCTTGTATATCGACAATTATATCTTTGTTGTCCAATCTATGAACAAATATGAACTACTCCTCTTATCGTACTTCTAAAAATTTGTAGATGACTGAACTAGGGTCAAAAATCAGCCACTAACAGTCCATTTACTAATTTTTTATAGGTTTCTTCAGATCTTTATCTAAAACTTTATGGAAATTCCACCAAAATCAACTCCTCTGCATGTCAATCCATTCTTCATATGGCACATTTCTTCTGCATGCTCAATCTTCTGCTCAAGTTCCACCCTCCTTTGGCTATGTTGTTTCCACACATACTGAATCTGCAAACCATCTTCCATATCTGCGGTCTTTATTGCAAAAATAAACCTCTCTCTAAGGGTCACAACCCATCTTCTTCTACGCAAATTTGTCACAATCTTAAGGTCATACCTTATGAACTAAACATGCTAGGAAACTGTCCTAACTAGGGCATTATATTTATGTACTTCTAATTGTTGTAGAACAAACCCTATCCACACATAGAAGAAACATGACTCTTGCCTCCATAAGAGACTCGAACTAGCTCATATGGATCCATAGATTCTGGGCATTTTTTTGACTGAATCTTGACATGAACTTCAGATCTCAATGTCAACCCTCAAACTACGGTTAACTCAGTCAATATTACGTCTGCATCGACTTCTGTTATGGCTCTAAAATACAGTGCAAGCCCTCCTCCATTTATTTTGGTATTTATCACAGACCTTGCGGCCTACTAACCACCACAAGGAAAGATGGTACCAACCCTCTCTTCTATTTCATGTAGAAAATCTAACCAACGGGATTCAATCTGATCTTGTAATCATGTACTAAAACAATATACTGAATCCTTCCTACAATTTGTGTAAACAAAACACAATCGCAAAATCACATATAAGTAAGAGAAAAAAGTTATCAATCACACAACACAAGATGTATCTAGGGAAGCAACTGCTCAAAACCCTCTATCTCTATTTTGTATTAAGTCAAGGAATCATGAACAACACAATGCTTAATCTCTCTTGAGATTCTCCAGCACTTTGCCAATTGTCTCCTGCTAATCTAGGAAAAATCGGTCTAGTACTTAGCCAATTCTTAGCCTTCCTTCAGCCTGCCTTGCTCACACAATTCCTATGGAATTATCTCCATATTAACTAGGAAAATCAACCTTCCTTGATTGCGCAATCCATCATGGCATCCCATTGACTTTATAATTGCACATGGGAAATTTTCTAACTGATATTTATGTTCCTCTAAACTGTGTTACAATAAGGATCAAGGGTCTTTTTATTATTTAAAATAAGATAAAACCCTAAACAACCAAAACCCTATCCTGAGGATATGTAACACCAAGAGTTTATGGGCCCCGTTGGGGTTAGTTGGGCAACCAACTTCTTGGGGTTGTAACTTGGTCATATGATCTTCGTTTGATGCACATGATACCTCGTTAGAAAGATCTCTCCAAGGACTACAACTACTAATATGATTTCTATGAAATCACCAAACCTTTCATGCCCAAAAATCATCGTTTGGGGCCTCAAAACGGCTTCGAAAGTTCAAGACCCGAAAAACAGACAAAAATAGTAAATTGTGCTATAATTAAGGAAACTGGAAAACTGAAAGAGACAATGGCAAGGGCCCAAGTGGAATAGGTGGGTGGCCACCAATATCCACCTCGATCACCTTAAATCGAATTTCTTGAGCTAACTCAATCATCATGACTTAGTTAATTGACACAAGTTGTTATGAGACGAAATTAAAATTTATTGTCCAATTTATTTAAGGGAAAAATAAATTAGACGCCTCACATTCCTCACTCCTGGTACATCAAAATTCCTCACCAATGTGCGTGAATTTTTTTTTGTCCTTTCTAGTCGCCAATTTCACTGTTTCTTGTTGCAAATTTCAACACTCCCTCTCAAAAAGAAAGGAATTCAATCTATCCCCATCCGGTACATTTGGAATGTTCTACATGCTACACTTCTCTAGTGTTGTTTGCACCTGAAAATCCTGAAACTGAATAGCCTCTGAACAACTGAATCAGTATAATGCATCTGTCATCAGAGTCTTTTGACTGCTGCTAGCTACTACACCTGTCTAGTACTGGATTCTCTGCACTGCTGCTGACATATGCATCCATGCCCTTTGAATTGTTGCTAACTCTATTTGTGCTCCAGTATTTGACATCTGTCACTCTGATTTTTGTCTTGCTGACATGTGACTACATCAATCTAACTAATCCTTCTTACTACTGCTGTATTGTGGGCTCCTCGTAGCCAGGTTCGATCCATGAGACACGCCATCTCAATGGACCTTGCCCAAATTTCTTATCTTTGGATTATGTCTACACATAACCCCACCGTACACCTCGAGGTATGGCTGCTCCCTCTTCCCATCTGGCTTGAAATTTCCCCCTCATGGAGGTCTCTGCTTGAATGGACGCTTCCACTCGGTCTCCTCTCTGCTTCTCCAATTGTGGCAGCTACTCCACAACCTTATGAGATTGCTTCTCATGAGGGTGCATGTTGAGAGGTAATTTATGCTCCCTCTAAACCACCAAGTCTCTAACTTCTGCCTTTGTCCTCAAAGCTTTGCATGCATCTAGTAACTCAAGTGCATATAGGTTTTTGACTTGCACACAATGTTATTGTCCCGAAGTTACAAAAAGTTTCTAAAAAAGAGTTGATTTTAAATCGATGATATCTCCCTCATCCAAGCTCCAATTTGACCGATTTTTTTTTTCCATTTGGGTATATTTTTGCAAGGAATCCAAATATTCTATTTGTTTTCGAAAATTTCACACCAAAATCTTCAGATATTCTCTACAAACTTGCTGCCCAAAAAATTCCTGCTCTTATACCATGTAGAAAATATAACCAACAAGATTCAATCTGATCATGTAATCTTCTAAAACAAGATACTGAATCCTTCCTACAATTTACGGAAACAAAAATCGATCACACAATCACATATAAGTAAGAGAAATAAATTATCAATCGCACAACAACATGATATATTTGGGAAAAGCAACTAATCAAAACCCCTCTATCTCTATTGTGTATTAAGTCAAGGAATCATGAAACAATACAATGCTTAATCTCTATTGAGATTTTCCAGCACTCTGTCAATTTTCTCCCATTGATATAGGAAAACTCGGTCTAGTACTTAGCCAATTCTCATCCTTACTTCAGCCTGCCTTGCTCATGCAATTCCTAGGGAATTAACTCCTTATTAATTAGGAAAATCAATCTTCCTTGATTGCGCAATCCATCATGGCATCCCAATGACTTTATAATTGCACATGGGAAATTTTCTCTGAATACAACTGATATTTATGTTCCCTTTAACCTCTGTCTCAACTAGGTATTCCTCGAAACTGACATGCATGCAACTATTAATAGCGAATTATCAGTTATTTGATTGATCACTCATTGTGAATTAAATCTAATTTAATTCACTGGACCTCTCACTAGCTCATCACTCAGTTAGAACTAGTTAAATTGATTTTAACTCATTTAATTGAGTTAATTACACTTGCACCCCACTAATGCATTAACTTCAACTGGACCCCAAAAATATTATAATCCCTCTAGATGCCTCATATTAGACCCTCAACTCGAATTTCTTGAGCTAACTTGGTCATCATGACTTAATTAACTGACACAAGTTGTTATGAGATGAAATTACAATTTATTGTCCAATTTATTTAAGGTAAAAATAAATTAGACACCCCACATTCCTCACTCCTGGTGCATCAAAATTCCTCACCAGTGTGGGTGCATTCTTTTTTGTCCTTTCTGGTTTCCAATCTCACCGTTTCTTGTTGCAAATTTCAATATTTCAAAATTTGATGCGGCCTTCACACAAAGACACCATCGAAATCACATGCCCAGATTCTCATGAGAAACCTCTCTTAAGCTTGATCTGCCATAAGAGAACCAACAATATGCCATCCTACTTCCTAGCGCAAACCGACCATTAAGGTATGCAACATTCTTCTAAACCCTCACATGATGATCTTGCTCTTGGAGGATGATCATGACCTCCCTTTAGCAACCCTTACTCGGCCCTCATACTCGACCTACTTTAGGACTACATATCTCTTCACCCCCTTAATGTGCTAGATAGTGGGAATACATGTCAAACATGCTAAGATGTGCCAAGTGATAAGGCATGCCAAGATGTGCAAGGGTGTGTCAATGCATGTCAGGGACTGTCAAGACAACAAAAGGGAGCAAAAAGTTAAACTACAAGTAAATGAACATATAAGAGGGTTAATAAGTCAGCAATTTACCTTTTCCAAGAGGGGCATGCTAGGCACACTAACACTAGGCGGCAATAGGTGCCAAGTGCAATGTCTTAGTGCATTCTATGTGCCAAGTATTCCTTTGTTTCTTCTCATCTACTTTCCAACAATTGATCATCACAAATAAATTTAATATTAAACCATGCTAAATCATACCAAGGCATCTCAACATATTCCATACATGCTAAGACTTTCCAAGCGCCAATATGCGTCAGGGACTAGTGTTATGCATGTTATGAAGTGGAAGGGAATGTTGAAGAGTGCTAAGGTGTGCTAGAGAGTGATAATGTATGTTGATGAGTGTTAATGAGTACTAGGAAAAAACATTAAGGGAGAAGTACTAGGTAAAAATTCATGGAAGTTAATGAATACAAGGAATGTGTACTGCTAGAGACTAGTGTTAATGGTCAGTGTTAGTTTTCATGCCAAGGAGGGAGTGACAAGGTATGCTAAGCATTGGTAAGGCATGCTAGGGAATATAGGCATGTTAAGAATTCCCAAAGTGTGCTTGGGAGTTCCAGGGTGTGCTAACTATATCATGTGCCAATTAATAGTGCCAAGATATGCCAATACATGCTAGGTGCTAAGGATGTGGCGCAGGGTGCCAGGGTATGTCAATATGTGTCAAGGCAACAAAAGGAAGAACCAATAAGAGGGTTAATACGTCAGGACTTTATCTTTTTGAAAAGGGGCATGGTAGGCACACTAATAATAGGTCCCAATACATGCCAAGTGCTAATATATGTCAATGCATTCAAGGTGTTCTAGGGCATGCTAGGGACTATATGCAGCATGCCAACACATGCTAGGAGAGTTCCATGTTGTGCTAGCACATGCCACCATGTGCTTGGGCGTCAGTGTCATCACAAGATGTTATAGGTACAAAGATGTTCCAAGACATGTGGGGTGCTAAGAAATGTTAGTGTGTGCCAAAGCATTAATTCAAGGTGTGCCCAGATTGTTGAGGATTGTTAGGTCTTTCTCATTAATAGAATTGTCAGAGCTCGATTATGTATTAAATAATATATTTCCTACACACAATAGCGGAACTTTATCTAAATGGAATTTTATAGATAATCAACTTAATAGATATGAATCATGTGTTGACTCATAGGAAATCTCTATTCGACTAGTCATTACTTGAGGGAAATGATACATGCTTATTAATTCTTAAAAAATTGACTAACCCTAACCACTATGGCCTTGGACATATTATAAAAAATTCTCCACAATAATGGTATTAAATTGTTATCTTTTGACAAAAAACATATTAACAAGCACATAACGTCATCAAAAACTCATTGGAACGATCAATGATGACGGACATTTTTTGATTGTCACCAAAAGTAACAAAAAGAGCATTGGTGAGGGTCATTAAAAGTTCGTCACTAGAAGTGTCACCAAAGAGAGAATTAGTGATGGGCCTTTAACGACCCTCACCAAAAGTGAAATTTCTTTGGTGACGGACCATAAAGGACCATCACTATATACACTTACAGTGATGGTTTTTAGTGATCAATGATGACGGACATTTTTTGACCATCACCAAAAGTAACAAAAAGAGCATTGGTGAGGGTCATTAAAAGTTCGTCACTAGAAGTGTCACCAAAGAGAGAATTAGTGATGGGCCTTTAACGACCCTCACCAAAAGTTTCATTGAAAATGTCTTTGGTGACGGACCATAAAGGACCATCACTATATACACTTACAGTGACGGTTTTTAGTGATCAATGATGACGGACATTTTTTGACCGTCACCAAAAGTAACAAAAAGAGCATTGGTGAGGGTCATTAAAAGTTCGTCACTAGAAGTGTCACCAAAGAGAGAATTAGTGATGGGCCTTTAACGACCCTCACTAAAAGTGTCATTGAAAATGTCTTTGGTGACGGACCATAAAGGACCATCACTATATACACTTACAGTGACGGTTTTTTAATGACCGTCACCATATGTGACATTGGTGACGGACCTTAAAGGTCCGTCACAAGCATGACCCTCACCAATGTGCTTTTTTCTTGTAGTGCATTTCATCAAACATGACCTCGTTCTAGGGTTTTACATCTTCTGAATCCAATTCCTCCTTGAAAATTCTGGGATCATAATTAGTAAAATATAAAGACAAAATTGAGCAGAAAGTAGATGGACTATACCTCTCTAGTTGTCTTCTCTCTCAAGATAATCTTCTCAAAACTAGAGTGTGTGGCTCTTTCTCTTATGATTCATGTTCTATTGTAGATTATGGTTCTTCCTCCTTCAACTTAAACTCTATATTCTTAGGTTCCTTTGGTGGGACTTAATATTTAATAACATCTTTCACCTCTATAAACACCACATCTCGATTCTGCACAACGTTCCTTATCTCTAAGTTCCAAAGCTTATAACCTTTTAAACCATCCTTATATCCAATAAAGATGAACCTTTCAGATTTTCTATCCAACTTGGTTCTTTTCTCCTTTCGAACATGTACATACGCATCACATCCAAATACCCTCATATGTGAAAGAGAGGGTTTCTTACCAATCCATACTTCACATGGAGGCTTATCCCCCAACGCTGATGAAGGTGATCTATTAAACAGGTAACATGCAGTATCCACTTCCTCTACCTAAAATTCATGCCATAATCCAATTCCATTGAGCATGATTCTTGTATTTTCCATCAACATCCTATTCATGCTTTATGTAACTCTATTTTTTTAAGGTGTGTGGCGAGTAGTCTTTTGTCGTGCTATACCAAACTTCTTATAGAACTCTTCAAATTCCTTCTTGCGAAAATCTCCACCATTATCTGTCATTAACACCTTCATCTTCTTCTTTGTCTGATTTTCCACTAGAGCCTTTATTTCTTCAAACTTCTCAAAGAATTTAGATTTCTTCCAGGGGAAATATATCCATGTATTCCTCGAGAAGTCATCTATAAATGAGACATAGTGCATATAATTCCACCGTGATGGAACTGACATAGGTCCAAACACATCATTATGCACAATATTTATATCCCTTTTTCCCTCTTAGCACTAGAGGGGAAACTCACCCGATTATGCTTCCCGTATACACAATGTTCACAGAAATTTAAATTCCTAGAAAAATTAGACATACCATCTACCATAACATTACCATGCATTATTCAAAGGCCCTTCTCTCCAATGTGTCCCAGTTTTTGATGCCACAACATAGTATTTTCTCCAGAGACTAGAATATTTTATGTTCAAACTTTAGGAACCACAAAATTGTTACATAAATCAATAATAGTAGTTCCCAACAACTTATACAAAATTCCAATCTGAACTCCCCGCATCAATACCAGTGCTCACCGAACCATATTGTAGGTATATTTATAGTAAACCATTTTTACACTTGCATCATCCATCTTTCTTACTGAAATAAATTTTTTGTCCAATGCAAGAATATGCAGAACACCAGGAAGTGTTCTAATCCTTTCACCTTGCAAATTTAGCTTGACTTTTCTGTGTCCTATGATTCTATCTTTCCTTCATCTCCATGGAATACATCACCGCCATCATATTTCTCATACTCATAAAACCACTCCCTTATATGGGAAGTGAAGTGAAAGGATGCACCTCAAACAATCAATCATGCCTCATGATCTATGTGTGTACTTGAAGAAGAAACCAAGTACACATAGCCACCTTCATCTGAGGTGGTTTTTTCCTCTACATAAGGAGAATCATAAGATCATTTTCCTTTCTCAGGAGATTTAGATCTATATTCCTTTTTTTAGTGCCCTTATTTTCAACATTTCCAACATATCTTTACAGATTTTCCTTTAGATTTATATCTCCCACTTGAGAACATATTTTTTCTTTTGTTTTGGGACCGTCCTATTACAGATAAGGCATGTCCATTCTGGCTCTCCATATTTTTCCGTCTCATCTCCTCTAACAACAAGGATGAGACTATTTCATCAAACTTCAAGGTAGTTGTATTGCTACTTATGAAAACAACTAGACTATCCCATGAGTCCAGTAGAGAACACAAAAAATTGATGCACTTATCTTCATCCGAAATTTTAATATCAATAGATAAAAACTAGCTAACCACAGTATTAAAGTTGTTCAGATGCTCTGTCACCGAGTCTCCATCCTTCATCCTTAGGTTATACAACCTTTTCCGTAGTAACGATTTTTTCACCAGAGACTTAAATTGATACAAAGTCCCTTACTTATCCCATAAAGCCCTTGTCATACATTCGCTTGATACATTCAACAATACTGAATCTGAGAGACATAATGACATTGTGCTCTTTGCCTTTTGATATAACTTTGACCAATCTTCTACCGACATTCTTGTTGGTGTTGTACCTGGATCTACAATGATCCACTGATCTCTATCCACCAACAGATCCTTCATCTTGAGCTTCTGCAACTCAAAACATTGTCCATTGAATTTATTGATCTCTATATTTCCATTGTTTTTCATTTTCTTTCACCGCAAGAATCGACCGCACATATATCCCACTATAATATGGTCTACCACATACTTGAGAAAAAACCCCTCATCAGCATAGTCGTCCCCTTGTAGCTGAAATACCAAATGTAGGTTTTAAATCTATACATAAATTACCTGCAAACATATTTTTAAAATAGAAAATAATACAATAATGAGAACATAAAGAAAGAATACACAGATGTTTTCCCCTGGATCCCAAAACTGGGAATACCAGATTGATTTTTAATTGTATTCCTTTCAATGTTACAACACACACACACACACACAGATATACATGTCGAAGCATTCATAAACCCCAACCCACTAACCCTGGATTAGAACATAAACGTAGTTCCCTTGACCAGATCTACAAATACAATGGGAAAAAAACAACATGCCAGAAAACCATGTGCGGAAACCATTCAAAAAACCATGGGTAGGTGCTCCCACCATCTTTGGTTTTTCCCCCATCCTTGGGTCCACCCACCATATTTGGGTCTGCCCCCATCCTTGGGTCCACCCACCATCTTTGGGTCGGCCCCCATCCTTAGGTCCGCCCAACTATTATTGGGTCCACATAAAATTTTAAAAAAAATCTGGGGCACTACCCCAGAACCCATGATGCATGGAAACAATATAACACACACCCAACATGTACATAACCTTCAAAATAGGGTTTGCAACAAAGTGAATCTACTCTTTAGATTATTATACTTAAGCCCTCAAATTGTTTCCCAATCACAACTTTGTTGGATAAACCTTCATGCACACACCTCAACACTCAATTTCCTCTGCATATAATCCAACTACACTAGCATACAATGTTCTCTCTCTTCTTGTAGCTAAGCGCAATATTTACTCCACTTCTGAGGCATATTTCAGCCTCATTTAGGATAAACCTTGGCCACAAAACTTTTGAATTATTCTAGATGCCTTGTGGCCCTCGTAAACATACCACAATGAGGTATATTAGGCATCATTTAGTGGTTTTCTCATCTCCATTGTGCACAAAACAAACTCAACCTCCAGAATAGATAATTTAGGTGGAAAATCGACTAGTCCGTACCTCTACTAGCGCACCATTACACACACATATCAACGTCTCCTTTGTTCCTAATCTCAACTTGGACCAAGCCCTTTAAGGGCATAAAAACTCTACAGAAATCTTGGCCTTGTCTCAGAGTAGACTCGGCCCTAATTTTCCAACACTCGTAACTAAGAAAGACCACGAAACTTGCTCCTAATCCAAGCTCAACTCCTCCTGATACCTATAGCTCCCTTAGCTTGTAGACTTTCTTCTTTATAGGAGATCAATAATGTGTATTGAGAACTCTCATGGTCTCCTATATGTATAGTTTTCTGTTGTTGCCTTAGGTGCCTCCATTTATCCATCAATGATGTCCTCACACAATAATAATATTAAACAAATTATTCTTTTGGGTCTTTTCCCACCATCATGTGCCCAAAGCCCAGCACTTGGGGTACATTTCCCACAAAACTACTTTTTCATGGGTCAACTTCTCACAAACCCAATACCACAAGGGTTGTGGGAGTACCTCCCAAGTTACACATCTCAATAGAACAAGGTGAAGCCCCCTTGCTTTTGAGGGGAGAGAACTAGATAACATCCTCCCCCCACCTCCCTAATTGTAGTACTTTAGAAATAGCTAATTAATGTGTTGTGATTATAATCTTTAATTTTTGCCCACTAGGTAGTTCGAGTATTTTTAATTAATTTAAAGGGTCGTCCTTATGGAATTAGGCTCACTCGCTAGATGATACTCATTAATAGCAGGATCCAAAATAGGATTGAGAAACCTTGGGGAAGTGTACTAATGACAAAGGGGTGAGTGAACATCGAACATTCCCAACTATGGTAAATGGAGTATTTGCATGGGTAGGAATAAAAAAATAGACTTTAGGACATTGTTGTCTCTACTACTCAATATTTTCACATAAACAAATGTATGATGACCTACTAAAACTTGTAATAAAAAGGAAGTGGAGACATGTCTTAGTTATTTCTATTCATAAGTGTTATCCTTGGCGCTTTTATGATGTATCCTCTAAATAAACCATATTCATGTGGAGTTGGTGATGACTTATACTTCTTTAATATATACTGTATCTCTTTTTACTATGGCCTAAGAATATGTATTAACAATTTTGAAAAAGTAACATTTCCAACTTCTTCTTATTAATTAAAATCCAAGTTTTTGAATCTTAAAACTTGTGATAAAATAGATTAATCCAAATTATTTGAATTAAAACCATCTCTTAAAAATGCCATTCTAATTTTAAGAATTCAATATTTTCCTTTCAAAATGGTTTAAGGCATACTTAAAAAAAAACAAGATCTTGAAATGTGTTGAATGTGCATTGGCTAAGAATGTTGAAGTTCAACTAGCCACTACATTGAAATACCATGACAAGAAATTGAAATACCCTCAAGAAAATTTAATAATTTATATATGAATTGTCTCAACTTTTCCATTTCGTCTCAATTATATTTATTATATTTATAATTATTTAAAACTTATAATTACATTTATAGAAAGTTAAAATTTGCAATTTATTATTTTAAAATATTTAATATTAATATATTCTTCTTCATGTTGCTTTAAAGATACGATAGAGCAAGCTCAGGAACCAAATATGAAGGTTTGAAATCCTTAATCAAATCCACAAGATATTCCAAGACCTAGCAACGGGCATTGAAACGTTACTAGCCTCTTAACAAGATTTATAGAGTAGCTGGCAGCGGCCATACCAAGTATCATTTACAAGTTGTTTGCTGACTTCTGTGATTCGAAAGGAAAAGGGACAGAGACAGAATCCTTTGCTACCTGTCGATATTTTTTTAATTTTCTACTTATTTCCATACGAGGGTGAATGCACGAGGCATTCTCGAAAAGGAAATTGATTTTTCTGACAGCTCTTCCGTGGAGAGATTGCAAGAGAAAAGGCTCTGCGGTATCTCTTCCGCAAATTTTACCAGCTGCTTGTTAAAAGGCTTTCATTTCTTCATTTTCCAGGGAAGAGGTATTTATCTGCAATTTTCATTTTCTTGCTGTTTCCTGTGGCACAATGTTCAGTAGCCAAATTCGGAAAAAATATCGAGTTTTAAGTTGTTTTTGCCATTGTGACTACTCTCAAATCTAAAATTTTGGGTTTTGTTTTTGTTGAAGATTTATTGTTGGTTAGAAAAAGCAGAGCAGCCTTTTATCTGCTTTTGACAGGCTGTTGTAGGTGTTCAACGAGATGGGCAAAACCAGCTGGTTGAGAAGATTTTCACGATCAGAAAATCGTGGAGCTGCAAAGGGTTATTCTTCACTGGCAAAGATAAAGATGACAAAATATTCATGTCAGAAAATGATGAAACGATATCCAAATTGCGGGAAGCGAATCAAATCCTTACCGCAGAAAGGGAGAGCTTAAAAGAAGAAATGGAAGCTGCAAAGAAAATGGAAGAGAATTGGAAGGAAACTGAGAGAGACTTAAGGAAGGATATTAATGCGCTTCAAAAGCAGGTGAATGATGAGGTCGAACGACATTCAAATTCAGTTCATAGGTACCAGTTAACAGAAAATTGTCTTAATGAACAAAACGAAATGCTGCAAAAGGAGGTAGACAATGTCAGGTATTTGTTTGAAATGCAGAATCAGAAAGTTGAAGATTTCCTCGCGGAGAATGCTAGACTTAAGAAGCAGCTTGAGGATCAAAAGGAACAACAGATGATTGAGTTTGAATCATTGCAAGCAGAATTTGCCAAGAAATATACAGAAATGGAGGAGAAGCACTTGGAGCTGTTGAAAGAAAATGCAAAGCGGGAAAAGATGATTTTATCGTTGCAAGGAAAGAACGTTTCTCTTAGAGACGAGCAAAGTTTGTTACTTCAGAATCTCAATGAGGAATCCAAGAGATTTCAAGAAATTTCAATCAAGTGTTTGAACAGTGATCAGAGAGTCCTGTATCTTGAAAGTCAGTCACAGGGATTGCAGACAGAGTTGGCATCAACAAAGTCTGCATATGAAGAAGTAGTTGTTGAACTAAATAAGATGGAAGAAGAGATGGATAAATTATCAAATGATTCTCACCAAATGCGTGAAGAAAAAGAAGCTTTGAATCAAAACTTGATGTTACAGCTGTCCATAAAGAATGAACTTGAAGAACAATTACTGTCAACGAAGTCTTCTTTTGAAGAAGTGAAGGAATCCGCTTCCAAGGTTGAACAACAAATAGATATGTTACAAAGCCAACTTTTGGATGCTGCAGAGCAAAAAGACAGCCAAATCTTTGATATACAGTGTGAGCTTTGTGCCATGGTCATTCAATTAGCTAATTTACAAGATCAACTCTCGTCCATTGCAGAGGAAAAAAGGCTCCTTGAAGAGAAAAACACCGAAATAAAGAAAAGAAATTTGGTTTCTGAGGAAGAACAACAACATCTCAGGGGCAGAATAGGGGATTTGGAAAAAGATTTAGATTTTGTGACCAAGGATCTTGAATCGTCCAAGGTCATGGCTGTGGAGAAAGAGTGTGAGTTAGCTGATTTACATAACCATCTTTCAGAGCTTGCCGAGGCAAAAAGATGCCTCCATGAGGAAAACAAGTCATTAAGGACTGAATTGAAGAAATATGCGATAGCGTTCGACAAGATAAGGGAATTGGAGAGTGCTTTAGAATCTGTCAACAAGGATCTTAAATTCAGAGATATCCAGCTCCAGCAGTTGAGGACTGAATCTCAGCATTTGCGGACGCATGTACTGCATGAAAACAGAAAACCAGAGAGTGTGCATAATACTGGAATTACAGAGATAGGGAGTGGGCATGAAAAGGAAAACCGAAACAGCGGGCATGAAAATGGAAAACCAAATGGTATGCAAGCTAATGGAAACCCCAAACCCAGCAACGCGCATGAAAAACAACCACAAAAGCCCGTGCGAGGGAAGGGAAAATCCAAAAGGTGAAAAATTGAATTTTGCTGAGCAATATATTTCCATGTATATGCCGTATTAACCAGGAATGAGGAGATTTCTACTTGCCAAGTTTCTGCTATATAAAGTAACATGTACAGCGTTAACCAGTTTTACAGAGGTTAGAATCGAATGCTGCGCATTTATTAAAATCTCAATGATTGTTTGAGTAAATTTGTCAAAGGCTGTATGAATACATTTGTTAACGCTGAATATTGCTTTTAGAATAGCATTTTTAGAATTTTAATTTAATTTTTGTTGGAGTAAATTTGTTATTGGTTGTATAAATTAATTTGTTTGTAAAGGATGAATATTACTTTTATATTTTGAAGATTTTTAGAATTTTAGTTCAATTATTAATAATTATTGTTGACCGGATAGTAAAATTGTATATAGTTAGTAAGTAATAGTTTTGATTAATGATATTATTACACAGTAATATTTATAATAAAATGGAATTGAATTTTTATAACTAAGAATTTTGTTCAGTATATATTTCTTTGTATATATATAATATTTTAAAATAAGTTATAATTTAGTTAATTTTTATATCATTTTATAGGATAATAAGTTTTTAAAATGTTAATTTTATTATCAATAATTATAAAGTGGATAGTAACCATTTAACATTCATGAAATATTTCAGAATAGATAGCCCTAAATTAAAGGTTGAGATTTACCTCTAAAGTAGTCATGTTCTTTTGCATAAATTAAAGGTTGAAATGCTCATTCTACAACCTTGTATCACAGTGATGTGAAAATTTTTAGATAAATATGAATTATAATTTTTTGGGTATAAGATATTACATGTTTTTTTTTTATCATTTTAGACTAGTTTTGGTAGTTTTCTTTTTGGTAGTTTAGACTAATCCTAATCACCCACAGTTTTGAACCGGGAGTGCCTTAACAGTGCACCCCCCTTAACAGTGCACCCCATTACCTACTGCTCTACACCACATGGGCTACCATACTATAAAAAAGTTATAATTTAGCTATTTTTTATGTTTTTTTTTTTGCAATGTGAGATGCATTTTGATGCCTATTAACATTAACTAGTCATTTAATTTATATGGCTCCATTAGTATTAGTTTCCTATTATCATATAAATTTGGAATCAAAGTATTAATTTTTATTTAGAATTTATGAATTTTTATTTTAAAAAAAGGTCAAATTACAACAATTTGTATTTGCGTTATGGGGTGTCTAAGACATCAGTTTGAGACAACATAATGATTTTGTCTCAACTTGCCCCGTTTTTTCTGAGCTTTCCCTTTTTCTAGATGATGGTGTGTTTTAAGACATTAGTTTGAGACAAAACAACAATTGTCTCAACTTTTCCATTTCGTCTCAACTTGCCCCTTTTCTAAAATAAATGAGTGGAATGACTAAATGGTGTAGCCATCAAAGAGAAGGTAGCACAAAAAGGTAGTGTGTACAAGCACAAAGAGAGAATAGAATAGAATGGCTTCTACAATGGGATCTATGGCGGTGACAAAGACAACTCCCATGTGGAGGGAAACAAGAATGACCTACATTTCCTATACCAACCTATGTTCTTCCATGCTAAAAAATTACCTGAAGGAGCCCTACAAATTCGATGCCATCTCGTGCAAGAAGGTTCATTATATTGTTAGCAAATGGGTCGAGGGAAAACCAAAAGGACCAATCGTGCGAGATATTTCTTCTGAGGACTGATGATCCATTTGTGATGTAATTCAATGAAAGGGATATTGTTTTGTTCTATATTTGAGATTCTAGGACATGATTTTAACTCTCATTATGTCGTTTACATTGTTGTATCTTTTATACCTCTCGCATTCAATTTGACTCTTACTTAGAGAGTTTAATGCAAAATGACAATAAAGGATAGACATTAAATAAGATTTAATATTGAACAAAATTTTAAATTGAATAAGATTTTTTGAATAAAGGGCATAGAAAATTGTTGAATGGATTGTTGGATGGACATTATCCTTATAAAAGTCAAACTGCAGTAGGGACTCATCTTATATAGACATTTGTCTTTGATATTCACACTTCCTACCTCAAAGAGGTCAAACTGCAACCCCAACCCAAGGAAAGTAACTCTTCTAAAGGCATCGAAGGCTCAAGTTTTATCAAGTATCCCTAAAACCTAGAAAGGGGTTAGACTTCATCCATAAGTCAGCAGGAAGCCTAGAACAAGACCTTGATAAATCCAAAGGAAAACTACAGGTTTATAGTTCATGAGTTCCAGCTACTCCAATCTCATCACTAATACCCGTAGTCTAGATTCTAGTTTTTATTAGGGTTTCCCATAATGTGTAATGTAGTTTCACTTCAATTGGCTAGGTTTCCCATCATTTTTCATGTTTTTTGCATCCGTAGAACACCACAGAATGTCTCTTGCTCATCCAACTGACTACTCCTCAAAATAGGTTAAACACATATTGACTTGTAGATCTTCTCTCATCCTAATCTCTAGCCCAATTTGAATTAAGTTCCAAAACTCTATCCAATCCTTACCTTCCTTGGTAGCAGATACTATAATCATTGGTGCCATGCAAATACCTGAAAAAACACTTCATTTTTGTCCAATTCTCTTTCCCTGGTTTTGATATAAACCTGCTCAATACCCCCATTTCATGCACAAGGTTTGGTCTGGTTCAAACCATTTCATACATCATGCTACCAAATTCACTCACATATAGAATGTGGGACATTTCCTCTTCCTCTTCTTGTGTCTTGGAGCACTGTTCAACAAATAACTTTACACCTACAGGAATATGAGCCTTGACTAGTTTACTATCATGCATACTAAACCTCTGCAATATTGTCTCCACATACTTCCTCTAGTTTAACTAGAGCTTCCTCTTTACCTGATCTCGTTTAATTTCCATGCCCAAAATATAGCTTTCAACACCAAGATCCTTCATGTCAAATTTGGAGGACAATTGGGTCTTCAAATCCCAGATAATTTATTTGTCATTTCCAATTAGAAACATATCATCCACATAAAAGATCAAATAAATAACACAGCCACTGATTGATTTAAAATACACACAGTGATATTATTTTCTCCTTATGAAACCAAGTCCTTATATATATATGTATCAATTTTTTGATACCACATCCTTGGTGACTTTTTTAACCCATACAAATACTTTTGTAACCTACATACCAGATTTCTCTTGCCCTTCACTACAAATCCTTATCGTTTCTTCATGTAGATCTCTTCTTCTAGATCCCCATGAGGAAATGTTGTCTTCACATCCATATGTTCTACCACAAAATAAAAAGCAGCAACAACATATAAAAGTAATCTAATAGAAGCTAACTTGGCAATGGGAGAAAAAAATTATCACCAAAATCGATTCCTCGAACCTGGGAATAACCTTTTCCTACCAACCTAGCTTTGTATTTATCCACCTTGCATTATGCTTTCATATTCTTATTAAACACTTATTTACTACCAATGGGTTTCTTTCTAGCTAACAACTCCACCACATCCCAAGCCTTAGTTTTTCCCAAAGATGCCATTTCATCAACCATGGCCTCCTTCCAAAGTTTTCCATATTCTTAATCCAGTGACTTCTTGTAGAAATTTGAATAATAGATGAGTTATTCACCGAGATTATCCTGATTACACACTATTTGAGCTTCATGCATAATACATAACCTCTTCTACCATTGATCATCAATTTGCGGAATTAAAAATAATCGCATGCGCACATTGAAAACATTAATCAATCACACATATCAACACAGTATGTAATGGGGAAATCTTACAGCTGAAAAACCCCAAATATCTGTATATTATTATGATAGAGAACATGTAACAATACATAGCACAAACTCCTCACAAGCTCTCAGCACTATCTCCAATTGTTACACACTAACTAGCTCAGATATGAACAAGTCACAAGTTCAAATCTCCTCCACCTGTTAGCCTGCCTCTACTGCGCAATCCAAGATGGTTAATTGTGAGATCCAAGTTCGAATCCCCTTGGCTTGTACTGTGCAATCCTCATTGGAAATCTCAATCAATGTGTGTGCAAATCTCATGCACAGCTATAGTCACAACTGATAGTAGACTCACCCTTTCACCCACCTCTAACACTGATCTCCACTAAACTGTCAATGCGCTGAAGTTAACTGATGTGTTCATTAGTTTATTTATGAGTTAATAATTAGTGAATTAATTAGTAATTAATTCACACCACTCATCACTAGTGTATTTATCAGTTAGACTAAATACAACTAGTTCAACTAAGTTAAACCGAACACAACTCCATCAAATGTCTCATCAACTCCACCAAACTCTGCCACATGAGTTCTAACTGAAGTCAACCATGCAATAGCTCAACTAACCCTTAGGAAAAGCGTATTTCCTTCTGTCAGCTGCATGTGCCACATCCAAGCATCAAACTGAAGTGCTCCAAGAGGATAAGATAATGTTTATAATCTAAATATTATTAAGGGTTAATAATATTTGACTGTTCTATTTTTAGCCCGGCAGTCTAAAAATAGATTCCGCCCAATGTCTAAAAATAGAGGTCCATCTATTTTTACCAACATGACCAATCATCCATAAATAGCATCCTGCAACTCATAGACAATGATCCATATGTCTAAAAATAGACATAGTCTAAAAATAGACTTTGCGCCAAAAATAGCCTGCGGGCCCACTTAGTGAAGGCGACTTCTTTTCACTAAGCTCCATCATCTTGTTGCATTTTCAACACTCCCTCTCAACAAGATATGGATTATCTGCAACCCCTATCCTTCCTCTGTGGTATTCGAATTTGCTCCTGGTGAGCGCCTTCGTCAAGATATCAGCATCCTGATCCTCCGTGGGAATATATGAAAGTAACATGATTCTCCGCTGCACACAATCTCTGATATGATGGTACTTGATGTCGATGTGTTTGGATCTATCATGAAATACTGGATTAGCCGAGAGTTTAATGCAACTCTGGTTATCACAATAAATCACAGTAGGCTCCAAGTGTGACTCGAACAACCCGACCAGGATCTTCCTCATCCATATAGCCTCGCATGCAGCCAAACTTGCTGCCATATACTCGACCTCTGCTGAACTGAGTGCCACAGATCTCTGCTTCCTGCTGCACCAAGAAACTACTGTCGACCCGACACCCGATCTGAAGATCCCTCCGGATGTTCTCTTTAAATCGGATTTAGGCTCCACTGCCCAATGCACAAATCGTGTCCACATAGCTTCACCTCATCCTGTCCCCAATGCATTACCTATAATCCTATCCCGATGTGCCTCTAAGATAACGCAATACATGCTTTCTGCCTTCCGAGAGAAGAGCTTGGTAGGCTTAGCCATAGCTTGTGACAGCTGGTTAACAGCATAGCATATATCGGGTCGTGTATTGACCAGATACATAAGCGACCCCACCAACTGTCGATAAACAGTGGCATCCACTACCTCCGCTAAAGTAGCATCCTCCTTCCTCCATCCACCAGGAAGAGGAGTATCAACAGGCTTGCAGCCATGCATGTTGAACTTCTCGAGTATCTCACGGGCATACGCCACAGAAGCCAACACTCCACCCACTGGGCGCGATTTCCAATCCCAGGAAATAATGAAGGAGGCCCAAGTCCTTCATCTCAAACTCTCTAGCAAGATCCTCCTTGCATGAAAGTATCAACGGCTCATCACCCGTCAAAATCAGATCATCTACATACAGTACAATGATCAGCAACTTCCCCTCCACCACAATCTGGTACAGGTTAGGATCCGCCTCACTCTTGGAGAATCCAAGTCCGGTGAAATAATTGTCTATCCATGTGTACCAAGCACGAGGTGCTTGTTTCAACCCATACAATGCTCTCTTGAGCCTGCACACATGCGACTCGCTGCTGAAGATCTCGAAACCTTCGGGCTGATCTATGTACACCTCCTCCTCAATGACTCCATTGAGGAATGCAGTCTTCACATCCATCTGATGAATGTGCCACCCCATCTGCGCTGAGAGAGCAAGAATCGTCCGTATGGAAGAATACCTTACGACGGGTGCAAAGGTCTCCTCATAATCGTCCCCTCTATACGAGAAGCCTCGGGCACTCAAATCTGCCTTGCTTCTCCACCTCCCACTCAGTACCCTGCTTCTACTTTGTAGATCCATCTTGAACCTACCACTGATTTCCGTTCTGGCCTTGGGACAATCTCCCATGCACTATTTCTGACAATCGAATCATACTCTTCCACCATGGCATCTACCCATGAGGGGTCCTCCACAGCTTCCTCGAAAGAGGATGGCTCTGTCACGACACATTTTCTCACAAGAGCCATGTATCCAGTGTACCGGTCCGGTGACTGTCTCTGTCTGCGCTGTGATGTAGGTGCTCCTACAACCTTCTCTACATCTTAAGCCAGTCGCTCAGCTTCTGTAGTGTGCTTCCGCCCTCTAATGGTTGGCACTGCATGAGTGGTCTCTTTCACTCCATGAACCTCATATTGTGGCTGATCCACATCCTGAGACTCATCCTTAGGAACTAATAGCTCCTCCTCTGCATGCAATTGTCACTCCATCTCAAGCGAACACTTCATGGCTTTCTCCTCCTGAAATTTGATATCCCGTCGCACACCAGTCTTGCGACTGTCTGGAAAATACACACGATAGTTGTGGGGCATATCAGTGTACCCCACAAATATCCCAACCTCTGCGGTCGGCTCCAACTTCTTCCTGGCATCCTTCGTCACATGAATGTAAACAAGTGAACCAAAAATCCTCAAATGGGAAATATCAAGCCTCTTACCAGAAAACGCCTCCTCGGGTGTACTCATGCCAAGTATCTTGTGAGGACAATGGTTCTGCACATATACTGTAGTATTGCATGCCTCCGCCCACAAGTGAATGGGTAGGCCCTGATCATGCAACATCGCCCGTGCAGCACCCACGATCATTCTGTTCTTCCGCTCAGCAACCCCGTTCTGCTGTGGGTTATGAGGTGCTATCATCTCTCTTCGAATTCCTTCTGCGCTGCAAAATTCCTTGAATTCGCCAGAGATGAATTCACCACCATTGTCGCTCCTAAGAGCCTTCACCTGCTTCCACGATTCCTTCTCAACCAGTGCCTTGAACTCACAGAACTTTGATTATGTCTCGCTCTTCTTCTGCATGAAGAAGATCCAACACTTTTGAGAATAATCATCAAGAAAGATCACACAGTACCTGTGCTTTGCTGTCGAAGCTACTGAGAAAGGTCCACACACGTCTGTATGAATTCTCTCAAGGATCGTCTTGGCGTGACTATCCTTCTCGTGAAAGGTGGCTTTCACAAATTTTCCCAAGGTACATCCCTTGCACTGATTTGATTGCGCAAGAGTACCCTTAGGAAGCCTAGTAGAAATCTGTTGCAGCATCTTCAAAGCTCCATGGTGAAGGTGGCCCAATCTCCGGTGCCAAAGCTCGCCATCATCTCGGCTCACCACTCCTTCTACCTTGCATGCCATTGCTACGCAACCATCTACCTGCAATTGATAAAGGTTCTTGACTCAAACCCCTATCTTCCGGGTTTCTCTAGTTGTCTTACTGCGCAGGAAAGCCTTTCCCTCGCTGAAGACAACATCATATCCCTTGTCTTCTAACATCGCCACAGAGATAAGATTCTTCTTCAATCCTGGAACATGCATCACTTCCTTCAATACGAAGGGTTTACCACACTCCCTCTTAAAGGAAATGGTACCGATACCGGTCGCACTGTATCTACCATCATCACCCATCTTGATGTGCACTCCAAGATCTTTCTCATCCAGATCAGAAAACAAATCTCAATCTCCTGTCATGTGAAAAGACGCACCACTGTCCAAGAACCAAACTGAACCCATCACACTTGATACCAAGCATGCGATCAGTGAAAAATCCAGCATTGTGAGGCTAAGGCCTCTCCCGCTGCAGATCCAACAGCTTGCTTATTTTTCTTCTTCTGCGGACAATTTGTGGCATAATGTCCGTGTTGGTGACGGTGAAAGCACTTCACCTTGGACATGTCCTGCTTCTTGCCTTTCGCACCGGATTGAGAAGATTTTTTGCTCTTCCCCTTCTTTGCTTTGGTAGCCAAAGCGCAATTCTCTTCATCAGATGCCTTTGATGAAGATTCGTCCCTGGTACTCCGCCTGATCTCCTCTTGTACAAGATCCGACCAAAGTCGCTCCCATTCTGGCAATTTCTCCCGACCATTGACAGAGTCCTGATAGGAATGCCAACTCTTCGGAAGCCCAAGGAGAGCCAAGCTCACCAAGCCCTCATCATCTACGCTCACCCCCACACTTCCACCATCCCTACATTGGGTGAACTTCTGTGAGGTACTTGGGCATACTCCGTCACCTTTCTCCATCTTTTTATGTTCCTGAGTTTATCCTTGAGCGCCAACTTCCTCTGGTCACTCTTGCTTTGGAATAAATCTGTCAAGGCTTTCCACATCAATAATGGAGAAGCCTTACCATGCAGGCTGGACACTATGTGATCCTTTACGCCCTCCAACAGAATCCTTCGACACTTTGCTGTCTTCTTTCGCCAAGCCTCAACCAAGGTTGCATCGCTAGGCTTTGGAACTTCAGCATCTATGAACTCCTTCAGCCCATTGTCATCGAGCACTACCTCCATCCTGTCCTTCCACGCAATATAATTCAAGTTGCCCTCAAGGGCATACTCCAATCGCAATCCGTTGAAAGACATATCAACTTTGACACCAAGAAAACACTGCTGCAAATTCAAATTCCACCAGCTCAAAACTCAACCGCTTCTGATCTGAATTTGTGAGAACAAAGTATTTCTAGTACAGAGATAAACTGTAGGGGAATTTACTGGATTTTTCACCTTTCAAAGACAGGATGAATCCAGAGGCTACTTGGTCCTCTTACAGACTTTGCCTAAAGAAATAAAATGTAATCACTGTAACAGATCCGATGATCAACTTTGCTCTGATACCATGTAGAAATTTGAATAACTGATATATTATTCACCAAGATTCTCCTGATCACACACTATTTTAACTTCATGCACAATACAGAATCTCTTCTACCATTGATCATCACATGCAGAAATAAAATCAATTGCATGCACACATTTAAAACATAAATCAATCACACATATAAACATGCATGTAATGGGGAAAGCATGTTTGAAAACCCCCAACTATCCGTATATTATTATGATAGAGAACATGTAACAATACATAGCACAAACTCCTCAAGCTCTCGCACTATCTCCAATTGTTACACACAAACTAGCTCGTATATGAACAAGTCACAAGTTCAAATCTCCTCCACCGTTAGCCTACCTCTACCGCGCAATCCAAGATGGTTAATTGTGAGATCCAAGTTCGAATCCCCTTGGCTTGTACCGCGCAATCCTCATTGGAAATCTCAATCAATGTGTGTGCAAATCTCATGCACTGCTATAGTTACAACTGATAGTAGACTCACCCTTTCACCCACCTCTAACACTGGTCTATACTGAATTGTCCATGCACTGCAGTCAACTGATGTATTCTTTAGTTGATTTATGAGTTAATAATTAGTGAATTAATTAATAATTAATTCACACCACTCATCACTAGTGTATTTACCATTTAGACTAAATACAACTAGTTCAACTAAGTTAAATCGAACACAACTCCATCAACTGTCTCATCAACTCCAACAAACTTCCCACATGAGTTCTAATCAAGTCAAATTCATGCAATAGCTCAACTAAACCCTAGGAATATGCGAATTCCTTCCGTCACCTGCATGTGCCACATCCGTAGCTCGAACTCGAAGTGTGTCATAAGAGGATAAGATAATGTTTATAGTCCAAATATTATTAAGAGCTAATAATATTCGACATATCTATTTTTAGCCTGGCAGTCTAAAAATAGAAACCACCCATAGGTCTAAAAATAGAGGTCCATCTATTTTTACCAACATGACCAACCATCCATAAATAGCATCTCGCAACTTATAGATCATGATCCATATGTCTAAAAATAGACATAGTCTAAAAATAGACTTTGTGCCAAAAATAGCCTGCGGGCCCACTTAGTGAAGGCGACTTCTTTTCACTAAGCTCCATCATATTGTTGCATTCTCAACACTTCTTGACAATTTTGGGATCATTATCAATAACATATAAATAAGAAAATGAACAGAAAGTAGATGGTTTATACCTCTCTATTTTTCTTCTCTCTCGAACAGATCTTCTCAAAACTGAAGTGTGTGGCTCTTCCTCTTCTGATTCATGTTCTATTGTAGAGTCTGATTCTTCCTCCTTCAGCTCAAACTCTATCTTTTTAGGTTCCTTTGGTAGGAATTCATGTTTAATAACATATTTCACCTCTATAAACACCACATCTCGATTATACACAACCTTCCTTGTTTATGGGTTCCAAAGCTTATAACCTTTTAAACCATCCTTATGCCCAATAAAGATACACCTTTCAGATTTACTATCCAACTTGGTTATTTTCTCCTTTGGAACATGTACATATGCATCACATCCAAATACCCTCAAATGTGAAAGAGAGGGTTTCTTACTAATACATACTTTATGTGGCATCTTATCCTCCAACGCTGAAGAAGATGATCTATTACATAGATAACATGAAGTATCCACTGCCTCTGTCCAGAATTCATGCTCTAATCTAGCGCCACTTAGCATGCTTCTAGTATTTCCCATCGAAGTCATATTTATTCTTTTTGAACCTCCATTTTGTTGAGGTGTGTATGGAGTAGTATTTTTGCATGTTATACCACACTTCTTATAGAACTCTTCAAATTCCTTCTTGCAAAAATTTCCACCATTATCTTCCCTTAAAACCTTGATCTTCTTCACTGTTTGATTTTCCACCAAAGCCTTAAATTATTCAACTTTTTCAAAGAATTTGTGTTTCTTCATGAGGAAATATCCATGTATTCAATGGGAAGTCATATATAAATGAGACATAGTGCATAGACTTCCTTAGTGATGGAACCCACACGGGTCCAAACACATCATTATGCACAAGTTATAAAATCATTTTCTCCCTCTTAGAAACACACAGGAAGCTCACCTGATTTTGCTTCCCATATACACAACGTTCATAAAAATTGAAATCCAAAGAAACGTTATACATAACTTTTACCATACCATTTCCATGCATTATTCAAAGGCCCTTCCCTCTAATATGTCCCAGTCTTTGATGCCACAACATAGTCTTTTCTCCAGAGACTAGAATATTTTTTTTTCCACCTTCAGGAACCATAGAAATATTACACTAATTAATAACATTACTTCCCAGCAACTTATACAAAGTTCTGATATGAACTCCCCACATCAATACCAGCTCTCTTTGAAACATCTTGCACGTATATTTCTGTAACATTTTTTTTACACTTGCATCATTCATCTTGCTTACAAAAATCATATTTCTCGCCAATAGAAGAATATGTATTACACTAGGAAGTATATTCCACGTCCTATAATTGTAGCCTTCCTGTCATCCCCTACGGAGACACCACTTCCATCATATTTCTTGTACTTGAAAAACCACTCCCTATGGGGAGTGAAGTGGAAGGATGCACCTTAGTCAATCAACCATGCCTCATGATCTATGTGTGTACTTAAAGAAGAAGCCAAGTACACATCCCCACCTTCATTTGAGGTATTTTTTTCCTCTGAAAAAGGAGCATCATCGAATTCCTTTCTCATGAGCTTTAAACCTACTATCTTTTTTGTATTGCCCTTATTTTCCCCATTTCCGTCATATCTTTACATATTTTCCTTTAGATTTAGATCTCCCACTTGAGGACTTATTTTTGCTTCTATTCTGGGACCATCCTCTTACAGACAAGACATCTAAATTCAGGCTTTCCAAGTTTTTCCATCTCATCTCCTCTGACAATGAGGATGAGACTATTTCATCAAACTTCAAGGTAGTTGTATTGCTACCTATGGAAATAACCATACTATCCAACGAGTTTGGTAGAGAACACAATAGACTGATGCACTTATACTCGTCTAAAATTTTAATATCAATAGAGAACAACTCAATTACTACAGTATTAAAGGAGTTCAGATGCTCTGTCACCGAGTCTCCATCATTCATCCTTACGTTATACAAATTTTTTCGTAGGAACGATTTGGTCACGAGAAACTTAGATTCATACAAAGTCCCTAACTTGTCCCACAAATCCTTCGTTGTTGATTCCCCTAATACATTCAACAATATTGAATCTAAGAGACAAAATCATATTGTGCTATTTTCCTTCCGATCTAACTTCGCCCAATCTTCTATCGACATTCTTGTTGGTGTCGTACCTAGATCTGCAATGATCCAGTGATCTCTATCAACCAACAGATCCTCCATATTAAGCTTCCAAAACTGAAAACTTTTTCCATTTAATTTCTTCATCTCTATCTTTTAATTTTTCGCCATCCTCTTTCACCGCAAGAATCGATCCCATAGATTTCCCACTATAACAGGGTCTACCACAGTCCCTAGAAAAACCCCTCATCATCACAAGTGTCCCCTTGAGGCTGAAATAACTCTCATAACAAATGTAGGTTTTAACCCTATACATAAATTACTTGCAAACAGGTTTTTAAAATAGAAAAATATACAATAGCGAAAACATAAAGAAAATATACATAGATATTTTCCCCTGGGTCCCAAAATCGGGAACACCAGATTGATTTTTCATTATATTCCTTTCAATGTTGCAATACACATGTATACATGATGAAGCATTCATAAAACCCAATCCACTAACCCTAGATTAGAACATAACTGTAGTTCTCTTGACCGGATCTACAAATGAAATGAGAAAAAAACTACCATACCTAAAAACCATGTGTAAAAACCATGCGCAAAACCATGGGTAGGTCCACTCGCCATCTTTGGGTTTTCCCCCCATCCTTAGGTCCACCCAACTATAATTGGGTCCACATAAATAAATAAATATAAAATTGGGTCATTTCCCCACACCCCATGATGCGTGGAAAGAATAGAACACACACCCAACATGTACATAATCTTCAAAATAGGGTTTGCAACACAGTGAATCTACTCCTTAGGTTACTATACTTAAGCCCTAAAAATGTTTCCCAATCATAGCTTTCATAGACAAACCTTCACGCACACACATCAACACTCAATTTCTTCTGCATATAAGCCAACCACACTATCATACAACATTTTGTCTCTAATTGTAACTAAGCGCAATATTTACTCCACTTTTGATGCATATTTCAACCTCATTTAGGACAAACTTTGGGCACAAAATTCCTACATTATTCTATATGCCTTGTGGCCCTACTTAACATATTGTGTTTGGGTATATTAGGCCTCATTTAGTGCCTTGCTCATTTAAATTGTGCACAAAATAAAATAAACCTCCATAATAGAGAATTTAGATGGAAGCCCAACTAGTTCAGACCTCTACTAGAGCATCATTACACACACATATCAACGTATCCTTTGTTCCTAATCTCAGTTTGAACCAAGTTGTTTTAGGGCACAAAAACTCCACAAAAATCTTAGCCTTGTCTCAGAGAAAAATCGGCATTAAGTTTTCGACATGTGTAATAAAGAAAGATCATGAAACTTGCTCCTAATCAAAGCTTGACTCCTCTTGCGGCCTACAACTCCCTTAGCTTGTAGACTTGCTTCATTAGATGAGATCGATGGTGTGTATTGAGACCTATCTATAGAAATTTGGTAACTAATATGTTATACACCAAGATTATCCTGATCACACACTATTTTAACTTCATGCACAATACAGAATCTCTTCTACCATTGATCATTAATTGCGGAAATAAAAAAACAATCGCATGCGCACATTAAAACCATAAACAATCACACATATGAACACAGTATTTATGGGAAAGCTTAAAGCTGAAAACCCCCAACTATATTTATATTATATGTCATAGAGATCATGTAACAATCATTATAAAAATCTCCTCACAAAGCTCTCAGTACAATCTCCAATTGTTACACACTAATCAAGCTTGATCTAGCAAATCACATGCTCCAATCTCTGCCACCTGATAGCCTGCCTCTACTGCACAATCACTACTGAAGAATGGCTCTGAATGAACTCGAATTGGTCCAACCTTGCTCACACAATCCTCATTGGCATATCCAATCACTGGTTGTTGCAAATCATGCAACAGTATAGTCACAATTGATAGTCACACTGCTCTTTCACCTACCTCTTCACTGGTCTCCACTGAAACTATCCATGCATTGTAGTTAACTGATGTATTCTTTAGTTGATTAATGAGTTAATAATTAGTGAATTAATTAATAATTAATTCACACCACTCTCACTAGTGTATCAATCAGTTAGACTAGATACAACTAGCTCAACTATGTTTAACTAAGTTAAACTGAACACAACTCCACCAACTACCTCAATAACTTCACCAAACTCTGTCACATGAGTTCTAACTGAAGTATCCATGCAATAGCTCCACTTAACCCTCAGGAATAACGTAATTCCTTCTGTTAGCTCCTGTGCCACATCTGTGCACTTAACTGAAGTGCTCCAAGAGAATAAGATAATGTTTAGTCCAAATATTATTAAGAGCTAATAATATTCGACATATCTATTTTTAGACTGGCAATCTAAAAATAGATTCCGCCCAATATGTCTAAAAATAGAAGTCCATCTATTTTTCCAACTTGACCAACCATTCACAAATAGCATCCTGCAACTCATAGAATATGATCGACATGTCTAAAAATAGACATAGTCTAAAAATAGACTTGCGCCAAAAATAGCCTGCGGGCCCACTTAGTGAAGGCGACTCTTTTCACTAAGCTCATCATCTTGTTGCAATCTCAACACTCACTCTCAACAAGATAAGGATTATCTACCACCCCTATCCTACCTATGTGGTATTCGAATTTTATCCTAGTGAGCACCTTCGTCAAGATATCAACATCCTGATCCTTCGTGGGAATGTATGAAAGTAACATGATCTTCCGCTGCACACAATCTCTGATATGATGATACCGGATGTCAATGTGTTTAGATCTATCATGAAATATTGGATTAATCGAGAGTTTGATGCAACTCTGATTATCACAATATATCACAGTAGGATCTAAGTGTGAACCAAACAACCGAACCAAGATCTTCCTCATCCATATAGCCTCAAATGCAGCCAAAATTGCTACCATATACTCGGCCTCTACTGAAATGAGTGCCATGGATCTCTACTTCCTGTTGTACCAAGAAACTATTTTCAACCCGATACTGAAAATCCCTCCAGATGTGCTCTTTTTGTCCGTTGGGCTCCTTGCCCAATCTACATCCGTGAAGCCACATAGCTTCACCTCATCCGACTGTCTGTACCATAATCTATATCCCAATGTGCCTCTGAGATATCTCAATACATACTTTCCTGCCTTCCAAAAAAGCTTGGTAGGCTTAACCATAGCTTGTGAAAACTGGTTAACAACATAGCATATGTCTGGTCGTGTATTGACTAGATACATAAGCGACCCCACCAACTGTCGATAAACAGTGGCATCCACTACCTCTACCGATGTATCATCCTCTTTCCTCCATCCACTAGGAAGAGGAGTGTCGATAGGCTTGCAGCCATGCATGTTGAACTTCTCCAGTATCTCCTGGGCATACTTTCCTTGAGACACAAACAGTCCATCACTGCGCTGCCAAATTTCCAATCACAGGAAATAATGAAGGAAGTCCAAGTCCTTCATCTCAAACTCCTTTGCAAGATCAGCCTTGAATGAGTGTATCGACATTTCATCACCTATCAGAATCAAATCATCTACATAAAGTACAATGATCAACAACTTACCCTCCACCACAATCTGGTATAGGTTCGGATCTGCCTCACTCTTGGAGAATCCAAGTCCGGTGAAATAACTGTCTATCTGTGTGTACCAAACATGAGGTGCTTGTTTCAACCCATACAACGCTCTCTTGAGCTTGCACACATGCGACTCGCTGCTGAAGATCTTGAAACCTTTGGGCTACTCTATGTACACCTCCTCCTCAATCACTCCGTTGAGGAACGCAGTCTTTACATCCATCTGATGAATGTGCCATCCCATCTGCGCTGAGAGAGCAAGAATTGTTCGTATGGAAGAATACCTTCTGACAGGTGCCAAGGTTTCCTCATAATCGATCCCCTCAATCTGTGAGAAGCCTCGGGAAACAAATCTTTCCTTGTACTTCTCCACACTCTCATAAGCTGCTTTCTTCACTTTGTAGATCCATCTCGAACCTACCACCGATTTCCCTTCCGGCCTTGGGACAATCTCCCATGCATTGTTTTTGACAATCGAATCATACTCTTCCACCATGGCATCTACCCATGCGGGATCCTCCATAGTTACCTCGAAAGAAGATGGCTCTGTCATGATACACTTGCTCATAAGAGCCATGTATCCAATATACCAGTCAGGTGACTATCTCTGTCTGCACTGTGATGTAGGTGCTCCTACAATCTTCTCTGCATCCTAATTCAGTTGCTCAACTTCTGTAGTGCGCTTCCGCCCTCTGATGGTTGGCGTTGCATGAGTGGTTTGTTCCACTCCATGAACCTCCTCTTGTGGTTGATCCACATCCTGAGGCTCATCCTTAGGAACTAATAGCTCCTCATCTGCTTGCAAGTGTGGCTCCCTCTCAAGCGAACACTTCATGGCTTTCTCCTCATGAAATTTGATATCCCGTCGCACAACAGTCTTCCAACTATCTGGAAAATACACACGATAGTTGTGGGGTGTTTCAATGTACCCCAAAAATATCCCAACCTCTACGGTCGGCTCCAGCTTCTTCCTGGCATCCTTCGTCACATGAATGTAAACAGGTGAGCCAAAAATCTTCAAATGAGAAATATCAGGCTTCTTACCCGGCATGTCCTCGGGTGTACTCATGCAATGCTTGTGAGGACAACGGTTTTGCACATAAACCACGGTATTGCATCCTGTTACAGTGTATGGGAAGGCCCCCGATCATGCAACATCACACATGTGCGGCACCACGATCGTTACTGTTCTTATTCAACCTTGTTCTGCTTGTGGGTTATGAAACCTTATAGGCCTCTCTTCGAATTCATACTGTCTTTGCAAAAGTCCTTGAATTTGCCTCGGAGATGAATTCACCACCATTGTATCCATAAGAGCACACACCTTTGGAGCGTTCTTTCTCGGCCCGGTGCATGAACTCACGAGAACTTTGGGCTATGTCTCGCTCTTCTTCTACATCGAAGAATATCTAGCATGAGAAAAATCATCAACAAATATCACATAATACCTGTGATTTGATGTCGAAGCTACTGAGAAAGGTCCACACACGTCTGTGTGAATTCTCTCAAGGATCGTCGTGGCACGACTATCCTTCTCGTGAAAGGTGGCTTTCACAAATTTTCCCAAAGTACATCCCTTGCACTAATCTGACCGCACAAGTGTACCTTTGGGAAACCCAGTAGAAATCTGCTGCAAAATTTTCAAAGCTCCATGGTGAAGGTGGCCCAATCTCCTGTGCCACAGCTCGCCATCATCCTGGCTCACCACTCCTTCTGCCTTGCCTTCCATTGTTGCGCAGCCATCTACCTGCAATTGATAAAGGTTCTTAACTCGAACCCCTATCCTCCAGGTTTCACCAATTGCCTTACTACGCAGGAAAGCCTTTCCCTCGCTAAAGACAACATCATATCCCTTGTCTTCTAACATCGCCACAGAGATAAGATTCTTCTTCAATCCTGGAATATGAATCACTTCCTTCAATATGAAGGGTTTACCAGACTCTCTTTCAAAGGAAATGGTACCGATACCGGTTGCACTGTATCTACCATCATCACCCATCTCGATGTGCACTCCAAGATCTTTCTCATCCAGATTAGTAAACAAATATTTGTCTCCGGTCATATGAAAAGACGCTGCATCAAAGAAATGCAGGCCATCATCCTACAGACCAAACATCCGTCGGTGAAACATCTGGCACTCAGCCTAGGCTAAGACTCAGTGCCAGTCCAACAACTTTGCTTATTTTTCTTCTTCTGTGGACAATTAGTGGCATAATGTTCGTGTTGGTGACAGTGAAAACATTTCACCTTGTACATGTCCTGCTTCTTGCCTTTCACACCAGATTGAGAAGCATTATTCTTGCTCTTCCCCTTCCTTGCTTTGGAAGCCAAAGCACAATTTTCTTCATCTGAGTTCAGTGAGATCCATCATCCCTGATGTAGCACTTATCTCTTTGGAATCATTCCAATGCAACCATCTGCTTGTTCTCCAGGCCATGCAGCCAGTCCTGATAGGAATTCCAACTCTTCAGAAGCCCAAGGAGAGCTAAGCTCACCAAGTCCTCATCATCTACAATCACCCCCACACTTCCTAGCTCATCCCTGCATTGGATGAAATTCGTGAGGTACTTGGGCATACCGTCACCTTTCTCCATTTTTATGTTCCTGAGTTTATCCTTGAGCGCCAACTTCCTCTGGTCGCTCATGCTTTGGAATAATTCTGTCAACGCTTTCCACATCAGGAATGGAGAAGCCTTACCATGAAGGCTGGACACTATGTGATCCTTTACACCTTCCAATAGAATTCTTCGACACTTTGTTGTCTTCTTTTTCCATGCCTCAAGTGCGGAAGCATTGCTAGAAGCAGGTTTTGGAATTTCTGCATTTATGAACTCCTTCAACCCATTGTCATCCAGCACCACCTCCATCCTGTCCTTCCACGCAATATAATTCAAGTTGCCCTCAAGGGCATACTCCAATCGCAATCCGTTGAAAGACATCTCAACTTCTACACCAATAAAACGCTGCTGCAAATTCGAATTCCACCAGCTCAAAACTCAACCACTTCAATGTCTTGCAATTGCTCCAATGATCAATATCACTCTGATACCATGCAGAAATTTGATAACTGATATGTTATACACCAATATTCTCCTGATCACACACTATTTTAACTTCATGCACAATACATAATCTCTTCTACCATTGATCATTAATTGCGAAAATAAAAAAACAATCGCATGTGCACATTATAACCATAAACAATCACACATATGAACACAGTATTTATGGGAAAGCTTAAAGCTAAAAACCCCCAACTATCTATATATTATATGTCATATAGATCATGTAACAATAATTATACAAAGCTCCTCACAAAGCTCTCAGTACAATCTTCAATTGTTACACACTAATCAAGCCCGATCTAGCAAATCACATGCTCCAATCTCTGCCACCTGATAGCCTACCTCTACTGTGTAATCACTGCTAAAGAATGGCTCTGAATGAACTCGAATTGGTCCAGCCTTGCTCACGCAATCCTCATTAGCATCTCCAATCACTGGTTGTTGCAAATCATGCAACAGTGTAGTCACAACTGATAGTCACACTGCTCTTTC
Source organism: Pinus albicaulis (assembly GCA_034641835.2). Classification (NCBI taxonomy): domain Eukaryota; kingdom Viridiplantae; phylum Streptophyta; class Pinopsida; order Pinales; family Pinaceae; genus Pinus; species Pinus albicaulis. Next base: position 1,370,513,981 of record CM076582.1, on the reverse strand, counting down.
ACCTTCTTCTTCACTGGTCTCCACTGAAACTGTCCATGCACTGTAGTTAACTGATGTATTCTTTAGTTGATTAATGAGTTAATAATTAGTGAATTAATTAATAATTAAGTCACACCACTCTCACTAGTGTATCAATCAGTTAGACTAGATACAACTAGCTCAACTATGTTTAACTCAGTTAAACTGAACACAACTCCATCAACTACCTCAATAACTCCACCGGACTCTGTCACATGATTTCTAACTGAAGTATCCATGCAATAGCTCCACTTAACCCTTAGGAATAACGTAATTCCTTCTGTCAGCTCCTTTGCCACATCTGTGCACTTAACTGAAGTGCTCCAAGAGAATAAAATAATGTTTATAGTCCAAATATTATTAAGAGGTAATAATATTCGAATCTAAAAATAGATTCCGCCGAATATGTTTAAAAATAGAAGTCCATCTATTTTTCCAACTTGACCAACCATCTACAAATAGCATCCTGCAACTCATAGAATATGATCGACATGTCTAAAAATAGACTTGCGCCAAAAATAGCCTGCGGGCCCACTTAGTGAAGGCGAATCTTTTCACTAAGCTCATCATCTTGTTGCAATCTCAACACTCTCATGGTCTCATATACTTATAATTTTCTCTTGTTTCCTTAGGTGCCTCCATTTATTCATCAGTCGTGTCCTCACACAACAATAATATTAAACAAATCATTATCTTGGGCCTTTAGCCCACCAACATGTGCAAAAATCCCACCACTTGGGTATATTTCCCACAAAACCACTTTTTTCGTGGGTCAACTTCTCACAAACCCAATACCCCAAGGATTGTGGGAGTACCTCCCAAGTTACACATCTCAGCACAACAAGGTGAAATCCCCTTGCTTTTGAGGGGAGAGAAATAGAAAACATCCTCTCCACCTCCCTAATTACAGTACTTCAGAGATAGCTAATTAATGTGTTGTGATTATACTCTTTAATTTTGGCCCACTATGTAGTTGGAGTATTTTTAATTAATTTAAAGGGTCATCCTTATGGAATTATGCTCACTCACTAAACGTAGACTTAAAAATGGATACTGTGGAGATTCTAAATTCCTCCTCTTAAAACTCACACCATAGAAACCTTCAAACTATCATAGATGATACTTATTAAAACTAGGATCCAAAATAGGATTGAGAAGCCTTGGGGAAGTGTACTAATGACAAAGAGGTAAGTGAACATCGAACAATCCCAACTATGGTAAATGGAGTATTTGGATGGGTAGGAATGAAACAATCTTCCGTACATTTTTGTCTCTAATACTCAATATTCTCACATAAGCAAATGTATTTATGATGACCTACTAAAACCTGTAATAAAAAGGAAATGGAGAAGTGTCTTAGTGGTTTCTATTTATAAGTGTTATCCTTGGCGCTTTTATGATGGATCCTCTAGGTAACCCAAATTCATGTGGAGTTGGTGATGACTTATACTTCTTTGATATACATTACATCTCTTTTTACTATGGCCTATGAATAGGTATTAACAACTTTGAAGAAGTAAAATTGCCTACTTATTCTTATTAACTAAAACTTGTACCTAAGTTTTTGAAACTTAGAACTTGTGATGAAATAGATTAATCAAGATTATCTCAATTAAAATCATCTATTTTAAGAATTCAATGTTTTTCTTTCAAAATGGTTTAAAGCATACTTTTAAAGAAAGCAAGATCTTGAAATCTGCATTGGCTAAGAATCTTAAAATTCAACTAACCACTAGATTGAAATACCATGACAAGAAATTGAAATACATTCAAGAAAATTTTTCCATATACCTCCAGTTAAATATGAAATATTTGTTTAAGATATAAAAAATAAAAGAATACAAATTTAATAATTTAACACAATATTTTTTTTTAAGTTATAAATTTTAAAAGAAAATTATGAATATTAATTTTGTTTTGGAATCTAATTATTATTTATAAAAATTATAATTATATTTATAAAAAGTTAATTTTGCATTTTATTATTTTAAAATATTTAATATTAACATATTCTTCTCCATGTTGCTTTAAAGATACGATAGAGCAAGCTAAGGAAGGTTGACCAAATATGAAGGTTTGAAATCCGTAATCATAGCAACGGGCAATGAAACGTTACTAGCCTCATAACAAGATATAGAGTTGCTGGAAGCGGCAATACCAAGTATGATTTACAAGTTGTTTGCGGACTTCTGTGATTGTGATTCGAAAGGAAAAGGGACAAACACAGAATCCTTTGCTACCTGTGAATATTTTTTTTATTTTCTACATATTTCCATACGAGGGTGAATGCACTAGGCATTCTCGAAAAGGAAATTGATTTTTCTGACAACTCTTCCGTGGAGAGATTGCAAGAAAAAAGGCTCTGCAGCATCTCTTCCGCAGATTTTACCAGCTGTTTGTTAAAAGGCTTTCATTTCTTCATTTTCCAGGGAAGAGGTATTTATCTGCAATTTTTATTTTCTTGCTGTTTCCTGTGGCACAATGTTCACTAACCAACTTCGGAAAAGACGTCAAGTTCTAAGTTGTTTTTGTTGAAGATTTATGGTTTGTTAGAAAAGCAGAGCAACTTTTTAGCTGCTTTTGACAGGCTGTTGTAGGTGTTCAACGAGATGGGCAAAGCCAGCTGGTTGAGAAGATTTTCACGATCAGAAAATCGTGGAGCTGCAAAGGGTTATTCTTCCACGGGCAAAGATAAAGATGACAAAATATTCATGTCAGAAAATGATGAAACGATATCGAAATTGCGGGAAGCGAATCAAACCCTTACTGCAGAAAGAGAGAGCTTAAAAGAAGAAATGGAAGCCGCAAAGAAAATGGAAGAGAACTGGAAGGAAACTGAGAGAGACTTAAGGAAGGATATTAATGCGCTTCAAAAGCAGGTTAATGATGAGGTCGAACGACATTCAAATTCAGTTCATAGGTACCAGTTAACAGAAAATTGTCTTAAGGAACAAAATGAAATGCTGCAAAAGGAGGTAGACAATGTCAGGCATTTGTTTGAAATGCAGAATCAGAAAGTTGAAGATTTACTCGCGGAGAATGTTAGACTTAAGAAGCAGGTTGAGGATCAAAAGGAACAGCAGATGATTGACTTTGAATCATTGCAAGCAGAATTTGCCAAGAAATATAAAGAAATGAAGGAAAAGCACTTGGAGCTGTTGAAAGAAAATGAAGAGCAGGAAAAGATGATTTTATCGTTGCAAGGAGAGAACGTTTCTCTTAGGGACGAGCAAAGTTTGTTACTTCAGAATCTCAATGAGGAATCCAAGAGATTTCAAGAAATTTCAATCAAGTGTTTGGAGAGTGATCAGAGAGTCCTGTGCCTAGAAAGCGAGTCGTTACAATTACAGACAGAGCTGGTGTCAGCAAAGTCTGCATATGATGAAGTATCTGTTCAACTAAATGACATAAAAGAAGAGATGGATAAATTCTCAAATGATTCCCACAAAATGCATGAAGAAAAAGAAGCTTTGAATCAAATCTTGATATTACAGTTATCCATAAAGAAGGAACTTCAACAACTATTACTGTCAACGAAATCTTCTTTCGAAGAACTGAAGGAATCCGCTTCCAAGGGTGAGCAACAAATAGATATGTTACAAAGCCAACTTTTGGATGCTGCAGAGCAAAAAGACAGCCAAATCTTTGATATACAGTGTGAGCTTTGTGCCATGGTCATCCAATTAGCTAATTTACAAGATCAACTCTCGTCCATTGCAGAGGAAAAAAGGCTCCTTGAAGAGAAAAACACTGAAATAAAGAAAAGATATTTGGTTTCTGAGGAAGAACAGCAGCATCTCAGGGGCAGAATAGGAGATTTGGAAAAAGATTTAGATTTTGTGAGCAAGGATCTTGAATCGTCCAAGGCCATGGCTGTGGAGAAAGAGTGCGAGTTAGCTGATTTACATAACCATCTTTCAGAGCTTGGCGACGCAAAAAGATGCCTCCATGAGGAAAACAAGTCATTAAGGACTGAATTGAAGAAATATGGAATAGCGTTCGACAAGATAAGGGAATTGGAGAGTGCTTTAGAGTCTGTCAACAAGGATCTTAAATTCAGAGATATCCAGCTCCAGCAGCTGAGGGCTGAATCTCAGCATTTGCGGGCGCATGTACTGCATGAAAACAGAAAATCAGAGAGTGTGCATAATGCTGGAATTATAGAGATAGAGAGTGGGCATGAAAAGGAAAACCAAAACAGCGGGCATGAAAATGAAAAACCAAATGGTATGCAAGCCAATGGAAAACTCAAACCCAGCAACGCGCATGAAAAACAACTACAAAAGCCCGTGCGAGGGAAGGGAAAATCCAAAAGGTGAAAAATTGAATTTTGCTGAGCAATATATGCCGTATTAACCAACAATGAGAAGATTTCTACTTTCCATGTTTCTGCTATATAAAGTAACATGTACAACGTTAACCAGTTTTACAGAGGTTAGAATCGAATGCTGCGCATAGATTAAAATCTCAATGGTTGTTTGAGTAAATTTATCAAAGGCTGTATGAATAAATTTGTTAACATTTAATAGTGCTTTTAGAATAGTATTTTTAGAATTTAATTTAATTATTGTTGGAATAAATTTGTTGGTGGTTCTATAAACAAAGGATGATTATTACTTTCATATTTTTGTTAAGGAGAATGTTTTAGAATTTTAGTTTAATTATTAATAATTATTGTTAAGTGGATAATAGAAGTTTATATGTAATTAGTAAGTAATAGTTTTCATGAGTGATATTGTAATAAAGAAATATTTATAATAAAATGGAATTGAATTTTTATAATTAATAATCTTGTTTAATATATAATTTGAAGAGGATGGTGAAAGGTTAGTCGATAAATAAGGATGCAAAGGAGAACGGGAAAGCCAAGGTTCAAAGTGGCAGAAAGTCTGGCAAAGAAGTGATGGAGAACGTGTTCCAGACAAGGAAGAGCAGGAGAGTGACATGGCTGCTGAATAATTGAATCTCATAATTACGAACCCTGGCAATACTCCCAGCAGATTATCCTTATTTCATTTCTCAATTCACACTTATTGGATACTGAAATGCCTTTTGGTGAAAGCAATTGTTTCTATCCAAAAGATTGGGGGAGACCCCAAAGCAGCCTCAAATCTACCAGATATCAGCAGGGTTATCCAGGGAATTAACTTGCAACAACACCAACAATGTGTGGGCTTGGGGAGAATTGAGAAACAACTACAAAGCATGCACCAGGTTGACATGCCTCTGGCTTCTATAGAGTCATTGATGACTGGTTTTAGTTATTTCTGTTTTTGTTATGATAGCAGATAGTATTTACTTTTTCTATATGTTTATGGAAGGAGAGATCAATATTAAATTTCTCCGACCTGCATTTTGATTTTTGAATAGAAAATAGAAATGATCTACTAAGTTTACAAAATATATATATATATATATATATATATATATATATATATATATATATATATATATATATATAATTTTAAAATAAAGATATAATTTAGTTAATTTTTATATTACTTTATAGGATAATAAGCTTTTTAAAATGTTAATTTCATTATCAATAATTATAAGGTGGATGGTAGCCATTTAACATTAGTATAACGGCCTATAAGATAACATAAGATATTAGTAAGATGGCCTATGATAACATAAAAAATAATATTTACTTATTAAGAATATCCATGGTAAAATAGAGCTTAATCTTCATGATTAAAATAATATTACATGTTTTTTTTATTATTTAAATTATGTGTGTTTAACTCATTTATTAATTCCTTTTATAATTAATAATAACAATACTTTAAAAAAGTTATAATTTAGCTATTTTTATGTTTTTTTTTGGCAATATAAGATGCATTTTGACATCTATTAACATTAGCTAGTCATTTAATTTATATGGTTCCATTAGTATTAGTTTCCTATTATCATATAAATTTGAAATCCAAGTATTAATTTTTATTTGGAATTTATGGATTTTTATTTATAAAAAATTCAAATTACAACAATTTGTATTTGGATATCATTATTGTAAATTTATATTTCATATCAATTCCTAAAATTCTATTTATGATTTTTTTATACAATCGGAAAAACTATCATAGCTCGGATGAGGACAGTCATCACTAGTTTCTATGTGCAAATGCATGTTGACTTTGTTATTCAAGTACTATTGCATGATGGGGTGTTTTAAGACATTAAGTTGTGACAAAATAATGATTTTGTCTCAACTTGCCCCATTTTGTCTATGCTTTCTCTTTTTCTAAATGATGGGGTGTTTTAGGAGATTAGTTTGAGACGAAATAACAATTTTGTCTCAACTTTTCCATTTCGACTCAGCTTGCCCCTTTTCTAAAAGAAATTGAGTGGAATGATAAAAGGAATGAGTGAGATGACTAAATGGTGCAGCCATCAAAGAGAAGGTAGCACAAAGAGGTAATGTGTATAGGCACAAAGAGAGAATAGAGTAGAATGGATTCTACAGTGGGATCTATGGCGGTGAAAAAGACAACTCCCATGTGGAGGGAAACAAGAATGACCTACGTTTCCTATACCAACATATGTGCTTCCATGCTCAGAAATTACTTAAAGGAGCCACACAAATTCGATGCCATCTCGCAAAGGAAGGTTCATTATATTGTTAGCAAATGGGTCAAGAGAAAACCATAAAAGCCAATCGTGCGAGATATTTTTTCTCAGGACTGATGATCCATTTGTGATGTAGTTCAGTGAAAGGGGTTTTTTTTTTTTTTTCCTATATTTCAGATTCTAGTACACGATTTCAACTTTCATTATTTCGTTTACATTGTTTTATTTGTTATACCTCTAGAATTCAATTTGAATCTTACTTATAGGATTTAATGCAGAAATACAATGATGGATAGACATTAAATAAGATATAATATTGAACAAAATTTTAAATTGAATAAGGTATTTTGAATGAAGGGCGTAGATAATTGTTGAATTGATTGTTGGATGGATATTATCCTTATAAAAGTCAATTTGTAATAGGGACTCATCTAATATAGAAGTTTTTTTTTGATGTTCCCATTTCCTACCTCAAAGAGGTGAAACTGCAACCCCAGCCCAAGAAAAGTGAATCTTCTTAAGGCATCGAAGCCTCAAGTCTTATCAATTCTCCCTAAAACCTAGGAAAGTATTAGCCTTCATCCATAAGTCAGCAGGAAGCCTAGAACAAGACATTGATAAAGCCAAAGGAAAACTACAGGTTTATAGTTCATGAGTTCCAACTACTCCAATCTCATCACTAATTCTTTTAGTCTAGATTCTATTTTTGTTTGAGGGTTGCCCATAATTTGTAATGTAGTTCACTTCCATTGGCTAGGTTTCCCATCATTTTTCATGTTTATTTCACTCGTAGAACACCCACAATATTAGTTGCAGTGCCACAATTTCAGAGACAGGAATATTGAGTTCGTTCAAAACCCTACATTCTGAAGTTAGATCTACAAGCTTAAGGATTCATGGAGATAGGTCGTGAAGAATTTCTATAATGTTTACATGGGAAAAAAAAATGTGGTTAATTAGAACTTCCATAGATTGTATATTTCAGAAATTGATAGCCTACATTCATATCACAGGTGAGGCTAATACATAATTGATTAAGTTATTCCAGAATTATAGGAAAATCCCTGGGAAGAGGTTATAACATCAAACAATCACAATTTTTTCATTTCAAGATCCAAACTAAAAGATGGATCATTTCTATGGACCAATGAGAAATAATCTACTTGTTATAGGGCATGTCAATATTATGAAGCCTATTCTCAAGGCTATGAATATAAAAAATGAGGACTATTGCCCTCCAGTAATGTAAACTTTTACAAAGAATCTTCTTGAAGACATAAGAAATATTAAAATCCACCTCACGCACTCCTTGCTTAATTCCTACCACATGTATGTATGTATCATCTAAATTATCATGCTCATATCAAGGGTTTGACTCGGACTTGCCTCATTTTAGATTTTTTTTGAATGCATATTTATCTTCTATTTATTATTTCTTCTATATACAACTTCATTAGCAGGGCACTTTGAAGTCCACATTGTCTATCTTCAAACAATTTTTGGTTAGGTTCCTTCCTATGGAGTTTTTGGATTCTTCCATGGAGCAGTTTACACCCTATGTTTCTTTATTTGATTTTGCACCATTGAAAAATATCTATGTATTTATAATATAATTCTATTTTTTTACTCGACTGCTTCCCAATCCAAAATTCCATCAACCAAATGCAATCATTTAGGGTAAATATCTCATATTTTTCAGTAGAAATGTCGATTTTCTCTTTTTGAAAATTAGTGTATGCCCTCTTGAGTGTATGTACATAGGTATTAGTATATGATCAAAATAGAACTTATAGGTATTAAAACCCTTAAGATACACCATCCCTACTAAGGAATCGACATGGGATTGTGCAACCTTGAGGATTTTAATACCTCTCAACTCTACACTGATTAGGGTTTTGTTAAGGGTATGGTTTTATCATTATGCTGGGATGCTTCTTAATATTAGCATGCCTTTTAAAATTTCTCTTGTTAAATCCATGTGAGCAGCCATAATTTTTTTTTATGCTAGCTCATAATTATGTGTTATATACCATATCAGGTCCAAATTTTTGAAACTCACCAATTATGAGATTGTAGGGAGAAACATAGTACCTTATGATATAAATTGTACTTTGGGTTTGCCTTTTATACCTTTTTTTACTAGCACTATAGGAAATCTAGTGTGTAGATGTGTCTGCATGGTTTACTACTATATTGGATTCTATCAGGTCGTTAATTTGAAAATTTAAACCCTAATTTGAGTATGAATTTTAGTTTTAGTGTGCTAATTTCATTTCCAGATTTAAAATTTACATGTTGATCTTATGCTTTATGTACTTGTTGAACTTATGCAATAAGGCACCTAAAGACAAGGCTGCCCAGAAAACCCCTTCTCCTCCTCATCCTCCAAAGTGTACCCAGTGGTGTGCTTTGTGTGATTTTTTCTGTCATGCCACCCATACCTATCCTAAATTGCCTCGTTTCAAGCCCATGGTCAAGGAAGAATTTCCTGAGTCTAATATCCGAAAATTCCATGTCACCTTACCTAATTCAGCCAAGAGACTCAAGAATTTGCACACAAATCACCCTTGTGCTTTGTGTGATTTCCATGGCCACTATACTCACCTATGTCCCTGCCTCGCTAGCTTCCTCACCTCTCTAGCAGCAGTTCACCAACTCGAGGTTGAGCGCAACGAGTCCATTGCTCCCTTACTTGTGATTTTTTCTTCAACAAAAATAGAGGACACATCCTCTCCCATTGAAATTCCCCCTCTCGATGTCGAGATGACGGATTCTCCGGCCATAGTCCACTACCTATCATCATCTATGAGATCCACTGTGGAAGACCCACCTGGGCCTGCCCCTTCTGTTTCGCCTGAACTCCCTTTAGCGATCAGCTTGGTCTCAACATTGGTGGATCCTTCATCTACTTGTTCTTTCTTCATCCTCTATGATGATGTGCATGTGAACCTTTCTTCTCATGATGATGACTCAGGTAGCTTCATCGCGTCAGGTGGTTTTTTCTTCCACCAGTCACCCCATCTTCTAGTACAATGATGACATTATGGAATAAATCACCACCAATGACTTTATCTATCCCCCCTTACATCAAAACCATACATTCGAACCACATACACCTTGTGGTCATTACATTGACACATAATGTTTTGGTAAGGGGGCACCCATATTTGAGAGTCTAGGAGAAGCAATTCTCCACAGCCCTCATAGTGCATCTGGTTATGTCAACTCTAGTACCATTATTCTTCCCTATTTAGAAGAACCTATAGAGTCTCATATCACTTCAAATCACTCTAGGGATGATCCCCCTCATCATTCCTTCATCTTACATCAACAACCCAGTCCCTTAGACATTGTTGTTGACCAACTTATGTGTTTTCTAGGTGAGCACCAGTTCATTATATCGAAAACCACTCTTAGGGATACTGACACCATGTATGCAAACCAAGAAATTTAGTCCATTTCATTCATATATGAAGTACCAAAAGAGATTTCTAATCCTCCATTTCCTTTCTCTAATTGTATCTATCCATTATTCCCTTAGAAGATAACCATAACGTAAAAAAATGGCGAACCACATCATAAAAATGTGTTTATATTCCACTTTTATAAATACATTTGGCATGACCATAACATGCTTGGGGGAATCTATGCCCCTCAACCATAAAAATCCCAGATTTTAGCCAAAAACAACTCTGAAACCCCCTTTCTTTGACAAGTTGCACTTTTCAGGTCATTTCCTAGGACACCTCGTAGTTTTATGCCTAGTACCTACTACCAAGGTCATTGAAAAAACCCCAAAAAGTGTGATCTGGCTTGTTCCTAGGCTCTGGGTGCCTAATCTGAAACTTCAATCTCCTGAATTGAAATAGTATGGTTAGGCCTCTAACCTGCAACTGACGGATCTCGATTCCAATGGTCGGTTTGTCTTCTACTATCACCACATGATTTAAGGCCTTTTCTCCTCTCTACATTCACAACAAATACACTTGCAAATGAATAGAATTGCAGGGAAAATGCCTTATTAAGAGAGAAACCCCAGATTTTTTCTTTTGCCAGCTACGACTAAAAAATAGCTCAGTTTGAAAAACTGTTAGCACCATTGGAATGATTTTTCCCAACCCTAAAATGGGTATCCTTTCATTTTTTATGATTTTATACTTCACCGAGACATATTTTTTCCAAGAAGGGTCACTTCACCACTCCTCAAAATTGAATTTCTTCACTTGCAACACTTATCCTTGGGGCACCACTTTGCCTTCATACTTGTCCATTTTCATGCCAATTTTGGTCGTGAGTAACCATCTTGTACTCATTTTTTTATGGTCCCCACCACGCCTATTCTATGTGGCAACATCATCGAGTCGCCCTTGTTAGAGCATCCGAGCTAAGTCATCATCGCATCCATGGAGTCTATCCTGAGTTCCTTTGTATCCTGCTATATTCCTCCATCCTTCATTGCTTTGTTCCTCTCTCATGTCAGACATTTCAGCCTCCAGTCATACTGTCCCCTATCCCCTCCGGTGTTGAGTTAGTAGCTGCGAGGTCATCCATGCCCTTTATTCTCTAACAAGGGAAGTCGTTAGCCCGCTACTCAGTACTCCCCATTCCTCCATTATCCCTGGTGTTAGTCTATCAGTCGCTCTATTATTTTCTCTCGTGCCTTAGTTGAGGATCCCTTATTGCCTCACCTATGGAAGACCTCCTTTTGTCGACATCAGCTTATTCATTCCAGAAGACATGTCTAGAGGGTGGTGTACCTTGGTTCTAGCTTTCACTCTTGTTTGGTGCCTCAGATCAGGAAAATGAATTCTTTATTACTCTTTGACTTGATTGTTTCTCAGCTCCAAGTCCTTATAGCATGATCGAGATTCATATACTCGATGGTTTAGTGATGCAAAAAATTGCACCGGTGATTCCCTGGTGTGTATGAGATGTGCCAGATCTGGATTTTTTAGGATTTATTCTGATCCACTAACTACAGATCTAAGGAAATTGACAGCCATATTTGATGTTAGGTCTATTTTTTATGCACAGCTAAAGTGATCTTTTTTCGTACGCTTACAATTAAGATTCACACTAATAGGGATTATCCTTCACCCTGATCCTGTCTCTATGGTATTCGAATTTTCTCTTGGTGAGCGTGTTCATCAGAATATCTGAATCCTTATCTTTTGCGGGAATGTAATGAAGAAACATTATTCTTCTTTGCACACAATATCTGAGATGATGGTACCAGATATTTATATGCTTGGACCTATCATGAAACATAAGATTAATCGAGAGTTTAATGCAACTCTGATTATCACAATGAATCATTGTCGGATCCATCTGAGAATAAAACAAACCAACCAAGATCTTTCTCATCCAAATAGCCTCACATGTAGCTTGACTTGCTTCCATGTATTCTGCTTCCACTGAACTGAGTGCCATAGATCATTGTTTCTTTTTGTACCATGAAACTGTTGTCGATCCTATGCTAAAGATCCCTCCTAATGTGTTCTTTCTGTTTGATGGACTACCCACCCAATCTACATCAGTTAAGCCTTGAAGCTTCGCTCTCTCTGTCTATATGTACCATATACCATACACTAATGTGCCCCATAGGTATCTCAAGACATGTTTCCCCACCTTCCAAAAGAGCCTGGTAGGCTTAACCATAGATGGACTCATCTAGTTAACTACGTAGCAAATGTATGGTCTGGTGTTCACTAGATACACCAGTGAGACAACTAACTTCTTGTAGACTATAACATCCACTACCTCTCTAGAAGTAGCATCCCCTTTCCTCCAATTTCCTAGAAGATGATTATCCATGGGTTTTCAGCTCTCCATGTTAAACTTACCTAGTATCTCCTTTGCATACTTGCCTTGAGACACAAAAATTTCACCATCCCACTTCCATATTTCCAATCCAAGTAAATAATTAAGGAGTCCCATGTCCTTCATTTTGAACTCCCTTGCAAGATCCTCCTTGCATGAGTGTACTAGCTACTCATCACCAGTCAAAATTAGATAAACAACATAAACAACAATAATCAATTTCTTACCCTCAACCACTATCTGGTACAGGTTTGAAAATGCTTCACTTTTGGTGAAGCCCAGTCTGGTGAAATAGCTATCTATCTGAGTGTACCAAGCATGGGGTGCTTTCTTCAGCCCATATAGTGCTCTTTTGAGTCTGCACACATGCAACTCACTGTTGAATATTTCGAAACGTTCGGGCTGCTCTTTGTACACCTCTTCCTCAATGATCCCATTGAGAATCACATCCATTTGATGAATACGCCAGCCCATCTGCACTGAGAGTGCAAGGATGGATCTTATGGAAGAGTACCTTGAAAAAGGTGCAAATGTCTCATCATAATCTATCCCCTCGATATGTGAGAATCCCCGGGAAACAAATATGGCCTTGTATTTCTCCACACTCCCATCAACAACTTTCTTTACCTTGTAGATCCATCTCGATCCAACCATTGATTTGTTGACCAGTCTTGCGACAATTTCCCATGCACTGTTCTTGACAATGGAGTCATACTCCTCCACCATTACATCAACCCAAGTTGATTGTTGCATTGCTTCCTGAAAGGAAGATGTTTCAGTCACAATACATTTTCTCATAAGAGCCATGTATCTAGTAAATCAGTCAGGAGCCTGTCTATGTTCGTGTTGTGAAGTAGGGGCTCCTACATTCTCTGCAGCATCAAGTCCCAATCTATCAGCTTCCGTGGTGCGCCTTCTACGATTTCTGATAGATGGTTCTGCATGATTTTTTTCCTAGACTCCTTCAACTTTCTCATGTGGTTAATCCACATATTGATACTCATCCTTGGGAACCAACAATTCCTCCTCTGTATGCAAGTCCAAATCCCTCTCAAGGGACAACTGCATGGAATTCTCCTCATCAAATTTTATATCCCGTCACACTAAGACTATTGAAATCCATTGAAAGCCATTGAAAGAAATTTCAATCTTGAATCAATTATAGCACCAAGAAATTCTTTCTGAAATTTTGAATTCTATCTAGTCACAAACTCAACTCCTGCTTCACTTCTGCAATTTCCTGTGCTCTAATACCATTTAAAAATTATACAACATGCATTTATATCTTGGATTCACCTTATCTAACAATGTACTAAAATTAAATACTGAATCACTTCTACAAATATTTTGTGGAATTAAAAACACAATCACCAATCACTTGAAGTAAAGAAGAATCAAATCACACACAACACAGATAATTTCCTGGGGAAAGCATATAGCTAAAAACCCCACTATCTTCTATTGTATATTAAACATGGACCATGAAAAAATTGCATAAAAAACTATTCTCACAAGAACCCTCCAGTACTCAGCTAATTGTCTCACACTGTCATGGACAAAACTAACCAACACATAGAAAATTATTAGCCTCTAGATAACCTACCTTGCTTGCACAATCCCTGATGAATTCAATCCCTAAAAGATAGGAATTATTGCCTTCCTTGACTGCACAAGTATCATGGGCACTCCAATGGGTGTTTGGTTGCATGTGTTCAACCCAATAATCCTACATCTGATAGTCAACTTCCCTTTCACCTAAGACTCAACTGGGTCTCCATTGGGTCTGACATGCATGCAACTAATAATAGTAAATCCTTAGTTGCATGTGAGATCACTGATTTTGAATCAAATAATATTTAATTCACTTAATCTCTCACTAGTGTATCTTCAGTTACAACTAGCACAACTGAGTTTAACTCACTTAACTAAGTTAAACTGATTACAACCCGCATTAACTAATGCACCACTGCACTTTGAACTCTGTTACAACTAGAATTACTCTGCATGCCTCACCAACTACCTCGAACTCGAAATCCACTAGCTAACTGAGTTTATCACTCTCAGTTAACTATTTCAATTCATCATTGAGAATAGATTACATTTTATTGTCCATATTAATTGAGGGATACATAAAATAGACATGCACCCAAAAATATCACTATGGGCCCCACCCTAGTGTATGTGCTTAATGCTCTAGGCATGGGTGTTGAAATTTTCTTGTTGAATCTCAACAATCCCCTCTAGTCCACTCGTATGGAACACCTGGCAGGTCCTTTCCCACCTATACTCAAAGAGAATATGTTCATCCAATACCTCTGCACATCAGTTTCTCACAAGGTCCTCTGCTACTCCAAATGGTTTGCAGAATTAGCTCCAACACATCTACCTTATTATAGTGACAATGCTACTCCCAAAGTCATTGAACATAGGCTCAACAAGTTTTACTTCCCACAGTGAATATTCACATCAAATCACTTTCAAATCAGCCTCCAATAATTTCCCTTATCATATTGGGTTAGCTCCTCCTATACCAATGTATAAAAGCTTCAAACAAGGTCTTCAACACAATGATTTATCCTCCACAAAATCATTGTAAATTACACCTTAAATACTTTTGCAATTTGTATTCCCTTTTCTTGCTCCAAGTGATTATACTGTACTTTTTAACCCTATATAGAAATTACCTGCAAATATATTTTTAGAACATAAATATATAAAATGGTGAGAACATAAAGGTAATATACATAGATATTTTGCCCTGGATCCCAAAACCAGGAATACCATATTGGTTTTTCATTATATTCCTTTCAATGTTACAATACACATATATACATGTCGAAGAATTCATAAACCCCAATCCATTAAGCCTGGATTAGAACATAATTGTAGTTCCCTTGACCGAATCTACAAATACCATGTGCAAAAAAAATCATGCCCAAAAACCATTCACAAACCCATGGGTAGGTCTGCCCACCATATTTGGGTCTAGCCCACATCCATGGGTCTGCCCAACTATTATTGGGTCCACATAAAATAAAAAAAATTCTAAGGCACTTCCTTGGACCCCATGATGCATGGAAAGAATATAACACACACCTAACATTATCCCACTTGTTCTTTTGTTTCCACACTGGGGGTCACATGAGAGCTTATTCATTATTCAAGGGATACAATGGCCATTGTTTTTATACAACAAGAAAAATTTTCAATGCTCACAGAATTTGATGCATCTGCAACATTCTTTAAAGTGTCTACCTTTAACAGCAACACCTTTTTATGTTCAACCATATCCCTCAAAAAATGATATTTAGCATCAATATGATTTGTCTTTCAATGATAATCAGGGTTCTTTACCAAAAAAAATTTCACTTTCACTATCACAATATATTCTTATAGCCTGTTGTACCAACCCCATACTTGAACACAATCTTTGCAACCAAACTTCCACTACAAACTGTCTCTTGCTTATCCAACTAGCTGCTCCTCGAAATAGGTTAAAAGCATAACCACTTGTAGATCATCTTTGATTTAAATCTCTATCCTAATTTTTTGCGAAAAATCCATGTATGTCTAAAAAATTATCCAATCCTAGCCTTACTTGGTAGCACAAACCATAAACACTAGCGCCACTCAAATATCTAAAAAAATGCTTCATTGCTGACCAATGCTCCTTCCTTGGTTTTAACATAAACCTGCTCAATAATCCCACTACATGCACAAGGTCTAGTCTGGTGCAAACCATTACATACATTAGGATACTAATTGTACTTGCATATGGAACATGATACATGTCCTCTTCCTCTTTTTGTGTCATGGGATACTATTCAACAGATAAATTTACACCTACATGAATAGGAACCTTGAATGGTTTACTCTCTTGCATATTAAACCTATGCAATATTGTCTTGGCGTACTTCATATGTTTAATCATAACTTCCTATTTGCTTCATATTATTTAATTTCCATGCCCAAAATATATTTTTCAGCACTATGATCCTTCATGTTGAATTTGGAGAACAATTGGTTCTTCAAATCTTGGATAATTTCTTTGTCATTTCCAATAAGAAACACATCATCCACTTACAAGACCGAATAAATAACATGGTCATTAGTTAATTTAAAACAAACACAATGATCTCTTTGCTCCTTGTTAATCCAAGACCCCATATATGTGTATCAAATTTTTGTTACCACATCCTTGGTGACTGCTTCAACCCATACAAATAATTTTTTAACCTATAAACCAATTCTTTTCTTACCCTTCACTGCAAACCCTTCTGGTTACTTCATGCACATATCTTATTCTAGGCCCCCATGGAGAAATTTTGTCTTTGCATCCATCTATTTTACCTCAAAATCAAAGTCAACAACAGTAGATAAAAGTAATCTAATAGGACCTAACTTGGAAACAAGAGAAAAAAACATCACCAAAATCAATTCCCGACAGCTGGGAATAACCATTTTCTACCAACCGAGCTTTGTATTTCTCCACCTTTCCTTATGTATTCACCTTCTTCTTAAACATTTATTTCCTACCAATGGGTTTCCTTCCAGTCGACAACTCCACCAAATCCCAAGCCTCATTTTTTTCCAAAGATTCCATTTCATGAACCATGGCCTCCTTCTAGAGTTTTACATATTTTGAATCCACTTCCTCCCTGAAAATTCTAGGATCTTCATCAGTAAGATATAAAGAAAAAATTGAGCAGAAAGAATATGGATTATACCTCTCTATTTTTCTACTCTCTCGAGATAATATTCTCAAAACTAGAGTGTGCGGCTCTTCCTTTTCAGATTCATGTTTTGTTATAGATTATGGTTCTTCCTCCTTCAACTTAAACTTTATATTCTCAGGTTCTTTTGGTAGGACTTGATATTTGATATCATCTTTCAGCTCTGTAAACACCACATATCGATTGTACACAATGTTTATTTTTTCTAGGTTCCAAATTTTATAACCTTTTAAACCATCCTTATATCCAATAAAGGTACACCTTTCAGATTTACTCTCCAACTTGGTTCTTTTCTCCTTTGGAACATGTACATATGCATCACATCCAAATACCCTCATATGTGAAAGAGATGGTTTCTTACAAATACATACCTCATGTGTATTCTTATCCTCCAATGCTGATGAAGGTGATTTTTTAAACATGTAACATACAGTATCCACTTCCTCTGCCTAGAATTCATGCCCTAATCCAACACAATTGAGCATGCTTCTTGTATTTTCCACCAACATCCTGTTCATTCTTTTTGTAACTCCATTTTTCTAAGGTGTGTTTGGAGTTTCTTTAGTCATGTTATACCACACTTCTGATAGAACCCTTCAAGTTCCTTATTTCAGAACTATCCACCATTATTTTTCCTTAACACCTTGATCTTCTCCTCAGTCTGATTTTTTACCAAAGCCTTAAATTATTTAAACTTGTAAAAGAATTTAGATTTATTCCTAAGTAAATATATCCATGTATTCCTCGAGAAGCCATCTATAAATGATACATAGTACACAGACTTCCATAGTGATGGAACCGACATAGGTCCAAACATGTCATTATGCACAAGCTCTATATCCATTTTTCCCTTTTAGGACTAGAGGGGAAACTCACCCAATTATTCTTCCCATATACACAATGTTCAAAGAAATTGAAATTCATAGAACAATTAGACATACCTTATAACATATCATTACCATGCATTATTCAAAGGCGCTTCTCTCCAATGTGTCCTAGCCTTTCATGCCACAACATAGTCTTTTCTCCAAAGACTAGAATATTTTATGTTCAAACTTTAGGAACCACAAAATTGTTACACTAATCAATAATAGTAGTTCCCAACAACTTAAATAGAGTTCCAATCTGAACTCCCCGCATCAATGCCAATTCTTACTGAACCATCTTGCAGATATATTTCTAAAACACTATTTTTACACTTTCATCATCCATATTTCTTATATAAATTCATTTTTTGTACAATGCAGGAATATGCAGAACACCGGGAAGTGTTATAATCATTTCACCTTAATAAATTAGCTTGAATTTTCCAAGTCTGATTCTATATTTCCTTCATCCCCAGGTAATACATCACCACCATCATATTTCTTATAGTCACATAACCACTCCCTATGGGAAGTGAAGTGAAAGGATGCATCTAAAACAATCAATCATGCCTCATGATCTACGTGTGTACTTGAATAAGAAGCCAACTACACATCGCCACCTTCATCTGAGGTGGTTTTTTCCTCTACATAAGGAGCACCATAACATCCCTTTCCTTTCTCACGAGATTTATATCTATGGTCCTTTTTTTCTGCCCTTATTTTCAACATTTCCAACATATCTTTACATATTTTCCTTTAGATTTATATCTCCTACTTGAGGAATTATTTTTTCTTTTGTTCTGGGACTCTCCTCTTATAGACAAGGCATCTCCATTCTTGCTTTCCATATTTTTCCATGTCATCTCCTCCGACAACAAGAATGATAATATTTCATAAAACTTCGAGGTAGTTGTATTGCTACTTTTGGAAACAACTAGACTATCCCACAAGTCCAGTAGAGAAAAAAATGGATTGATGCACTTATCTTCGTCCGAAATTTTCATATCAATAGATAAAAAATGGCTTACCACAATATTAAATCCATTAAGATGCTCTTTCACTGAGTCTCCATCCTTCATCCTTAGGTTATATAACCTTTTCCACAGGAACAATTTGTTCACTAGAGACTTAGATTGATACAAATTCCCTAACTTGTCCCACAAATCCTTAGTCGTACATTCACATGATACATTCAACAATATTGAATTTGAGAGACACAATCACATTGTGCTCTTTTCCTTTTGATCTAACTTTTCCCAATCTTCTACAGACATTATTTTTGGTGTCGTACATGGATCTACAACGATCCATTGATATCTATCCACCAAGATATCATCCATATTGAGCTTCCACAACTCAAAAAAATTTCCATTGAATTTATCAAAATTTTCATTCCCTCAACCGCTTCAATCCC
This sequence comes from Pinus albicaulis, assembly GCA_034641835.2. Classification (NCBI taxonomy): domain Eukaryota; kingdom Viridiplantae; phylum Streptophyta; class Pinopsida; order Pinales; family Pinaceae; genus Pinus; species Pinus albicaulis. The sequence goes on along the minus strand of CM076582.1, from coordinate 1,370,494,560 downwards.
CCCAATACATATGATATATTGAGTTTATTTTCACAATTAACAAATTTATTTATGAAAGAATATTATTCGACTTTGGTAAACATGCTTATTTTTCCTCCAGTGCTTAAAAACCAAGTCTATGTCTAAAACATGATTAAAAGCACATTAAAATAATCATAACTCTAAGGATTTTTCACATTTGCAATGTACAACGGTGAGTAAAAAAAGTACAAAAATATTTGAAGAATTTTTTTTTGTTTATATTAGAAATTTAATAAAACAAACATAGGTCTCTCATACCAGGATAATGGCCCTTAAAATTCACCCTAATACAAGGAAAACTAGGGCTTGAGATCAACGCTATTTGACTCTCAATCTGCCCAAGAACAAGAACAATATTGACTTGCTGGTTGAATAAGTGCTTGACCACAACCCTTTCAAGTCTTGAACACCAAACAAGTCCTTTTCCACCTATACTTACATAGAATATGCTCATCCAATAACTCTACAAATCAATTTCTCACAAGGTCCTATGCTACTCCAAAATCCTTGCAAAATTAGCTTCTTATAGTGACAATGCTACTCCAAAGGTTATTGAACGTAGGCCCAATAACTCTAGATTCTCACAGTGAATATTCACACCAAATCACTGTCGAATCAACCTCCAAATATTCCTTTTCATAGTGGGTTAGATCATCCTATACCTCTGTATAAAAGATTCAAAAAAGATCTTCAACACAGTGATTTATCCTCCACAAAATCATTGTACATTAGGTCTTAAATACTTCTACAATTTTTAGTCCCTTTGCTTGCTCCAAGTGAATATACTATACATTTTAACCTCATATAGAAATTACCTGCAAACATATTTTTGAAATAGAAAATATAAAATGGTAAGAACATAAAGGAAATATAAACAAATATTTTCACATGCATCCCAAAAATGGGAACACTAGATTGGTTTTTCAATATATTCCTTTCAATGTTACAATACATATATATACATGCTGAAGCATTCATAAATCCCAATACACTAACCCTCGATTAGAACATAATCGTAGTTCCCTTGACCGTATCTATAAATACCATGTGAAAACAACCACCATTCCCAAAAACCATGTGCAAACCCATGGGTAGGTCTACCCACCATCTTTGGGTCTGCCCCCTATTCTTGGGTCCACATAAAATAAAATAAAATTATGCAGCACTGCCTTGGACCCTATGATGCATGGAAAGAATATAAAACACACCCAACATTCTCCCAGTTTTTGTTTTCTTTCCACATCGTGGGTCATAGGAGTTCTTAGTCATTGTTTGAGGGATACAATGCCAATTTTTTCTCTACACCAAGAAAAATTCTCAGGGCCCACAAACTTTGTGAATGCATATGCAACATTCGTCAGAGTGTCCACCTTTAATAGCAACACCTTTTTATCCTCAACCATATCCCTTACAAAGTGATACTGAACATTAATGTGTTTTGTCTTTGAATGATAAGCAGGGTTCTTTGTCAAAAAAAATTCACTTTGACTATCACTATATATCCTTATATCTTGTTTTACCAACCCCATACTTGAACAAAATATTTGCAACCAAACTAATCTTGTCTTGCATGCTTTTCTACCTCATATTCAACATTTGTATTTCAAAGTGCCACTACAGACTATATCTTGCTCATCCAATTGATAGCTCCTTGAAATACATTAAACACATAGCCACTTGTAGGTCTTCTTTCATCCAAATATCTAGCCCAAACTGAATAAAAAAAACTATATATGTCCAAAACTCTATCCAATCCTGACCTTCCTTGGTAGCACATACCATAATCACTAGTACCATGAAAATACTTAAAAACCCACTTCATTGTTGTCCAATGCTCCTTCCCTAGTTTTGCTATAAACCTACTCAATACTGCCACTACATGCGCAAGGTCTAGTCTAGTGTAAACCATTTCATACATTGGGCTACCAACTGCACTCGCATATGGAACATGGGACATGTCCTGTTCCTCTTCTTGTGTCTTGGGACATTTTTCAACAGATAGGATTTAAACCTACAGGAATAGGAACCTTAATCAATTTACTATCCTCAATATTAAACCTCTACAATATTGTCTTGATATAATTTCTATGGTTTAACCAGATCTTCCTCTTTGCCCGATCTCATTTAATTTCCATGCCTAAAATATAGTTTGCAGCACCAAGATCCTTCATGTTGAATTTGTAGGAAAATTGGGTCTTCAAATGCTAGATGATTTCTTTGTATTTTCCAATCAACAACATATCATCCACATACAAGACCAAATAAATAACATGGTCACCAATTAATTTAAAATACATGCAGTGATTTTCTTTTCTCCTTGTGAAGCCAAGTCCCCATATATATGTATCAAATTTTTGATACCACATCCTTGGTGATTACTTTAACCCATACAAATACCTTTTTAACCTGCATATCAGTTCTTTCTTAACCGTCACTGCAAAGCCTTATGATTTCTTCATTTAGATATCTTCTTCCATATCACCATGAAGAAATGTTGTTATCACATCCATCTGCTCTACCCCAAAATGAAAAGCAAAAACAATAGATAAAAGTAATATAATAGAAGCTAACTTGGCAACTGGAGAAAAAAATATCACCAAAATAAATTTCTAGTACTTGGGAATAAAGTTTTTCTACCAACCGAGCTTTGTATTTCTCCACCTTGCCTTATGCATTCATCTTATTCTTAAACACTGATTTTCTACCAATGGGTTTCCTTCCATCAGAAAACTTCACTAGATCCCAAGCCTCATTTTTGTCCAAAGATGTCATTTCATCAACCATCGCGTCTTTCTAGAGTTTTCCATCTTCTGAATACATTGCCTCCTTTACTATTCAAGTATCATCATCAATAACATATAAAGAAAATTTTGAACAGAAAGCAGATGGATTATACCTCTCTAACTTCCTTCTCTCTTGAACCGATCTTCTCAAAATTGGAGTGTGTGACTCTTCCTCTTCTTATTCATGTTCTGTTGTAGAGTTTGATTCTTCGTCCTTCAAATCAAACTTTATATTCTTAGTTTTATTTGGTATTAATTTATGTCTAATAAAATATTTCACCTCTCTAAACACCACATCTCGATTTTACACAAACTTCCTTGGATTTTGGCTCCAAATCTTATAACCTTTTAAGCCATAAATATGCACCTTTCATATTTACTACCCAATTTGGTTCTTTTCTCCTTTGGAACATTTACATATGCATCGCATCCAAATACCCTTAGATGTGAAAGAGAGGTTTTCTTATGAATCCATACATCATTTGGATTCTTATCTTCCAACGTTGATGAAGGTGATCCATTAAACAGGTAACATGCAGTACCCATTGCCTTTGCCAATAATTCATGCCCTAAACCAGCACCACTGAGCATGCTTCCTTCATTTTCCATCACATTCCTATTCATTCTTTCTACAACTCCATTTTGTTGAGGTTTGTATGGTCTAGTATTCTATCACTTCTTATAGAACTCTTCAAATTCCTTCTTGTATAACTCTCCAACATTATCTATCCTTAACACCCTGATCTTCTTCTTTTTGATTTTCCACCAGAGCCTTAAATTATTTAAACTTGTTAAAGAATTCATTTTTTTTCCTAAGGAAATATATCCATGTATTCCTTGAGAAATCATCTATAAATGAGACAGTACACAAAATTCCCTAGTGATGCAACCGACACAGTTCCAACCACAACACTATTCACAAGCTTTAATATCCCTCTCTCCCTCTTAGCAACAAAGGGGAAACTCACCAGATTTTTCTTCTCATGTACACAATCTTCATAGAAATTGGAATCCAGAGAAAAATAAGACATACCTTCTACCATATCATTACCAATCATTATGAAAAGGCCCTTCTCTCCAATGTGTCCTGGTATTTTATGCAACAACATAGTCTTTTCTCTAGAGACTAGAAGATTTTTTGTTCCACCTTCAGGAACCATAGAACTATTACACGGATCAATAAAAAATACTTCCCAAAAACTTATATAGAGTTATGATATGAAATACCCCCATCAATACCAATGCTCCCCAAATCATTTTTCATGTATCTTTATCAAACACTGTTTTTACACTTGCATCATCCATCTTTCTTATAAAAATCATATTTTTGGCCAATGCAAGAATATCTAATCCTTCCGCCTTGCAACTTTAGCTTGACTTTTCCATGTCTTATGGTTCTAGCCATCCTATCATCCCCTAGGAATACATCTCCAACATCATATTTCTTGTACTCACAGAACCACTCCCTATGGGGTGTGAAGTGAAAGGATGCACCTCATTCAATCAACCATGCCTCATGATCTACGTGTGTACTTGAAGAAGAAGCCAAGCACACATCCAAAACTTCATCTGAAGTGGGTTTTTCCTCTACAAAAGGAGCATCACAAGATCCTTTTATTTTTTTAGGATATTTAGATCTATAGTCCTTTTTTAGTGCCCATATTTTCCACATTCCATCATATCATTACAGATTTTCCTTTAGCTTTAGATCTCCCACTTGAGGACTTATTTTTTCTTTTTTTCTAGGACCATCCTCTTACAGACAAGGCATCTCCATTCTGGCTTTCCATATTTTTCCGTCTCATCTCCTCCAACAACAAGGATGATACTATTCATCAAACTTCAAGGTAGTTGCATTGCTACTTATGGCAAAAATTAGACTATCCCACGAGTCCAATAGAGAACACATTAGATTGATGCACTTATCTTCCTCTAAAATTTCAATATCATTAGATAAAAACTGGCTTACCATAATATTAAATTCGTTTAGATGCTTTTTCACCGAGTCTCTGTCCTTCATCCTGAGGTTATACAACCTTTTTCGCAAGAACAATTTGTTCACCAGAGACTTAGATTGATACAAGGTCCATAACTTTTCCCAAAAATCCTTGGTCGTACATTCGCCCGATACATTCAACAATACTGAATCTGAGAGACACAATCACATTGTGCTCTCTGCCTTCTGATCTAACTTCACCCAATCTTCTACATACATTCTTGTTGGTGTCGTACCTAGATCTACAATGATCCACTGATATCTATCCACCAATAGATCCTCCATCTTGAGCTTCCACAACTCAAAACTTTGTCCATTGAATATGTTAATCTCTATATTTCCATTGGTTTTCATGTTCTTTGACTGCAATAATCGAACCCACATATATCTCGCTATAACAGGGTCTACCATAGGCCTGAGAAAAATCTCCTCATCAACATGGCTATCCCCTTGAGGCTGAAACAACTCTGATACCAATTGTAGGTTTTAACTCTATACATAAATTACCTCCAAACATATTTTTAAAATAGAAAAATATACAATAGTGAAAACATAAAGAGAATATACACAAATATTTTCCCATGGATCCCAAAACTAGGAATATCATATTGATTTTTAATTATATTCCTTTCAATTTTACAATATATATATATATATATATATATATATATATTTATGTATGTATGTATGTATGTATGTACATACATACATACATACATACATACATACATACATACATACATACATACATACATACATACATACATACATATATATATATATATATATATATATATATATATATATATATATATATATATATATATATGTACAGATATATACATGTCAAAGCATTCATAAACTCCAATCCACTAACCCTAGAGTAGAACATAACCGGAGTTCCCTTGACCAGATCTACAAATACAATGGGAAAAAACCCAACATGCCCAAAAACCATGCACGAAAACCATGGGTAGGTTTTCCCCCATCCTTGGGTCTGCCCACCATTTCTGGGTCCACCCCCATCCTTGGGTCTACCCAACTAGTATTGGGTCCACAGAAAATTAAAAAGAAAATTTGGGGCGTTGGCCCAGACCCATGATGCGTGGAAAGAATATAACATACACCCAACATGTACATAACCTTCAAAATAGGGTTTCCAACAAAGTCAATCTATTCTTTATATTACTATACTTAAGCCCTAAATTTTTTTCCCAATCATAACTATGTTGGAAAAGCCTTCATGCACACACCTCAACACTCAGTTTCCTCTACATATAATCCAACCACACTAGCATACAATGTTCTCTCTCTTATTATAACTAAGCGCAATATTTACTCCACTTCGAAGGCATATTTCAGCCTCATTTAGGATAAACCTTGGCCACAAAACTCCTACATTATTATATATGCCTTTTGGCCCTCCTAACATATTGCATTGAGGTATATTAGGCCTCATTTAGTGGCTTGCTCATCCTCATTGTGCTAAAAAAAAAATCAACCTCTAGAATAGATAATTTAGGTGGAAATTTGGCTAGTTGAGACCTCTAGTAGAGCATCATTACACACATAGATCAATGCCTCCTTTTCTCCTAATCTCAACTTGGACCAAAACATTTTAGGACACAAAACCTCCATAGAAAGCTTGGTTGTGTCTTAGAGTATACTCGAACCTAATTTTCCAGCAATTGTAACAAAGAAAGACCACGAAACTTGCCCCTAATCCAAGCTCGAATCCTCGTGAGGCCTATGACTCCCTTAGCTTGTATACTTGCTTCTTTAGATGACATTGATGGTGTGTATTGAGAGCTCTCATAGTCTCCTATACTTATAGTTTTCTCTTGTTTTTTTAGGTGCCTCCATTTATCCATCAATGGTGTCCTCACACAACAATAAGATTAAACAAATCATTCTTTAGGGTCTTTAACCCACCAACATGTGCCTAAATCCCACCACTTGGGTACATTTCCCATAAAAATACTTTTTCGTGGGTCAACTTCTCACAAAGTTAGTACCACAAGGATTGTGGGAGTACCTCCCGAGCTACACATCTCAATAGAACAAGGTGAAGCCCCCTTGCTTTTGAGGGGAGAGAACTAGATAACATCCTCCCCCCACCTCCCTAATTGTAGTACTTTAGAGATAGCTAATTAATGTGTTCTGATTATAATATTTAATTTTGGCCGACTAGGGAGTTGGAGTATTTTTAATTAATTTAAAGGGTCATCCTTATGGAATTAGGCTCACTCACTAGATGATGCTCATTAATAGTAGGATCAAAAATAGGATTGAGAAACCTTGGGGAAATGTACTAATGACAAAGAGGTAAGTGAACATCGAACATTCTAAACAATGGTAAATGGAGTATTTGGAAGGGTGGGAATAAAACAATAAATGTCATGAAATTGTTGTCTCTACTACTCAATATTTTCACATAAAAAAAATGTACTCATGATGACCTACTAAAACTTGTAGTAAAAAGGAAGTGGAGACATGTCTTAGTTGTTTCTATTCATAAGTGTTATCCTTGGCGCTTTTATGACAGATCCTCTAAATAACCCAAATTCATGTGGAGTTGGTGATGACTTATACTTCTTTAATATACACTACATCACTTTTTACTATGGCTTAGGAATATGTATTAACAACTTTGAAGAAGTAAAATTTCCTACTTATTCTTATTAATTAAAACCCAAGTTTTTAAAACTTAAAACTTGTGATCAAATAGATTAATCAAAATTATCTGAATTAAAACCATCTCTTAAAAATTTCCATTCTAATTTAAAGAATTCAATATTTTCCTTTCAAGATGGTTTAAAGCATACTTAAAAAAAAACAAGATCATTGGCTAAGAATGTTGAAATTCAACTGACTACGAGATCGAAATACCATGACAAGAGATGGAAATACTCTCAATAAAATTTAATAATTTAAATATGAAATATTTGTTTAACGTTTAAAATTTAATAAACAAATAAAAGAATAAAATTTTAATAATTTAACAAAATATTTTTTTTAAACTGTAAAATAAAACAAAAATTATGAATATTAATTTTTTTTTGGAATCTAATTTTTTTTTCTAAGTCTAAATTCTATTTATAAAAACGTATAGTACATGGATTGTCTGGCCTCTAGAATTGCTAGACTAGCCAATTACAGATGCATTGTTATGAAAAAGATCAAAAAGGTGACTGCCCCAGAAGGGGAAACCAACCAAATTAGTTTTACTACAACTTCCCACCACGGGGAAACCAGATTCATACAGAGAGAAGTGATAAAAGTAGAGAATGTATAGAAGCATCATAATAAACTAGAAAAATATTCCCGAACAAGAAAAAAACCTGAAGAATTAGGTGTCATTTCTCGGGGGAGGAGTCTCCTCCACAATGAGGCACCTGTACTCCTCGCTGTCATCAACATTCGTGTCACGGGGCACTGCATGTCTAGTAATGTTGGCGGTGTGTGAACTTCTTGGGCCACCATCATAACCTGACCCATCTTCATTGCTGTTGTCACTACCAGTACAACCATTGTTTTTGCTACCTTTTCTTTTACTGCTGGAGGCTGGATCACCCTAAACGACGGGGAGAGCAGCATATTTTCTCGAATGTGGCAGAGGCGTCGAATCTGAAGTGGATTTTTTGTGCAATTTCCTGGGACGAAGGATTTAAACATTTTAATCTTCCTCCTTAAAGCTTATAGAGATTATGGCAGTGATGCGAGGTCGGTCCAGGGTGCAGGTGTAATGAAATTGATCAGAGTGAGCGGTCGCTAGGGAGGATAGCATCTCCAAGTTAGGCAGCGACAGGGAAGAGTAACTAGTGGGGAGGTGTAGAGGCGTGGGGGGGGGGGGGGGGAACGCAGACAGAAGTTAAGGAGCGAGCCAAATCTCGGCATATACCACTGCGGGTAGCAGGGTAGCGGCCATACAAATCCTCCAGTGAGGGAGAGGAAGAGTTAGAATGATTGGAAAGCAGAGGCCTGGATGCCCTGCCTCGCCCACTGCCTCGACGACAGCGCATACTTTGGCGTTTGGGCATGGTGGTGCTAGTGGAGGTGCAATTGAAAGGCTAAGACCACCAGGTCAAAAGAACAGAAGGCTGAGGAGCCGAGAGGGCAGAGGACCAAGGTGTCGAGTGAGCAAAGGACAAGGGAGCCTCAGAAATGAAATTCAAGCTGCACTGAAGGTTGTGTGAGACATGGAAGCCAGGAGTAAGGTAAATACAACAAAGGAGACAACATCGATTCCCTATGGGCATTCTAGAGCTTGGATATGAGACCACAGAGGGAAAAAAATAGCTCGAGGGCAATCGTAATGGAGGAAGGCTGCTGCGTGAAGACATTTTGAAGAATGAAGGAGTGCATCGACAGTCGAGCGGATTAAATGAGCTTATGTGGGTGCAGTTGGAGCAAATAAAGTCTCGAGGCTTGAGCCCATGCGTGACCATGTGGCTGAGCCATGTGTCACGCCATGGGCTCACCGTATACTAGCCATCAATGGTTACCCGCATTCGAGAGTTTTGGAATCTAAATTATTATTTATAAAAAATATACTTATATTTATAAAAATAAAAATTTGCAATTTATTATTTTAAAATATTTAATATTAATATATTCTTCTCCATGTTGCTTGAAAGATATGATAGAGAAAGATTAGGAAGGTTGACCAAATATGAAGGTTTGAAATGCTTAATCAAATCCACAAGATATTCTAAGACCTAGCAACGGGCAATGAAACGTTACTAGCCTCTTAACAAGATTTATAGAGTAGCTGGCAGCGGTCATACCAAGTATGATTTACAAGTTGTTTGCTGACCTTTGTGATTGGAAAGGGAGAGGAACAAAGACAAAATCATTTTCTACCTGTCAATATATGTTTTTTTTTTCTACTTATTTCCATACGAGGGTGAATGCACCAAGAATTCTTGAAAAAAATTATAAAATTGAAGGAAATTGGTTTTTCCGACTACTCTTCCGTGGAGGGATTGCAAGAGAAAAGTTTCTTCCCTATCTCTTCCACATATTTTATCAGTTTTTTGTTAAAAGACTTTCATTTATTCATTTTCCACGGAAGAGGTATTTATCTGCAATTTTTATTTTATTGTTGTTTCCTATGGCACAATGTTTAGTAGCCAACTTAGTAAAAGACGTCAAGTTTTAAGTTGTTTTTTCGATTGTGACTAGTCTCACATTTAAAAAAATAATGTTTTTGTTGAAGATTTGTGGTTGGTTAGAAAATAAGAGCAAATTTTAATCTACTTTTGACAACCTGTTGTAGGTGTTCAACGAGATGGGCAAAGTCAGCTGGTTGAGAATAATTTCACGATCACAAAATCGTGGAACGGAAAAGGGTTATTCTTTTGTGGTAAAAGATAAAGATGACAAAATATTCATGTTAGAAAATGATGAAATGATATCCAAATTGGAGGAAGCGAATAGGGATGGAATTTGATGGGCATTTTTCCCGTCATAAGGCATTTTACCTGTTTTTCACGTGTAAATTATTTTAATGACTATTTTTCGGAAGTGCTCATAATTGTACAAAACGTATTAATGATGGGTTATATGTTTCTGAAAACGTTACTAGTATCTATTTCTATTTATGAAAGTCAAGGAAATTTCCAATTTAAATTTATATAGTGGCTAGGCAAGATTTAGTCTCATGGCAAGCCCACTATTTTATTTCTAAATTTTATAAAAGCTCACCATTTTATTTCTAAATTCTATAAAAATCCCACCACTTATAGCCATTTTATTCTATTTTTTCTTGGGAATTGGTTCATGGATGTTGGCGCGAGGGATCCTGACCCAGGTTCAGAGTTCAAGGTTTGCCAAAAAACCCCTATACTACTGGCCCTTTCGACAGTGACCTGCTTGCGCAGGCCAAAGTCTCACTCGAAGTAGTATGGGTGGGTGTTGGAACCAGGTTTCCACACCCTGAGAAAGGATAGTTAAGCCACGCAGAGTTGCGTTCAACCCTATGATACCCAGATCGCCTCTTTCTACACAGGGTCAATAGGCCTCTATTTGCATCCACATGCGCTAGATCTATAATTATATACTTTTATGACAGTAACACAATATTGCATAAAATAGAACATAACAGATTCAGACACAAAAAACACATTTACATATATCTTTTGCAGCTTGACTACAGAATGCACATAATGTAGTAATTACCAATGATTCACACAAATAGTACACATAGATTCAGTTCTCTAGCAATCTTTCTTATTCATCAATTCATCAATTCCTTCTTACAATACCCTTCCCAGCCTGCGCACACAGCAACAAGGTCTGCACACAGTTGGACTCTAGATCTTCGTGCACACAGCTAGCAAGAGTCCTTTCCCCAAAAACCCAAACAGATATCTTAAACCACAGTTCGCATCAATAACTCTTCATTCTCTACCTTACAATACAAAATTTTCCTCTATTTATAATAATCTAGCCTAAACTTTCCTATGGTCCACAAACCGTGGTTTTCGGACCCCTGGTTTATCCTTTTTCCCATTACAATGCTTTTGGGGCTTTGACCCACCCCAAAACCCCTGCACTAGACTAAATATAATCAAAAGTATTCAAAATTGGACCAGTTTTGCAGCTCATAGGAGACCCTGTTCCAACAGTCCCCCAACACAATCCTGTGACTTGTCCTGAGTCACTCTGGTGGTGCAGCCTCTATCTGTGCACGTAAGGAAGGAAGGGTAGCGATCAGTGGAGGTAACACTTCTTGACTCTGGGCAACAACACTCTGCACAAGGTCTACCAGCTTCTGGGAGGTTGATCCTTTAGTCACCGCAGTGACACTTTCAAGAATATGATTAAGTCGCTTGGTTGCGCCATCAATATCTTGTGAAAGTTGGAGAGCTATGGCAGCCCAAGGCTTCAGACGTTACGCCATGATGTGTTGTTTATGTCGAAGTGTCTCAATCTCGTCGTGGAGATCATTGCTGGTTTTTAATCGTGCCAAGTGCTGGGAAGGTACCAAAGTGTTCAGCGTAGCGTTGACTTGTTCGAAGGCTTCTTCCTTCTATCGTGAGTCCTGATTGATTTTCTAAAGGACCGGATCACACTAAACCTTAGTCCAGAGTTGTATGGCTGACTCCAGCAGCTGGGCACCTTGAGCAATCTACCCCAAAATAACAGTTGTCGCATCGGTGACTAGGGCAGCATGTTGGGCACGAACTTCTAGGGGCATTTCAAGATGTAGTCTGGCCTGTAAGTTAGAGATTTATTGTTCCAGCTGTGTCTTGACGGTGTGTATTTCCATCCGAGATGCTTTGAGGGCCGCAACCAATTTTTCCACCTTAGCCTGAGGCGTGTCCATGGTCGGGATCTCATTTGTAACCTCTGTGCAGAGCTGGTGGATCAGTGTTTCAAGCTCCGAATGTTGTGACACGGCCAGGAGAAAATCAGTAGCCTGCTGTGTGATGGTGTGCTCAGCTGTACCAAGCTATTGGTGTTCTCACTGGTCAAGATGGAAAATCTCCTGGAAGACAATGTGACGCAGGCCCTGCAAGGCTGTGTGGGGTAGCTTAGCTAGGTCCAGCTTGGTTCCTGTGCCGGCTGGGGGCTGCGTTCCTACCAGGGCAGCACTAGGTATAGCCTAGAGATGACTGTCCTCCTCGAATAGCGCTGAACTGCTGTCGACTGAGGGGGTACGTTCCTAGCCCACGCTGGTTGGTAGTGTATCGATTTTGATCCGGAGAGCGCGGATCTCGGCCTGGAGAGAGTCAACTGCGACCTTCCGATGTGCCTCGAAAAATGTTCACATATCTTCTGTAGCAAAGGCGACCGTGTCCGCGATTTTCTCAAGGTCACTGTCAGTTAGCGTGACTATCGCGTCGTATTGCATGTAGTGGGTGTGCTCTTTCTTTCAGGATCCTGGTGCTAACTCCCCTTACCTCTTTGTGCTGGGGGGAGGGGTGGTAGCTCTATCAGGTCCTACCTAAGCCTTAGCCGCGGTGGTATGTGGTGGTTGGGTATCCCTATTCTCGCCTATGGTTGAGGCCATCTGGTGAGGCGTCGCGATCTCCCCACAAGTATTGATGAGGCCTTTTTTCTAGGTAGGGGGCCATAGAAAGATCAACAGGTCAATTTCCTCATCTGCTACCATATAAGGGAGTGTCTTTCATGTCTTATTGTTGAGGCTATGAATCCGAACATGGTGCATGGTAACTTGGAACACAAAAACACTTTTGTATTTGTCATATATTATCGGAGACAGCCAGGGTCAGGAGTTTATGGTGGCTGCTATACTGCTCTAGAAGAGGATCCAAAAAACCTTGTTATCCTCCATGCGCTACTTATCCTTAGAGTCCCATAAGTGAGCATACCGAGCTCCTTCGCACATCCCAGGAGGAAGTTTAGGGAGGACCGACTCCTCAGATTTTTCCCAGGCGACCGACGCTATTAGGAATAATAACCATGAATAGAAGAATGATGTCCCTTGCTCCTGGGATTCACAAACATTAGCTAGAAATTATTCACACAAGTATTGAGACCAATTGAAAAAAACGGTGTTCGCACACTGGCCAGTTAATTGGATCACATAGGCGGGGACAGTCACAACCTGACACTTCCTCATTAACTTGTACGCTAAGAGCTGAGTACCCATATTTATGGGAGGGTAATTGATAGTCTAGATCACAAACCCTCGTTGATTTCGATGCACTGCGTAGGTCTACCATACAAACATAGCGGTGGTTGCTTCTTATTTTTTTTCGAATTGCTCTAACGGCTGTGGCCCTTGCATAGGAAGGCCTGTAATATTTTGGATCAATGCAGCATCAATAGGAACCCTGTTGCGAATCCATAAGCAACCATCATGAATGAGGGCGAGCAACTGGTGAGCCAACCGATCTGTGATGTTGTAATGGCCAAAATGAGGCATTTAGAGCAGACTCAAAAGTCTCGATCCAGCCAAGCCACATACCCAGTGCTAAGGCACTACCGTAACTCCATCATCCCTATGGATTTTATCAAAGTATAATGCAGGGGCCAATTATGGGAGGGTTTCATAGTCCGCCAAATCGTGATCCTCGAACTTGACCTCGTGGAGTCACTCGCAAGGATCACTAAGGACAGGGACTTCCCCTGGGGTTAGGGGGTTTGCAGATAGGTAACCGAGCCATCCAATTTTTTTGGCGTTTGCGTAGACAACCTACATGGGCGAACAAAGGGGGGTAACCAATTGACCGGGTTAGCAGGTAGAGCACCCTCCTGTGCGTCTTGATCTGAAGGCGATACTGGTAGAGACCTGGCATGTCTTGGGGAAGTCCTAGGCTCCCTGGTAGCCCACCTTGCTACTTTCAGGGTTTTTCCCGAACCTTTTGCATTTTCCTTACCTTTCCTTGTGACCGACGTGGGGGGAGCTTTTTCCAATTCAGACTCAATCTCCAGGACTTCTTCAACATCAGGCCCCGTTGGGGTTGAGGGTTCGCCAGGGTTAGTAGCCGACATCCCTGCACGAAAAATGAATCCCAGCCCTGGGTGACTACTATCAGACAGAGTAGGTTGACCAGACATGAGAGGGACAGTGTGGATATGAAAAATCTGATTGCTCAAGTGTTTCCACGAGATGCATGAGGCAGGTAAGTTGTTCAACTGAAACAGTACCTCTAGCTGAACTATCCTGCTCTTTTTATAGCATCGCCAAGTGTGTGATGGTGAGGTAAAATTTATTCGAGGCGGGTTCCCCAGGAAACAATAAAATATCCCCATAATTTGTTTCATTAAAGGCTCGAAGGGCACTCCTTCCAACGGTAACTGCTGCTTTTTACCAATAGGTATTGTTCCAATGGCTAGTTTTTGCATCCCCAGTGGGCTTGACTCATTTGTTACACTAGGGTCACCCATCTGTGGTAGCTGTATGTCCTCCCCCAACACAGGTTTTCTTCCTAGGCAACTCATGACCCATGACCAAGAGAACCTTATCATCTGTGCAAGTCAGGCTTTAAGGGGGGTTGTAGTTAGAGTGTATTGTCTTAACCACAACTGTTTTTTTGTTGTAGAGGTGGCCAGATGCATGAGAGATCTACTTCCTGAGCATACGGCTATTGTAGAAAGCCTGCTACTTTCTCGTGGGTCAGCCTGACCTTTTCCTAGGGTTGGCCCGCAGTACTCGATTATTCCTCGTTCTATCCGGGTCCTTACCTCTAAGAAAACATAGTGGAAGTTTTTTGTGATTTGAAGACAACGTAGCATGGAGACATCATGTAACCGGTTTTTCCAAGTCTCTATTTCCTCATCGGGATCAGATAAGCATTTAGTATCCCCTTCGCAGCAAAGTACCTCACCCTTGGTTGGGTTGTCTGCGTCTCGCGTAGTCAACTTATAGATATAGTCCACATCTTCCTCCTTGGGTACTAGTTTTGTATAATTTTTACCTTCTGTAGGGTCTAATGGTATGACTACCCTTGTGCCATTATTTTCGAACACCATGCTTATTTTCTTTAAGTTAATGATACCACCCATGTCGATGGCCCAATCCAATCCCAGTAGTGCAGGGTAGGGGTCCGCATCCTCGATGATTTGAATGACTTCAAAGTCAGCCCGAAATTTTACTCTTGCGATATCTACCATAATCCCCAAGAGCCTCCCCAAAGGTACGATATTTTGGTGATTAGCCATGCATAGCTGGATAGTGGACCATTATAGCTTTGGTTCACCCATGCGTTGCCAGGCTTGCTTAGGTAATACATTGGCATCCGATCCGAGGTCTAAGATAACCCGATCCATCTCGTAGTTGTTGATCCGGGCCGTCAACAACATCTCCCTCCTAGTGTGTTTCTGATACCTGTATAATTTTTGCACATACTTAATATCGAAAAACATGGCAGGGCGTGTTGCACAGCTATCTATTAAAGACTGTAGATTTTGCACTACCTGGGGGTTGCACAACAATCTCATACATGCCTGCAGGAAGGGTTTGACCTCCTCAGTTTCCTTTAAATCCACTGGGCATAGGGACATAGATGCCTTAGTCCTGATGAAGTCCCTTCGAGCTTCCATAAACATTTCCCTTGCTTTGTCCAGGTCCAACCCTTCTTGCTTGCTAACTGCTTTGTGGATCAACGTTTCAGTTCCAACCTTCTCCTCCATCCCCCCAGTAGCCCATCCACTGTGCGTAACCACATTTATGCTCGGACCCTTACCCCTTAGCTCAGTCTGAACCCTCTTCACCTTCTGCGTAGGTGGGAGCTACTTCTCCTGTATTTTTGCTTTCAGGGCTAGACAATATTCAAGCATATGGTCCAAATGTTTGCAATACCTACAGGACTGTCTCGTAGGGTTCGAGCAATCCCTCGCAAAATGCCCTGTGTCCCCACAGTTATAGCAGATCAACTGGCCCCGGCCCCGACCTGTGCTTCAACTTTGGCTTCCGTCCCTGCTTCTGGAGGGGGAGCCATTCATGCCCGCGGGGGCTTTTCCTAAGGCGAGGTCTGACTGTACTTTAGGAAAATTCCCCCAGCCTATCACTAAATTATGGATTCGACAGTTCTGCTCATCATGGCCCATTGACAGGCAGAACTGGCACCAGTGTTGCTTTTGTTCTAGGATGTTGGTTACCAAACAAGGGCAGCGGTTGGAATCATGCAGCCCATTTATGCGATCATCCCCATACCAGAACGCGGGTCCACTTGGGCTCTGTCATCCTGGGTTGGGCTCCTCTGATCGTGGGTACCCCGGACTAGGTTCTCCTGTTCGTGAGTGGCCTGGGCACAAATCCTTTGTATGCCCTAATGCTCACCATAGTTTTGTGCCAGCTTCCCTTCCTCTTTCCTGTTGTACGTCCTGAATCTCCAAGTGCATTTCCCTGAGCTATGCTTGGATCTACTGTACTTCCAACGAAGCATCTATCCTGGGCGTAGCTTCGAGTTTCATAGCAGCTTCCAAAGATTTGTCTTGTGAGTCAAAATTCTGGTGACCCATAAGTATGCGTAGGTGAGGGAGTGGCATGGCAATGAACCATTCTGTATGCTATCTGTTATCGTACTTAAATTCTCCTTCTCTGATAGCTTTCTTTAGGCATTGATCAGCTTCCCACAAGGACTCAGTTGTTCCTTGCTTGAAATATTTCACGTCTACTACAATCTGAGAGTAAGGCTTAGGCTTCTGGAACTGTTGTTTCAGGGTGTCCTGGATATCTTGAATGGATGCACTCTTGTTTTGAGATAGGTACCACATATACCAATCTAGTGCTCTCTCTTCAAAGGCCAGGGACAATTGCACTTTATTTGCAATATTGCTTACCACACCCTGTGCAGTCCATACTAAGTCTGCCACAAACCAAAAATGAGCCATGTCCTCATTGCTCACACCCTTAAAGATAGGTAATTTTAAGTGTACTGCCATGTCTCCTTCCTGTTCTTCTTCTTTTTCAGGCTCCTAGTGCTCTTTTTTCATTACCCGATCCCTTTCTCAAAATGCTTCGGGTCCCAGGAACAGAACCATTTGTTGGCGTGAGGGGTCCTGACCCAAGTTCGGAGTTCAAGGTTTGCCAACAAACCCTTATATTACTGGCCCTTTCAGCAGTGACCTGCTTACATAGGCCAAAGTCTCACCTGAAGTAGTATGGGTGGGTGCTGGAACTAGGTTTTCGCACCCTGAGAAAGGATAGGTAAGGTAAGCAGAGCTGCGTTCGGCCCTGTGATACTTAGATCGCCTCTTTCTGCATAGGGTCAATAGGCCTCTATTCACATCCATGTTTGCTAGATCTATAATTATATAATTTTATGACAGTAGCACAATATTGCATAAAACAGAACATAACATATTCAGACATAGAAAACACACTTACACAGATCTTTCACAGCTTGACTACATAATGCACATAATGCAGTAATTACCAATGATTAACACAAATAGTACACATAGATTCAATTCTCTAGCAATCTTTCTTATTCATCAATTCATCAATTCCTTCTTACAATACCCTTCCCAGCTTGTGCGCACAACAACAGGGTTTGCACACAGCTGGACTCTGGATCTCCGCGCACACAGCCAACAGGAGTCCTTTCCCCAAAAACCCAAACATATATCTTAAACCACAGTTCGCATCAATAGCTATTCATTCTCTACCTTACAATACAAAATGTTCCTCTATTTATAATAATCTAGCCTAAACTTTCCTATGGTCCGCAAACCATGGTTTTCGGACCCCTGGTTTACCCTTTTGCCCATTACAATGCTTTCTGGGCTTTGGCCCACCCCAAAACTCCTGCGCTAGACTAAATATAATCAAAAGTATTCAAAATTGGACTAGTTTCACAGCTCGTAGGAGAGCTTGTTCCAACAATGGAATTCATACTTTCTATTTTCATTACCAAAAGAAAATCTTCAAAATTGAAATTATACTCCGTGCCAACTAAGTAAAAGCCATCATATGCCTGGAAAAATATATGGGAGAGGAGCCCGGTATGTTTCATATGTTAACGAGGATAAGAAACAATTGGAAGAAGTAGCTTCTAAGGGAGGAGTAGCTTCGACAGGGGAAGAGAGCTCTAGTGATTGGTGCTAAATCAATTTACTATACAACATATTCGACTTCTTCAATTCGATCAATCAACTACTCTTGCATGTTTAGCTATTCATTCTTCTGTCCATGAATCAATCATACCCATATGAAAGAGAACGATATCCCTCTATAGAGAAACAGAGCCAGAGTTTTCATAGTTTATAGATAAAGACCCAAAACCACTAATAGCAGTGGGAGAAGTGATTGACCGAGTGAAAGCAGCACCAATAGCATAGGTAGAGACAGTTCTAAGGTCGCTACATTCTCATAACCAGGAATTTCATTATTCATAGCCTATAGCTAATAGTCAATTATAGCCAACTAAAGCCAACTCTCATATAGAAGATATCGGGGAGACATATCCGGGTAAGAGAGATATAAATATCAATTGATAGACTAGGAAGGTATCAATTGATATACACCAAAAATTTTGATCTCAGGTCTCTAGTCGATGAAGGTAGGCGGTAAGATTGATAGCAGCAGTTGTTGAAAGGGGAGCGAAAATATGCCTGACAGTCTAAAAGAAAGAATTAAGCAGAGAAGCTGAGGGAAGGGAATCCCAGAGTGGCAAATTTTAAGAAGAATGCTGTGAAATTGGAAACACTAGGTTTATTTTGATCTTTCTAATTGTAATTACTGAAACTATTTAATATTTGGTTATTTTAAATTTAATATTTAGTTATTATGGATGGGTGAAATTATTTGAAATAATTCTTGTTATGGATTTTTGAAATTATTTCAAATAATTATTTTGTATAGTGTATGATCGATAAATATTTATATTTCATCTATTTTTATATGAATTATTTTCTATTTATTTTGTGGTTTTTCAACTTTAACATTAAACATAAATAAAATAAATAATGCAAACCCTTATTTGGAGATTAGGTCCCTAGAGATAATCTTTTTATTTTCAAGTTGGTATTATTTTTGTTTCTTTGTTTCAGCCCTCATTTGTTATATGTTTACATCTAAAATTTAAAAATGAAACAAAAATGCAATTTTTATGGTATATTATGGTAGGATTTTATTTTATTTTTAAATATTTTTGTTTAAATACCTAGCAATATTCTTTAAAAGCCCACATGAGACAAGCTAGTTAAATAATAGAATGAATTTTATTAAATATAAGCAGCAATAATTTTTGAAAAGAGAATAAGTTTTATTAAATATACAAAGAAATAATTTTTGAAATAGTTAAGACTACTATAGAATTTAGGAAAAGAATAGATGTGTCATACTAAAAGATATTTAGGAAATAATTAAAATTCATTTTAACCAAGATCATGTCTATCTTGGCGTGGTCTATTAATGTATTGGTCCATGTCATTTAGGTATATTAAGATTTTTGTTATCTTATTATTATTTCAATTTATTAATATGTTTTTGTGTGTCTTGGTTAAAATTTGATGGTTTTATTAAGTTTTTCGGTGTCTTATTATTAAACTTTTGGCTAAGATTTGATAGTTCAACTTGATCATATAATCTTTTCTAACTTAAATGTAAAATATACACTTAGCTATATCATTAATGAAGACCGATGTCCAATGTCATTCAAAGCCATATTCAAGGAGGTGTTGCTACTTGTTAGGTAGAAATCTATTTATGTTTTGATTTTTCACTTTTTATAATCTTTTACTCATAATTATTATTTTTGTTTTAAAAACTTTCTTTTACTCATTAATATTTTTTTTTTTAACTTTGAAATAATGATTAGAATTCTTTAGTGAAATTTAAATTGATTTTTTATATTATTTATAATTAACCATAATTATTATTAATTATACTTTAAATCAAAGTGAGAAAAAATTAAGATGGTTTTGTCATTATGTTAGGAAATTATTATCAAGAACCATCCATACATCATTGTGTTCAAGATCATCATCAAAAACCTCACACATATTCACAACTAACACCTTCAATAAATTTGAGTTTGCATTCAAAATGTGAATCAATCCCTCCATATTTAATCAACATAGTGAACAAAATCTAAACAATATGTATTGGAGTATATATCAACAATTAATTATGACTTTTCCATGCTTGTTTCAATATCACTCTAATCCCTCTATTATTGTTATAGGTCACACATCTTTTCACAAAAAACTTGGGAAACATAGAACAAGATACACAAAATATGTCAATGTAGTAGAGTAGCATTAGATTGAAAACTTTATAATATATTGGAAACAAAATGTATTTATTGTAAATCATTTTCTAACCAAAACTTAAGATTTAAAAAGTCATGTTTTAAATTCATTTTTTTTTTTTTTTAATGTGAAATTTTTTAACACACACATACATATATATATAATAAATAATGTGAAAATTCTTAATATAATTATGTTATTGAAGAGTAAATTTTTAATCAAATATTGGTGAAGTGTTAATTTATTACGAGAACATAATTTTTGAAGGGAAAATTTTTAAACATAATGTTTCTTGAAGGGAAACATAAAAACCCAAAACGTAAAAAAAAAATATATGACAGGTAAAAAGAAATCCAAATTCCATCCCTAGAAGCGAATCAAACCCTTATTATAGAAAGAGAGAGCTTAAAAGAAGAAATGGAAGCTGCAAATAAAATGGAAGAGAACTGAAAAGAAATTGAGAGAGACTTAAGGAAGGGTATTGATGCACTTCAAAAGTAGGTGAATGATGAGGTCGAAAGACTTTCCAATTTAGTTCACAGGTACCAGTTAATAGAAAATTGTCTCAAGGAACAAAATGATGTGCTACAAAAGGAGGTAGACAATTCCAGGTATTTGCTTGAAACGCAGAATCGGAAAGTTGAAGATTTACTCGCAGAGAACGTTAGACTTAAGAAGTAGCTTGAGGATCAAAAGTGACAACAAATTATTGAGTTTGAATCATTGCAAGTAGAATTTTCCAAGAAATATACAGAAATGGAGGAAAAGTACTTGGAGTTGTTGAAAGGAAATGAAGAGCAAGAAAAGATGATATTATTGTTGCAAGGAGAGGACGTTTCTCTTAGGAACGAGAAAAGTTTGTTACTTTAGAGTCTCAATGAGGAATCCAAGACATTTCAAGAAATTTCAGTTAAGTGTTTGAACAGTGATCAGAGAGTCATGTATCTTGAAATTCAATCAAAGGGATTGCAGACAAATTTGGCATCAACAAAGTCTACATATGATGAAGTATCTGTTCAACTAAATAAGATGATATAAGAGATGGATAAATTCTCAAATGATTCCCACAAAATGCACGAATAAAAATAATTTTTGAATCAAATCTTGATATTACAATTATCCATAAAGAAGGAAATTGAAGAACAATTACTGTCAATTAAGTCTTCTTTCGAAGAAGTGAAGGAATCCGCTTCCAAGGGTGAACAACAAATAGATATGTTACAAAGCCAAATTTTGGATGCTGCAGAGAAAAAAGATAGCCAAATATTTGATATATAGTGTGACTTTGTGCCATGGTCATCCAGTTCGCTAATTTACAAGATCAACTCTCATCCATTACAGAGGAAAAAAGGCTCCTGAAAGAGAAAAACACTGAAATAGAGAAAAGAAATTTTGGTTTCTAAGGAAGAACAACAACATTTCAGGGGCAGAATAGGGGATTTGGAAAAAGATTTGGATTTTGTGAACAAGGATCTTGAATCGTCCAAGGCCATGGTTGTGGAGAAAGAGTGTGAGTTAGCTAATTTACATAACCATCTTTCAGAGCCATGAGGAAAACAAGTCATTAAGGACTGAATTGAAGAAATACACAATAGCGTTTGACAAGATAAGGGAATTGGAGATAGGATCTTGAATTCAAAGATATCTAGCTCTAGCAGTTGCGAGCTAAATCTCAGCATTTGCAGGTGCATGTACTCCATGAAAACAGAAAATCAGAGAGTGTGCATAGTATTGGAATTAGAGAGATAGAGAGTGGGCATGAAAAGGAAAACCAAAACAGTGGGCATGAAAATGGAAAACCAAATGGTATGCAAGTCAATGGAAAACCCAACAATGCGCATGAAAAATGTTGAAATATTAAATCCAACAACAGTCAGGAATGCCTAAGGATGCAGCAGCAACAGAGAAATTTTTTGTGTGCACTCCATCGCACATTTAGGACTCTACAAGTTAAATTTTTTGGGTTAAGTGGACATAGTCTGTATGGTATGGATAAGCCGTGGATTGACCACACAAACTTGAAATTTAAATTTTGCAACCACTGCCATTAAAAACTCAACAAACATTTCTATTTTTACCATGCATTCGATGTGTGTTTGAAATTTCCCACGTCATGGAGGACCCACTGCCAAGTCATAGAACTCGTGGATCAATCCGGTGTTGATTGCATAGAATTGAGCTAATGTGGATCAACCCAATTCAGACCCGATAAGCACATATCAAATCTAGCTTAAACTTGTTTGAATTCCATGCGGGCTCCACCTCTGGCCAATAGAAATGTGATTACCTAGGTTCAATGCCTAGTTAACATGGGGGAAATTGAAATGCCAAAATTTTATGAAAAGGGATTAAATTACAGTTTTTGAAACCCGCGAAAAATGATTTTGCATGAAGTTTTTTTAACTTTGGGTTAAATGATTGTATATGTTTTTTTTTTAAAAGGCCACGACATATTTTCTTAAATTCCTTTGACTTAAGAATAATATATATGTTTAATATATATTATAAACATTTTCAATGTTTATAATATATAAAGTTATTTTGTTTTTAATTTTTTTAAAATAGTTTGAAATGCCATATACATATATGCTCGAAGGAAAAAAGAAAAGTGAGCTTCTATGTATGTTTTTTTAAGAGACTTTGTATGAAAAATGGAGTGTAATGAAAATGCCTGAAGGCATAAACAGTTTGAAGTGTGACTGTGTAATGTATTTTTGAAAATCCAGAAGGCAGAAACAAAGTTTTAAGCACTCAATGTGTGTATTTTGAAAAAGACAGAGAGCTTGTTTTACACTGTGTGTGCAGCACTTGAAGCAGTTGTTTTGTAAACCAAAACAACAGTTCTGAGGGATTTTGTAATACTTTTTCAAGATTAATGAAATAATTGTTTTGTGTCATCTCTGTCTAGTAAATTTTAATTGAATCTCTTTGTTGAAGTTCAGGAATTTTTTATTCCTCTATTGTTTGGAATACTTCATAAATTGCAACATGGTATCAAAGCTAGTCTAGGCTCTTTGAAGTTTGTCAAAGAAGCTGAAGGAAGGAGTTTGTTGCAGATTTTGACCAGAAGTGTGAAGGCTCAGCAAGAACAAGGTATTTCTCAAAAACAGATTTTTGAGTTTGTGTTTAAAAAGTGCATTCCAGAGAAGTCTTTTAAAAGACAGAGTTAGTCTCTTAAGAAGTGAGACAACTTGTTTGAAAAACACAATCAAGTTTTTTTTTTTTTTTTAAATAGCCATAGTTCAGAAAGGTAGCCATGGCAGGAGCCAACACAAGCACGAGTATAGGAAATACTAAACTCCCGCAGTTTAATGGGAAGAAATATGAGTATTGGGAAATCACAATGAGAGCCCTGTTTTCCTCTCAAGATTTATGGGAGCTTGTTGAAGATGGTCTATAAGAACTAGTAGATGAAAATGCATTTAATGCCTTAACACAAGAAGAGAAGGATTTATTAAAGAGCAATAGGAAGAAGGACTCAAAAGCCCTCTTATATCTCTATAAAGCAGTGAATGAAAGTGTATTTCCAAGGATTGCAGTAGCTAAGAGGTCCAAGGATGCATGGGATACCCTCCAGACAGCCTACCAAGGTATGGAGAAGGTAAAGACTACAAAATTTCAATTAATGAGAAGGGATTTTGAAGTTATTTGCATGAAGGATTCTGATACAATAGACTCATTCTTTACTCTAATAATTGGGTTGATTACCCAAATGATATCTCATGGAGAGACAGTTGAAGAAAGAAGAATAGTGGAGAAATTGTTGAGGAGCTTACCCTCAAGGTTTGATGAGATAGTCACAACCATTGAAGAGACAAAGGATCTCTCAAAATTTACTGTTGATGAGCTTCATGCATCATTGATGACACATGAACAAATATTAGGTAGAACAAAAAACTCATCTTTAGAGCATGCCCAAGACCCAAATGTCCTTTGGAAGAGGAAGAGGTCAAGTTAGAGGAAACTACATAGGAAAAGGAAGAGGCAGAAGCCAAAATAGAGGAGGAAGAAACAACCCTATAAATGAAAGTGGAAGGGGAAACAATCAAAATCGGAACCAAGGCCAAGGCAGCAGCCAGCAAGGAGGAAAAAATCAAGCACATGGACAAAGGTATGATAAATTCCAAGTCCAATGTCATTATTGTAAGAATTATGGCCATTATGCCAATGGATGTAGGAAGAAACAGAGTGACATGGGTAATAAACCCAGTGCTAATTTTACTAAAGAAAATATCAGTCAAGAGATGTTGTTTCTAGAATGTAATATGGCTGAAGAAAAGAATGAAGATATATGGTTTCTAGATTCAGGATGGAAATGTAAAGTCTCAAGTAACATTGGGGACAGACAGTAAGGTCTCTGTCATGGGAAAAGGTAGAGTAAGTGTTTTGACAAAGAAAGGAGAAGGAAGATCCATATCAGATGTATATTATGTGTCTGGTATGAAGTGTATCCTCTTGAGCATTGGATAGCTCACTCAAAAGGGGTACAATGTTCTCTTTGAAGATGATGTATGCACCATCATGGATAAACCACCAAGAAATCAATGCATTGCACAAGTGAATATGACAAGGAACAAAATGTTCCCTCTCAAGATGAGAGCAAATTTGAAGAAAGGAGTTGAAATGGCAGCAATGACATAAGAAACATTCCTAAGAGAAGAAAAAGATGAAAACTAGTTATCGCATTTGAGATTTGGACATCCAAAATTTTGAGGTCTGAATTTGTTTCATAGGAAAGGAATGGTAAAGGGATTACCATTTATTGAGAAACCAGATAGCCTATGTGAAGGCTACATCTTGGGCAAACAACACAGAGAAATATTTCCATCAGGAAAGAGCATAAGGGAAAAGGCACCCTTAGAAATTGTCCATTCAAATTTGTGTGGACCAATGAAAACACCATCACTAGCAAGAAGCCATTATATGCTAACTTTTATTGATGATTTCACAATAAAAACTTGGGTTTATTTCTCGAAATATATAATTGAAGTGTTTGAGAAATTCTGCCACTTTAAGGCTCTTGTAGAGAAACCAAGTGGGCAACATATAAAATTTTTAAGAATTGATAGAGGAGGTGAATATATCTCAAAATAATTTATGCATTTTGCAGAGAAAATGGGATACACAAGAAATTTACATCAAGGTATACATCACAACAAAATGGAGTTTCTGAAAGGGAAAATAGAGCCATCATGGACATGGTAAGAAGAATGTTGAAGGAAAAACATTTTCCAAATGAGTATTGGGCTGAAGTTGTAGATTGTGCATCATACATCTTGAATAGATGCCCAACAAAATTTGTAATGAACAGAGTTTTGGAATAAGCATGGAGTGGCATCAAACAATTTTTCACCCACATGAGAGTTTTTGGTTGTGTGGCTTATGCACACATTCCAGATCAGCTAAGGAAGAAGTTAGACAGTAAGGGGGAGAAGTGCATATTTATTGGATATAATGAAGAATCCAAGGCATACATATTGTATAACCCATCCACCAAGAAGTTTTTTATAAGCAGAGATGTACAATTCATTGAGAAAGAAGCTTGGGATGGAAGCATTGAGAAAACAATGAGTGTTAAAAGTTGTTTTTCTCATGATGATAATGAGGAAGAGATGGCTGAAATACATCCGTCATTAGTAGCACCACCTCCACCAACACAAGGAAAGCAAGGGACACCACAAGCAGGTATGATAAAACCCTTGAGAAGTGATAACAATGCTTCTCCAAGCACACCACAAGGAGTAGATTTGAGTGCTTCTACAAGCACAAGTTCAGCAAGTGAAAGAGGAACCAAATTCAGAAGTTTGAATGAAATTTATGAGCAAGAGGCAATAAATGAAGGTATGAACTTTTTATTTTCATTTTATTGTCATGTTGATGATCTTATTCATTTTGAAGAAGCAATAAAAGATAAGAAATGGATAGATGCTATGGATGAAGAAATGAATGCAATAGAGAAGACCAAAACATGGGAATTGGTTGATATCCCAAAAGGAAAAGAAGTTATTGCAGTTAAATGGGTTGATAAAACCAAGAGCAATTCTAAAGGTAATATTGAAAGGCACAAGGCCAGACTTGTTGTCAAAGGCTACAAGCAACAACATGGAAGAGATTATGAAGAAACGTTTGCATCGATTGCAAGAATGGAAACAGTAAGATTAGTGTTGTCCGTAGCAGCACAACACAAGTGGAAAGTTTACCAAATGGATATGAAATCAACATTCCTAAATGGAGTATTCATGGAAGAGGTTTATCTTGAACAACCTCTGCGATATGAGAAAGAAGGCCAAGAGCACAAAGTTTGTAGATTGAAGAAAGCTCTTTATGGGCTGAAACAAGCACCAAGAGCATGTTATAGTAGGATAGTTGTCTATCTACTGGAAAGTGGGTTTGAGAAATGTGAAGGAGAACCCACATTATACATCAAGGAGAAATATGGTAAGATGTTGATTGTTGTTTTTTATGTTGATGATGTGATATTTACAGGTAATGATGCTTACCTCATTGAGAATTTTAAGACAGTCATGAAAGAAGAATTTGAGATGACTGATATGGGATTGCTGAAATAATTCTTAGGAATATAAGTAGATAAAAATGAAAATAATATTTTTATCTCTCAAGCTAAATATGTAAATGAAGTTTTGGAAAGATTTAATATGCAGGATTGCAAGGCAGCGATTACTCCTACAGTGATGGGATTGAAATTGAGTAAAGAAGACAGAAGCAAGGATTTTGATCCAAGTTTGTACAAGAGCATAGTTGGAAGCCTCATGTATTTGACTGCAACTAGGCTGAATATTATTCATGTTGTAATTTTAATTTCCATATTTATGGAAAGGCCAAAGGAGACACATTGGCAAGAAACAAAAATAATTTTGAGGTATGTGAAAGGAACAAAAAGGTATGGTATTTTATACACCACTTTAGAAAATTCTGAATTGATTGGATATATTGACACTGATTGGGCTGGAAGTATAGATGATAGAAAAATAACCTCTATTTATATTTTTCATATGGGTTCAGGAGCCATTTCATTGGCTTCTAAGAAATAACCAATTGTGGCTTTATCTACAGCAGAGGCAGAGTATGTGGAAGCTATAGAAGCAGCATGTCAAGCACTTTGGATGAGGAGAATGTTGAGAATTTTGTGTCGTGAATAGGTAAAATGCACAAAAATTTATTGTGATAATAGCTCAGCAATAGCAATGCCAAAGAATTCAGTGTTTCACAAGAGAAAAAAACACATTGATGCCAAGTATCACTACATCAGGGAGGTAGTGAACAATGGTGAAATTTTCTGAATCATTGCAGAACTGAAGAGAAGTTTGCATATATTTTAAAAAATCCATTAGGGCAGAGAAATTTTAATTCATTGAGAAAGTGTTTGGGTATGCAAGAGACAACAGTTGAATTTAAGGGGGAGTGTTGAAATATTAAATCCAAAAACATTCAGGAATGCCGAAGGATGTAGTAGGGATAGAGAAATTTGTTGTGTGCACTCCATCGCACATTTAAGACTTTGCAAGTTAATTTTTTTGGGTTAAATGGTTGTAGCCTGTATGGTATGGAGAAGCAGTACATGGATTGACCACGTAAACTTGCAATTTAAATTCTGCAACCTCCACCATTAAAACCTCAATAAACAGTTTTGTTTTTACCATGCATTCAATGTGTGTTTGAAATTACCCACGTCATGGAGGACCCACTGCCAAGTCAGAGAACTCGTGGACCAATCTGGTGCCGATCACGTAGAATTGAGCTGACGTGGATGAACCTAATTTGGACCCGATAAGCACTTATCAAATCCGGCTAAAACTTGTTTGAATTCCGTCCGAGCTCTACCTCTGGCCAATAGAAATGTGATCGCATAGATTCAATGCCCAGTTAGCACAGGGGAAATTGGAATGCCAAAAGTTTATGAAAAGGGATTAAATTACAGTTTTTGAAATCTGTGAAAAACAATTTTTCATAAAGGTTTTTTAACTTTGGGTTAAATGATTGTATATGTTTTTATTTTTTAAAAGGCCTCGACGTATTTTCTTAAAGTCCTTTGACTTAAGAATAATATATATTTTTAATATATATTATAATCATTTTCAATGTTTATAATATATAAAGTTAGTTTGTTTTTAATTTTTTTTTAAATAGTTTGAAATGCCATATACATATATGCCTGAAGGCAAAAATAAAAGTGAGTTGATGTGTATTTTTTTTAAAGAGACTCTGTATGAAAAATAGATTGTAATGAAAATTCCTGAAGGCATAAACAATTTGAAGTGTGACTGTGTAATGTATTTTTGAAAAGCCACAAGGCAGAAACAAATTTTTAAGCACTGTGTGTGTGCATTTTGAAAAAGACGGAGAGCTTGATTTACACTGTGTGTGCAGCAGTTGAAGCAGTTTTTTTGTAAACCAGAACAACAGTTCTGAGGGATTTTGTAATACTTTTTCAAGGTTAATGAAATAGTTGTTTTGTGTCATCTCTGTCCAACAAATTTTAATTGAATCTCTGTGTTGAAGTTGGAGAATTTTGTATTCCTCTGTTGTTTGGAATACTTCAGAAATTGCAAGAAAAAACAACCATCAAAGCCGGTGTGGGGGAAGGGAAAATCCAAAAGGTGAAAAATTGAATTTTTCTGACCAATATATTTCCATGTATATTCGATATTAACCAGCAATGAGGATATTTGTACTCACTAAGTTGTTGCTATATAAAGTAACATATACATGGTTAACCCACTGCTATGTCTAGCAAGGCATACATACTCTATCCCCCTTTGGTTTTGAACTTGTGACCTCTCCGTAGGAAACACATGCTCTTAACCATTAGGCCCACTCAAGCATTACTTTATAGGATAATAAGCTTTTTAAAATGCTAATTTCATTATCAATAATTATAAGGTGGATGGTAGCCATTTAAAATTCATGAAATATTTCAGAACATATAACCCTAAATTAAAGGTTGATATTTATATGGAAAGTAGTTATGTTCTTTTTCTCTTTCAACTAAATTAATTAACGAGCCCAAATGCTCAT
The DNA here is from genome assembly GCA_034641835.2 of Pinus albicaulis. Classification (NCBI taxonomy): domain Eukaryota; kingdom Viridiplantae; phylum Streptophyta; class Pinopsida; order Pinales; family Pinaceae; genus Pinus; species Pinus albicaulis. The sequence goes on along the minus strand of CM076582.1, from coordinate 1,370,465,052 downwards.
TCTACAACCTTGTATGAGGGTGATGTGTAAGTGATGTGCGGGTAACTTTTAGATGAATATGAATTATAATTTTTTGGGTATAAGATATTAGTAAGACGACCTATGATAACGTAACAAATAATATTTACTAATTAAGAATATCCATGGTAAGTAGAGCTTAATCTTCATGATTAAAATAGTATTACATGTTTTTTTATCATTTTAAATATGCATATTATAGGGACATGACATGCCTTATTCTTGAATACATGCATTCCATAATTGTTTCAATGTAGGAGTATCCTTCCAACTGTTGATTCCTAATGCAAAGACACTCTAAGATTTTGGTAATCCTAAAATATCAATAATCACAAGATCCTTTTCAGGTACTATTTCATCTATTTTCTAGATTAGATCTTTGATTCTAGTTATCTTTACAAATAAGGATGCCACAATATCATCTTTTTTCATCTTCATAGTTCTTAGTTCATTCTTGACGCTTGTAATTTGACCAATGTTCTTGATTGTGAATATTTTGTATAGGGCCTCGTACATTTATTGAGTGGAATCTATGTTTGATATATATGGAATGAGGCTTTCTTTTATTAAATCCACTATTAGGATCATGGACAATATTTTGTTTCTCTAAAATTTCTTTCCCTACTTCACTTGATTCATCCATAGGCTTATTTATTTATTTTTTAACAAGATCCAATAATTTATTCTTCTCAATGGTGAGATCTATCCTATTTTTCCATGCCCTGTAGTTGGATGCTCCTTTTAGTTTTTTTTCTCCCTTCAATAAGTTAGACATGGTTCTTGTAGATAGTAGGCTTATCCCCTTATATGATCCCTTTTTCCTGATAAACTTCCTTATTCTCCTTTTAGTATATCTTCAGGCTGCCTTTTTCCTCCTTCTTCACCTTAGCTCTGATACCATGTTCGAAAATTAGAAAGGCTGAAATATTTCGTGTATGGTGATAATTAATTTTGATATTCTTATTTTCTTATTAAATTTATTGTGTTCTTATTTTATCTTTGTTTCATCAAGAAATTATCAAAACAAAAAACATGAAGATCAGGGACACTATATGTAGGTGCACAACGAGGGAAAACCCCCTATATATGGGAAAACTTAGTTAAGGACTCTTCCTTTAGTAGATTCATATGATAGTGAGACAACCAAGACCCTATAACAATAAACCTTCCTCCTCCACCAAGTCGGCCTCTTGATATGATGCAACAACCTTCAATATTCTCCTTTCATTCAACAGCTTCAAACAAGCAACATCCCAAAACCTTCGATCCCAATTACTACAACTACTGTAGAAATTTCAACCTCCGAGTTTACTACAGAATTTTTTCCCCGAACTTCAGAAATTCGACCCTGCAATAAACATAGAATTTTGGTCCCAGTTTCAGCTCAATATATTCGTATGTATGAGAGAATGGTAGCCCAAAAACTAGATCATATTCTTCCCAACATCACTCCTTATTTTCTAGCTACTGCAACTGAAGATCAAACTTTATGAGAGAGTGTGTCAAATGAGGTCAATTTTCTCCAATATATAGGCTTCTTATGATGTCAAATTACACTGTTTGAGGCCAACTTGATTTTCTATGAGGCCGACTTGGTGGAGGAGGTCTAATTAACCTAATTTACATTAAAATAATTTTCTTCTTTGACAAATAAGTACAATTATGAAGACTCAAGCCTAGTTACATTCTTTAAGAGGAGTAACCACTCACTCAAAGTAATGGTAAGGGTTTGAAAGTTTACTAAATCCTATGGGTTTTAGTGTAACAGAAAACCTAATTAGCTGGACGAAGGAGTGTTTTAGCATGTTAACCATCGTTGACCATGATTTAACATCATTAACCATGGTTTACTTATTCTTACACTACACTAAATTTTAATATTTATCTTTAGAATTTACATATGAATATTTAAATTATTTACATTAAACCTATTTATTATATTAAATTTTGCTATTTAAACATGAAAAAAAAATTAGAGTATAATTATTAAATATTCAAAAATTTAGAATAGAAATATTTAAATTTAAATTTATTAATTACTGTAATATTTGTTTTCAAAGAAACGGGTAGGAATTTGTATTAAAAAAATCTTGTTACTAGGAAAGGAACTTTAGATATTCCAATCTTCCTTGAAGGTATGAAATTGAGCATGGGGGTTTAATCCATGCCCTCAAACACGTTCCCCATGGCACAAAAATTTGAGACCATTTCCAACTAAAAATTGTCCAAAAAACTCCTAATATCTCTATACATTTACATTCCATTATTCACTAATTTTGTTTCAACTTAGTCTGACTTCTTGTTTTCCTTGGCAAAATGCCTTTTTATTTCTTCCCAACTTGAGTCCAGTCTTTCATTTCTTCTATTTCCAGCATATCATTCTCTGGCAAGTGAAATTTTGATTCTTCCTCATCTCGTGATATGCCAAACAAGATGATTTTCTAGTAATAGTCCTTGTGTATTGAAGATGTGATCCATTTTCCACAAGGGTTCGTTTCTTTTTTAGTTTTCTAAGATCCTAGTATCATCATTGGCATTGAATATTTGATTCTTAGTTTCTATTGTTGTTGGTGCAATTTTTTTGGTTGTATCTATTTCCTTCTTATCTTCTGATTCTTTCTTATCTTGAAGAATTGCCTCTTTAAATACCGTATAGTAAAATACCTGAGCTTCTTCCCACTATTTGGGCCTTCCATTTTTCTTCGAGTCTTTTTTTTTTTTCTAAAAAACAAGACAATTTTTAAATATGTGCCTCATTTCATAGCATGCTCTACATGGAAAATAAATATTCTCATAGTCGAGCTTTCGAACATAACATAGTTTGGAGAAATCAAATTAATGTTCATGGAAAAAACCCTTGTTGAACTCCATATTCACACATATTTTGGCATAATTAGTCTTAAAAAATGTTGTAGTTTCAAGACAACAATGATAAAACTTTCTCAACACATTCTTAGTAGACGAAAGCGATTGAATATTTCAAAATTACAAGGGAAGGTTCAAAATCCTTAATCAAATTGGAGTCATAGATATTGACGTTGTTAGCATATCAAAAGTTGCATGAAGAGGTCAACACTACCCCAAAACCACAATCCAACTTCACAAATGGCCTTCTTGTCCTCTATGTTATAAAAAACCACAACCAAAAAACCCTGAGCCAAAGGGTAAATTTTTAATTCATCCTTTAAAAGGGGCTTCCATGCCTCAAAACCAAAAACATGAAGATCAGGGACACTAGATATAATAGGAGAGTGAGGTAAAACACCCTATATAGGGGAAAACCCAATCAATAACTCTTCCTTTAATAGATTCATATGACAGTCAGACAACCAAGACCCCAGAGTAATAGACCTTCCTCCTCCACCAAGTGAGCCTTTTTATATGATGCAATAACCTTCAATATTCTCCTTTTCTTCAACATCTTCAACCAAGCAATATCCCAAAAGAATTGATCCCAGTTACTGCAACTACTACAGAAATTTTGGCCTCCCAGTTTACTACAGAATTTTGGTCCCCAGCTTCAGAACTTCGATCCTGCAGTAAAGATATAATTTTTGTCCCAGCTTCAGCTCAATATCTTCTCACATAAGAGATAATGGTATCCCAAAAACTAAGTCTTCTTCTTCCCATCTTCTCTCCTTTTCCTGCTACTGTAACTATAGATCAAATTTTATGAGAGAGTGTATCAAATGAGGTCAAGTTTCTACAATATATAGGCTTCTTGTGATGTCAAATTACCCTTTTTGAGGTGAACTTGATCTTCTTTGAGGCTGACTTGGTGGAGGAGGCATAATTGACCTAATTTACAATAAAATAATTTTCGTCTTTGACAAATAATTTCCAAGAAGGGTTCTTTACAATATGACATGGACAACGACACTTGACATAAATCCTAGAGGTGTACAATGGATAATTTTACCTAAAAAAAATTTGCCCAAGCATGAAACCCATGCTTTAATAAGTCAATTTATTTAATAATAAAATACTTTTATTTATTTCGATAAATAAATTTCCTTATGACTCAACTACAATTGTGAAGACCAAACCTAGTTACATTCTTCAACAGTAGTAACCACCCACTCAAAGTAATGGTAAGTTTTTGGAAGTTTACTAATGCCTATGGCGTTTGGCGTAACAGAAAACATAATTAACCGGACCAAGGATTCTTTTAGCATGTTAACCATCGTTCACCATGATTTAACCTGGTCAAACATGGTTTACTTATTCGTACGCTACATTAACTTTTAATATTTATCTTTAGAATTTATATATGTATATTTAAATTATTTACATTAACCCTATTTATTATATTAATTTTTTTTATTTAAACATAAAAACAATTTTTTAGAGTCTAATTACAAAAGATTAAAAATTTAGAATAAACATATTTAAATTTAACTTTATTAATTACTTTAATTTTTTTTTTCAAAGAAAAGGGTAGGAATTTGTATTAAAAAAATATTGTTACTAGATGAGGAACTTTACATATTCCAATATTCCTTGAAGGTATGAAATTGAGCACACTGGTTCAATTAATTCCCTCAAACAAATTCCCCATGACACACAAAATTCAGATCCTTTCCAAATAAAAAATATCCAAAAATCTCCCAATCTCTCTATACATTTATATTCCATTATTCACTACCTTTTTTTCGACTTTCCCTGACGCCTTGCTTTCCTTGGCGAAATGTCTTTTTCTTTCTTCCCTACTTGAGGCGACCCTATCATTTCTTTTATTTCCAGCATATCCTTCTTCGACAAGTGAAATTTTGATTCTTCCTCATCTCGTGATATTCCCAAGAAGATGTTCTTCTAGTAAGAATCATTTTGGATTTAGAAGGTGATTGGTTTTCCACAAAGGTTTGTTTCTTTTGTACTTTCTCTAAGTTTGTAGGATCATCATTGGCATTCAATATTTCTTGCTTAGTTTCTATCATTGTTGGTGAATTTTTTTTTGTCGTATCTACTTCCTTCTTGTCTTCTGGTTCTTTCGTATCTTGAAGAATTTCCTCTTTAAATACTAGATAGTGAATACCTTGAGCTTCTTCCCACAATTTGGGCCTTTGATTTTTCTTCCAGTCTTTGTTGTGCTATAAGCATGAGACAATTTTTGAATATGTGCCTCATTTCATAGCATGTTTTACAAGAGAAATAAATATTCTCATAGTGGAGCTTTCAAGCCTAACATAGTTTGGAGCTATGAGATTAATCTTCGTGGAAAAAACCCTTGTTGAAGTCCATCTCCACACATATTTTGGTAAATTAATCTTAAAAAATGTTGTTTAAAGACAACAATGACAAATAATTCTCAACACATTCTCAGTAGAGGAAAGCGATGGAAGACTTCAAAATTGCAAGGGAATGTTCAAAATCCTTACCCAAACTGGAGTCATAGATATTGACGTCGTTAGCAGATCAAAAGTGGGAATCCAAAATTGCATGAAGAGGTCAACACTACCACAAAACCACGGTCGAGCTTCACAAATGGCCTTCTTGTCATCTATGTTATAAAAAAACACAACGTAAAAACCCTGAGCCAAAGGGTAAATTTTTAATTCATGCATTAAAAGGGGCTTCCATGCCTCAAATATCCATTCATGCAGATGAGTCAGCCATGGCTAAAACACATTAAACTTGCAAACCAAACATTGCTTCGAAAAAATACTTTCACAATTGATAGCTTCCTCATCCACAAGAACATTGAGGGGAGAGATTTCTTGAACCACCCGGAAGAAGAGAACCAAATTTCAACATGAAGCTATATGAAAAACAAAAATGTTTTTTTCATTGAATCATCAAAATTCATCATTACAAAAAAGATCCGCAAAATATTCATGCAAACTAAGCATAATAGAGTCAGCTATAAAAATACCCACACCATCATAATGAAAATTTATAGAATTTCATCCATATCATCAAATTTATTAATTATTTTATTAATAAATAATAACTATTATTATTAAATACATATATATAATTAAAAAAAAATTCGTAATATATAAATTAATGATTTTATATTAAGCAAGAAGACATTAAAACCCCACACATAATCATATAAAAATTTAAAATTTTATTATTGAACTTTAAACTGCAATGATAGAAAACTGAAAATAGAACTTTTAAAAACATATATTAAAAATTGATTATGAAACCTTAAAAATGTATGTATAAATACATTCACTAAAACTTGAGATTATGAAACTTTAGAGACCATCCATTAAAAATAGATAATTTGAATTTTAGAAAAAACACAGAGATACACACCCTTTTATTAATCCTGAAACTAAAACTCCTATAATTCATAAATTCTTGACATATTAAAACGCGTATAATGTAGTCAATTTTAATTTCTGAAGAGTGCTGGAAAACATTTAGCCGTTAGACCTCTTTCCTCATTGTATTTTTAATATTCATAAATTTTAACAATACCAGAATTAATGGGAAGTCCGGCCAATTAGGGTTTAATCTTGGGCTTTTAAGAAACATCCACTGTTATGAGGAATAGGGAAGACGGAAATTCACGACTTTTTCTTTGTTTTCACGTTACAATTTTTATTATAGCTTAAATTACTTGGATATTAAGGGTTGTTTTTTGGGAAGCTTTTGTATTTTAAAAGACATGTCTTTATGAATTTGAATATTTTTTGAAAAAATATGGGCTAAGTTGAATTGAAGTTGATTTAATTTATTTTAATGAAACAATTAGAAAGTAATATTTAAATTAAAACATTAAAAATTAGGAAAATATATATAATTAATAAAAGAATAAAAATAAATTTAATAAATTTATTAATCAAATAAAAAAATGGGTTCTAAGGATATGGAATGCATAAAGATATTGTCACATAAAACACATTGTTCAAAATAGTTAAAATAATAAACTAGTAAACCTAGTAAATTTTTAAATGATTCAATGTTTTTACAAATAAAACATTAAAATAATAAGAATAAATAACCTAAAAATTGAGGGTTTTTGAAGCTGTTTGAAAGATGAAAACACATTTATTCTTTGTTTATAATCACCACTAAATTGAATTTCTAACTGAAATTTTGTGTAAAAGGTTCAATTAAAAACAACTCTTCTAATTTGACTTCTATACATAGATAATATAAATAGAAATTCTAACAATGATGTGATGAAGTATTTCTTTATTAATAAATATCATCTCCTTAACCAATTATGTCAATTTCAAAATGTCAATGTGACTATGTCAAAAAAATTAGTCAGTAATATTTTTATAATTATTTGTATATTGTATTTATTCAAATTAATAGTTAAAAGACCAAAATAATGAGTACTTCAACTTGTTAACTCATATTTCATTCACAACTTTTATACAAATAAAAAAATTGTAAAATAATTTAAAATTTTTATTAACCTAACAATTTAATAAATTAAGAAATAAATTATTTATTATATGGAACCTAAGATTTATAGATGTTGGAAATCCTAATTTTTTTATAATCACCATTACATTCTTAAATATAGCTTTCAATTATCTAATTTCCATATAAGACTGACCATGTAGAAAATATAACTTATTACCAAAAATAATAAAGAATATAACATATTCCCAAAAATAATCATTTACTACAAATATATTGATATTGAATTTTACATTGTAAACTTTGAATATGTTGATATTAAATTTTATATTGTAAACTTTGAATATTGATAACTCATTAGATCATCAAATAATATAAAATATATATATATAAAATATTTAACTAATTAACACATAAAATCAATTATATAAAAAATAAAACACATTTTCAAAAAAAAATATTTACAAAATTACTATTAAATTTATACTCTAAACAAATAGTGATAGGATCACCAAATAATACTAAAACTATACATGAAAAATGCTTACCAAAATCTCATTGATACCAAAATTATATATGCAAAGTACTTACCAAAAATTCAATATTTTATTTATTAAAAAAACTAAACTATATTTGAATAATGCATATCCATACGATGGAATGAGCTTAGTGAACAAACAAATATGATAAGATATCAACTTACAAACGAAAGGAAATATGAAACAAACAACTTCCCACGTTCACATTAAAACCTGAACTATTAATCAATTCAAACCAAACTAAAGCATATGTTAAATTGAGTAATTTTTGGATGGGATTTCATACTAATTATACATTGGATAGCTTCGCAACTGTGTGCTGGTCAAATAGATTCTCATTAATGTCAGTACGAAATGAAATATCGTGATAATTTATCAGACATCTGGATTTTGATAGGACTGGAAAATGGAGTTGTTTACCGATCAACAGAATAGTTTAGATAGCTGTTTTTTTATTAGTAAAAATATTTGAAAAAATCAGGTAATTGGAGTGTTTGAATTTTATTTTTTATTTTTGATAATGGAAATAAAATCAGCACCATTAAAAACCTTGAAACACATAAAATATTAAAATTTAACAACTTTAAACAAAATTTTCAAAAATCTTTACAATTTTTTTAAAAATCTTATTATTCACTAAATTTTTTAGACTACGACATGGAAAATAACTGCACCAAATTCATATCAGAATACTTATTCCACATGTTGTATGAATAATGCACGAGCAATCCAAGACAGTAAGGATACACACTGCAGAAAAATTGATATAGATTTGGAACACAACCTAGTTTTACCACCAATAGGGTGGCTTTGTGGTAGATATAACAACAAAAATACCCAAAGAACCATTAATTTGTTCAGAAAAGTAGTTCAACAATGACCTAAAACTGTAAATTCAAAAATAAGAATATTTCAAAAATGCCTAAATTCAGAAATAACAACCTTTCAAAAAACCTAAATGTTTCTGGATACAGAATGTTGAAATATTAAAGTCCCTGCTAGCCTTGGGCAGGAAGAAAACGAGTACAAAGGCAGCAGGAGAAGTGTATGCATACACAACATTACGCATTGAAGAAGAATGGAGATTTGTAAGGAAGAATTAAATTTTGATGGGCCACAGCCACAGATTGCAGGAGAAGTTAATTCAGTAATGGGCAGAGTCGTTCCATAGAGGAACGAAGATTTTTCCCGTAGATCTGGTCTACGGAGGAGCAGACTTATTAAAACAGTCGTTTCGAGCTTTTAAGCCCTCAACAACCAGAATGAATGAAATATTGTTTAAACAGGCAGAAGTCCTTTTATTTTGAAATGGCGGGACAAGTGGTCCCCACCACTTATGCCCAAATCGCAATCGCAAGTTTTTGAAGCAATGTCTTGTTGATGTGAAGATTTGCGATGCGATCCAATCGCAACTGCAAATCGCAACGTACAAATAATACAAGGACCAAGTGTCTTGTTGATGTGGAAGAGTTCCATGGTGGAATGGTTGTATATATAATACAACCAAACTTTAATATATAATCACCCTCTGCTGCAGCCGAGGCCCATGGGTCCACAAGACCACGTGGCGTTTTATAATACAATCGCAAGTTTGTAATCGCAAGGTTCAATCGGGGAAGTTTTGTTGTGTCCCCCGATCACTTTACCAAATGGAGGACCCGATGGTGTTATGTGATCAGGTTGATAAGTTCCATTGCGTCCGGTGTTTGAATCGCAATCGGAACCTCTTTAAAACGAGGCTCAATCACACAGTATTAAAAGTTTGAACCCAATTGTTTTATGAGCCATGTTTGATATATGTTCCATCGCGTCCGTGTTATAATCGCAATGTTCCGTTGGATGTTGCGATGCGACTCAATCACAATCACAACATCGTACGGTGTTCAATCACAAAGTTTTTTGACAAGCCGATCAGCTGATCGCTGACTGCCGACTGCGATGTGGTCCCCACTCGTACGTTGCGCATTTGATATTTTCGTGTTCTGCAAAGGTTTTTCCTTTGTATTTGGTTTATTTCGTTGTTTTAAGTTTTTATATAGTTTTTTCATGTAACGTTAATATATGCGCGGCATATATAAAAGAAAAAGGCCTGTGAGCCTGTGTAGAGTTGTATTGCATTGTTTTATTGTTTCCCACAACAGCGCGGAAACAAAAAAATACACAGCAGTGTTGTTTTGAGAGACAGAGTGTGTTGTTTGATGAACAGAGAGTTATTTTGTGCACTGCATCTACAACAGTCACCATTTTATGTTATCCCTCTGTATTGAGGAAGGTTTGTAACAATTTTGAAAGGAATAGAAGTTTATTTTACAGTTTGAAAACCCTGTCTCCTGTCAAAGAATTTACATTTCTCTGTGTTGTAAGAGGGGAGTTTATTCTCTCCTTTCATTTTTCTGGAATTAGCAATATTACAACATGGTATCAGAGCTAGTTCAGGCTCTTTGAAGGTTTCAAAGAAGCTGAAGAAGAACTAGACTTGTTGCAGTGTTTTCTCCAGCAGTGTGAAAGCTCAACAAAAGTCAAAGTTCAGATATTTCTCAAATATAACAGAGTTGTAGTTTTGTTTTAAAAGAGTTTGTTCTTTCAGAGAAAAGGAAATACAGTTTGTTTAAGTTCAGAGTTCAGTTTAAAAGCAATGGCTGGACCAAGCACTGGTATGAGCATTGGAAATGTTCAGCTTCCACAATTTAATGGAAAGAACTATGATTATTGGGCCATTACCATGAGAGCCATGTTTGTCTCACAAGACTTATAGGAATTTGTAGAAGATGGTTTTGTTGAACCAGCTGATGAGCAAGCTTTTAATGCCTTAACTCAAGCAGAGAAGGACCTATTGAAGAGCAATAGGAAGAAATATTCTAAAGCTCTCTTCTTATTGTATCAAGCAGTAAATGAGAGTGTGTTTCCAAGGATAGTAGCAGCTTAGAGATCCAAGGAAGCATGGGAAACTCTGAAAGTAGCCTATCATGGTATGGAGAAAGTTAAGACAACAAAACTTCAGTTGCTAAGAAGAGATTTTGAAACTCTTTGCATGGAAGAGTCAGATAATGTGGACACATTTTTTACACATGTGATTAGGATTGTAAATCAGATAAGATCCCATGGAGAAACTCTTGAAGAAAGGAGGATTGTGGAGAAACTTTTGAGAAGTTTACCCTCAAAGTTTGATGTTATTGTTACCACCATAGAAGGGACCAAAGATCTCTCACAGTTCACAGTGGATGAACTTCATGCCTCACTAATAACTCATGAACAGAGATTGAGCAGAGATGAACATTCCTCTCATGAGCACGATTTCAAGATCCAGATGCCTTCAGGAAGAGGAAGAGGTCGAGGCAAAGGAAGAGGAATAGGCAGAAGCCAAAACAGAGGTGGAAGGAATAGCTCTTCACATTCACATGGAAGGAGCAACAGTCAAAATAAGAGCCATGGCCAATGCAACAGCTAGCAAGGTGGACATCAACACCAACATGCTCATGGTCAAAGGTATAACAAATCCAATGTCCAATGTCATTATTGAAATAAATATGGGCACTATGCCAATGAATGTAGAAAGAAGCAAAATGACATGAAAAATAGGCAGAATGCTAATGTAGCAAAAGAAGAAAAGAACCCAAGTAATGTGTTGTTAGCATGTAATGTAGCACAGGATAGAGAAAATGATGTTTGGTTCTTAGATTTAGGATGTAGTAATCATATGACTGAAAACAGAGCAATGTTTGCCAATCTAGATGAAGAGATTAAATCAGAAGTGACCACAGGGACTGATACTAAGATTTCTGTCAAAGGAAAAGGTAGAGTTAGTATTCGAGCAAGAAATGGTGAGCAGAAATTTGTTCCTGATGTGTATTATGTTCCAGGTCTGAATTGTAATCTTTTGAGCACTGGGCAGCTCATAAACAAAGGTTACAATGTAATTTTCAAAGATGAAGTGTGAAAAATAAAAGATATACCTCCAAGTAAGAAAATCATTGTTGAAATACAAATGACCAGCAATAGAATGTTTCCTCTCAAGCTCAACACTGACTTGAAGGGAAAAAGAAAAAGCATAGCAGCTGTAACACTAGAAGCCTTTCAGAAGGAAGAGAAAGATGAAAATTGGTTATGGCACCTGAGATTTGGACATCTCAATTTCGGAGGATTAAATTTGCTGCACAGAAAAGGAATGGTAAGAGGTTTTCCATTGATTGAGAAGCCTGACAGCCTATGTGAAGTCTGCATCTTGGGAAAGCAACACAGAGAAAATTTTCCATCAGGGAAAAGCATAAGGGCGAAAGCACTCTTAGAGATCATTCACTCGGATTTATGTGGGCCGATGAAAATAGCATCAGTTTCAGGTAGCAATTACATGCTGACCTTCATAGATGATTTCACAAGAAAAGTGTGGGTTTATTTCTTAAAATATAAGAGTGAAGTCTTCCAGAAATTTTTCTATTTTAAAGCTCTTGTAAGAAACAAAGTGGGCAGTATATTAAAGTTCTCAGAACTGATAGAGGAGGAGAATATATATCAAAGGAATTTCTGTGTTTCTGTAGAGAGAATGGCATACACAAGCAATTTACCACAAGGTACACACTACAACAAAATGGAGTTGCTGAAAGGAAGAATCGAACCATAATGGAAATGATGAGAAGTATGCTAAAGGCAAAACATTTGCCAAACGAATATTGGGCAGAAGTAGCAAAATGTGCTGTGTATATTTTAAATAGATGTCCCATAAAAGCTATGATGAACAAAGTTCTAGAAGAAGTGTGGAGTGGTAGAAAACAAGGAGTCACCCACATGAGAGTTTTTGGATGTGTTGCATATGCACACATTCCTGATAAGTTAAGGAAGAAATTGGATAGTAAGGGGGAGAAGTGTATTTTCCTTGGATATTGTGAAGATTCCAAAGGATACAGATTGTATAACCCATCCACAAAGAAAAAGAAAAAGGCCCGTGAGCCTGTGTAGAGTTGTATTGCATTGTTTTATTGTTTCGCACAGTAGCGCAGAAACAAAAAAATACACAGCAATGTTGTTTTGAGAGACAGAGTGTGTTGTTTGATGAACAGAGAGTTATTTTGTGCACTGCGTCTGCAACAGTCACCATTTTATGTTATCCCTCTGTATTGAGGAAGGTTTGTAACAATTTTGAAAGGAATAGAAGTTTATTTTACAGTTTGAAAACTCTGTCTTTTGTCAAAGAATTTACATTTCTCTGTGTTGTAAGAGGGGAGTTTATTCTCTACTTTCATTGTTCTGGAATTAGCAATATTACAACATGGTATCAGAGCTAGTTCAGGCTCTTTGAAGGTTTCAAAGAAGCTGAAGAAGAAGTATACTTGTTGCAGTGTTTTCTCCAGCAGTGTGAAAGCTCAACAGAAGTCAAAGTTCAGGTATTTCTCAAAGATAACAGAGTTGTAGTTTTTGTTTTAAAAGAGTTTGTTCTTTCAGAGAAAAGGAAAGATAATTTGTTTAAGTTTAGAGTTCAGTTTAAAAGCAATGGCTGGACCAAGCACTAGTATGAGCATTGGAAATGTTCAACTTCCACAATTTAATGGAAATAACTATGATTATTGGGCCATTACCATGAGATCCCTGTTTGTCTCACAAGACTTATGGGAATTTGTAGAAGATGGTTTTGTTGAACCAGCTGATGAGCAGGCTTTTAATGCCTTAACTCAAACAGAGAAGGACCTATTGAAGAGCAATAGGAAGAAAGATGCTAAAGCTCTCTTCTTATTGTATCAAGCAGTAAATGAGAGTGTGTTTCCAAGGATAGCAACAACCCAGAGATCCAAGGAAGCATGGGAAACTCTGAAAGTAGCCTATCAAGTTATGGAGAAAGTTAAGACAACAAAACTTCAGTTGCTAAGAAGAGATTTTGAAACTCTTTTCATGAAAGAGTCAGATAATGTGGACACATTTTTTACACATGTGATTAGGATTGTAAATCAGATAAGATCCCATGGAGAAAATATTGAAGAAAAAAGGATTGTGGAGAAACTTTTGAGAAGTTTACCCTCAAAGTTTGATGTTATTGTTACCACCATAGAAGAGACCAAAGATCTCTCACAGTTCACAGTGGATGAACTTCATGCCTCACTAATAACTCATGAACAGAGATTGAGCAAAGATGAACATTCATCTCTTGAGCATGCCTTCAAGACCCAGATGCCTTCAGAAAGAGGAATAGGTCAAGGCAAAGGAAGAGGAAGAGGCAGAAACCAAAACAGAGGTGGAAGGAATAGCTCTTCACATTCACATGGAAGGAGCAACAGTTAAAATAAGAGCAATGGCCAATGCAACAGCCAGCAAGGTGGACATCAACACCAAGATGCTTATGGACAAAGGTATGACAAATCCAATGTCCAATGTCATTATTGAAAGAAATATGGGCACTATGCCAATGAATGTAGAAAGAAGCAAAATGACATGAAAAATAGGCAGAATGCTAATGTAGCAAAAGAAGAAAAGAACCCAAGTAATGTGTTGTTAGCATGTAATGTAGCACAGGATAGAGAAGATGATGTTTGGTTCTTAGATTCAGGATTTAGTTATCATATGACTGGAAACAGAGAAATTTTTGCCAATCTAGATGAAGAGATTAAATCAGAAGTGACCACAGGGACTAATACTAAGATTTATGTCAAAGGAAAAGGCAGAGTTAGTATTCAAGCAAGAAATGGTGAGCAAAAATTTGTTCCTGATGTGTATTATGTTCCAGGTCTGAAATTTAATCTTTTGAGCGTTGGGCAGCTCATAAACAAAGGTTACAATGTAATTTTCAAAGATGAAGTGTGCAAAATAAAAGATATACCTCCAAGTAAGAAAATCATTGCTGAAATACAAATGACTAGAAATAGAATGTTTCCTCTCAAGCTCGACACTGACTTGAAGGGAAAAAGAAAAAGCATAGCAGCTGTAACACAAGAAGACTTTCAGAAGGAAGAGAAAGATGAAACGCACCTGAGATTTGGACATCTCAATTGCATAGGATTAAATTTGCTACACAGAAAAGGAATGGTAAGAGGTTTTCCATTGATTGAGAAGCCCGACAGCCTATGTGAAGGCTGCATCTTGGGAAAGCAACACAGAGAAAATTTTCCATCAGGGAAAAGCATAAGGGCGAAAGCACCCTTAGAGATCATTCACTCAGATTTATGTGGGCCGATGCAAATAGCATCAGTTTCAGGTAGCAATTACATGCTGACCTTCATAGATGATTTCACAAGAAAAGTGTGGGTTTATTTATTAAAATATAAGAGTGAAGTCTTTCAGAATTTTTTCCATTTTAAAGCTCTTGTAGAGAGACAGAGTGGGCAGTATATTAAATTTCTCAGAACTGATAGAGGAGGAGAATATATATCAAAGGAATTTCTGTGTTTCTGCAGAGAGAATGGCATACACAAGCAGTTTACCACAAGGTACACACTACAACAAAATGGAGCTGCTGAAAGGAAGAATCGAACCATAATGGAAATGATGAGAAGTATGCTAAAGGAAAAACATTTGCCGAATGAATATTGGGTAGAAGCACCAAACTGTGTTGTGTATATTTTAAATAGATGCCCCATAAAAGCTATGATGAAAAAAGTTCTAGAAGAAGCATGGAGTGGCAGAAAACAAGGAGTCACCCACATGAGAGTTTTTGGATGTGTTGCATATGCACACATTCCTGATAAGTTAAGGAAGAAATTGGATAGTAAGGGGGAGAAGTGTATTTTCCTTGGATATTGTGAAGATTCCAAAGGATACAGATTGTATAACCCATCCACAAAGAATTTTGTGATAAGTAGAGATGTGCAATTTATTGAAGAGGAAGCATGGGATGGAAGCATTGAGAAAACAGTCAATGTTAAAATTTGTTTATCTCATGATGAAGATAAGGGAGATGTGGTTGAAATTGGCAACCCATCCATAGCACAACCTCCACCAACACAAGGATAGCAAGAGACACCTCAAGCAGCAGCGAGAACACCCTTGTAAAGAAGTGGAAGTGCATATCCAAGCACACCACATGGAGCAGAATTGAGTGCTTCTTCAAGCACGTCTACACCAAGTGAAAGAGGAACAAAATTCAGAAGTATTAGAGAAATCTATGAGCAGGGAGCAGAAAATGAAGGTATGAACTCCTTATTTGCTTTGTATTGTCAAGTAGATGATCCTATTCATTTTGAAGATGCTATTAAAGATAGAAAATGGATAGAAGCTATGGATGATAAAATTAATGCCATAGAGAAGAACAAAACATGGGAGTTGGTTGATCTCCCAGAAGGTAAAGAAGTCATTGGAGTTAAATGGGTCTATAAGACCAAAAGCAATGCTGAAGGAAAGATAGAAAGACACAAGGCTAGACTTGTTGTCAAGGGTTACAAGTAGAAGCGAGGGATAGATTATGAAGAAACTTTTGCACCAGTTGCAAGAATGGAGACAGTAAGAGCAGTGTTGTCCATAGCAGCACAAAACAAATGGAAAGTATACCAGATGGATGTAAAATATGCATTTTTAAATGGATTTTTAATAGAAGAGGTATATGTGGAACAACCTCTCAGATATGAGAAGAAAGGCCAAGAGCATAAGGTTTGCAAATTCAAGAAAGCTCTTTATAGGCTGAAGCAAACACCAAGAGCATGGTACAGTAGGATAGACTCCTATCTACTGGAAAATGGATTTGAGAAATGTGAGGGAGAACCCACCCTCTACATCAAAGAAAAGGATGGTAAGATGCTCATTGTGGTTTTATATGTTGATGATTTAATATTTACAGGTAATGATGATTACCTTATTGAGAATTTTAAAACAGTCATGAAAGATGAATTTGAAATGACTGACATGGGTTTGTTGAGATACTTCTTAGGAATAGAAGTAGAACAAAATGAAAAAGGGATTTATATTTCTCAAGCAAAGTATGTGAATCAAGTTCTAGAAATATTTAATATGCAGGAGTGCAAAGCTGCAATTACTCCCACATTAATGGGATTGAAGTTGAGTAAAGATGACAACAGTAAGGATTTTGATCCAAGTTTGTATAAAAGCATAGTTGGCAGCCTCATGTATTTTACTGCAACTAGGCCGGATATTATGCATGCTGTTAGTTTAATTTCCAGATTTATGGAGAAGCCAAAAGAAGCACATTGGCAAGCAGCAAAGAGAATTCTGAGGTATGTGAAAGGAACTAAAATATTTGGTATTTTATATACTGCTTCAGAAAATTTAGAACTAGTTGGATACACTGATAGTGATTGGGATGGAAGTGTAGATGATCGGAAGAGCACTTCCGGTTATGTTTTCCATATGGGTTCAGGAGCCATTTCATGGGCTTCTAAGAAACAACCTATTGTAGAATTATCTACAACAGAGGCAGAATATGTGGTAGCTACAGCAGCAACGTGTCAAGAAATTTGGATGAGAAGAACGTTGATAATTTTATTCCAAGAACAGGTAAAAGGGACAGTGATTTATTGTGACAATATCTCAACTATTGCATTGTCAAAGAATTCTGTGTTTCATAAAAGAACAAAACACATAGATACAAAATTTCATTATATCAGAGAATTGGTAAACAATGGTGAAATTGTTTTACAGCATTGTAAAACAGAGGAGCAATATGCAGATATTTTAACAAAGCCATTGGGGCAGAAGACATTTGAATTTTTAAGAAAATGCTTGGGTATGATGGATAACCCAACAACTGTCTTTAAAGGGGAGTGTTGAAATATTAAAGTCCCTGCTAGCCTTGGGCAGGAAGAAAACGAGTACAAAGGTAGCAGGAGAGGTGTATGCGTACACAGCATTACACATTGAAGAAGAATGGAGATTTGTAAGGAAGAATTAAATTTTGATGGGCCGCAGCCACAGATTGTAGGAGAAGTTAATTCAGTAATGGGCAAAGCCGTTCTATAGAGGAGCGAAAATTTTTCTCGTAGATCTGGTCTATGAAGGAGCAGACTTATTAAAATAGTCGTTTCAGACTTTTAAGCCCTCAACAACCAGAATGAATGAAATATTGTTTAAACAGGCAGAAGTCCTTTTATTTTTGAAATGGCGGGACAAGTGGTCCCCACCACTTATGCCAAAATCGCAATCGCAAGTTTTTGAAGCAATGTCTTATTGATGTGAAGAATTGCGATGTGATCTAATCACAATCGCAAATCGCAACATACAAATAATACAAGGACCAAGTGTCTTGTTGATGTGGAAGAGTTCCACGGTGGAACGGTTGTATATATAATACAACCAAACTTTAATATATAATCACCCTCCACTGCAGCTGAGGCCCGTGGGTCCATAAGACCACGTGGCATTTTATAATACAATCGCAAGTCTGTAATCGCAAGGTTCAATCGAGGAAGTTTTGTTGTGTCCCCCGATCACTTTACCAAAGGGTGGACCTGATGGTGTTATGTGATGGGGTTGATAAGTTCCATCGCATCTGGTGTTTGAAT
This sequence comes from Pinus albicaulis, assembly GCA_034641835.2. NCBI lineage: Eukaryota > Viridiplantae > Streptophyta > Pinopsida > Pinales > Pinaceae > Pinus > Pinus albicaulis. The sequence goes on along the minus strand of CM076582.1, from coordinate 1,370,446,739 downwards.
CGCAATCGGAACCTCTTTAAAATGAGGCCCGATCACACAGTATTAAAAGTTTGGACCCGATTGTTTTATGAGCCATGTTTGATATATGTTTCATTACGTCTGTGTTATAATCGCAATATTCCGTCAGATGTTGCGATGCGACTCAATCGCAATCGCAGCATTGCACGGTGTTCAATCGAAATTTTTTTTGACAAGCCGATCGCCGACTGCCGACTGCGATGTGGTCCCCACTCGTACACCGCGCATTTGATATTTTCGTGTTCCGTAAAGGTTTTTCCTTTGTATTTAGTTTATTTCATTGTTTTAAGTTTTTATATAGTTTTTTCATGTAACGTTAATATATGCGCGGAATATATAAAAGAAAAAGGCCCATGAGCATGTGTAGAGTTGTATTTCATTGTTTTATTGTTTCACACAGCAACGCGGAAACAAAAAAATACACAGCAATGTTGTTTTGAGAGACAGAGTGTGTTTTTTGATGAACATAGATTTATTTTGTGCACTGCATCTGCAGCAGTCACCATTTTATGTTATCCCTCTGTATTGAGGAAGGTTTGTAACAGTTTTGAAAGGAATAGAAGTTTATTTTACAGTTTGAAAACTCTCTCTCCTGTCAAAGAATTTACATTTCTCTGTGTTGTAAGAGGGGAGTTTATTCTCTCCTTTAGTTGTTCTGGAATTCTCAATATTCCAACATTTTGTCAAAGGTATATCTGTTAAAATATTTTGTTCAAAAAAAATGTTTTTTCCACCTTCTGGATTTTCCCTTTCCTCGCTGGTTGCTTTTCATACACATTGCTGGGCTTTCCATTCGCGCACCCACCTCTTTGTTCTCCATTTTCATGCACTCTACTAGTGTTCTCGTTTCCATGCGCACTGTCTATAATTCAGTTACCATCCACACTATTTAATTTTCCATTTTCATGCACATGATGTTCAATCAAATGCTGACGTTCAGCCATCAATTGTTGGAACTGCATATCTGTGGATTCAAGATCCTTGCTGACAGATTCCAAAGCACTCTCTAATTCCCTTGTCTTATCTGAACGCTGGAGAATTTGCTCTCAAGCCATTGTACAATTGTTCAATTCAGTCCTTAAAGAGTTGTTTTCGTTATGGAGGCACCTTTTTGCATCCCGAAGGTGTGAACGCTGGTATTGTAAATCATTTAACTGACGATCTTTCTCCACTGCCATGGACCTGGACGATTCAAGATCCTTGTTGACAACATCCAAAGCTCTTTCCAATTCCCCAATTCTACCCTTAAGATGAATCTGTTCTTCATCATTATCCATTTTCTTTCTCTCCATTTTAGTGTTTTTATCTTCAAGGAACCTTTTTTCCTCTGTAATAGATGATAGTTGATCTTGTAAATCATCTAACTGGATGACCATGGCACAAATATCACACTTTATATCAAATATGCGGTTTTCCTTTTTCTCTGCAACATCTAAAAGCTGGCCCTATAACATAGTTATTTTTTGTTTACCCCTGGAAGCAGATTCCTTCAGTTCTTCAAAACAAGACTTCGTTGACAGCAATTTTTCTTCAAGTTCCTTCGTTATGGACATCTGTAACAACCAGTTCTGATTTAAAGCTTATTTTTCTTCTTGGATTTGGTTGGAATCATTTGATAATCTGTTCATGTTTTCTTTTATCTTATTTAGTTCAAAAACTACTTCATCATATGCAGATTTTGTTGATGCCAACTCTGTCTGCAATCCCAATGACTGACTTTCTAGATACATGACTCTCTGATCACTGTTCGAATACTTGACTGAAATTTCTTGAGATATTTTGGATTCCTCATTGAGATTATGAAGCAACCAAATTTTCTCATTCTCAAGAGAAGCATTATCTCTTTGCAATGAAAAATCATCTTTTGATGCTCTTCATTTGCTTTCAATAGCTCTAGGTGCTTCTCCTCCAGTTCTCTATATTTCTTGGCAAATTCTGCTTGCAATGATTTAAATTCAATCGTATGCTCTTCCTTTTCCTCTAGCTGATTCTTAGGTCCAGTGTTCTCCACAAGAAAATCTTCAACTCTCCGATTTTGTATTTCAATAAAATACCTCGAATTGTCCACCTCCTTCTGTAGCATTTCATTCTGTTCACTGGTAGAATTTTGTGTTAACTTGAATCTCTGAACTGAATCCGAATTTCGTTCGATAGCATCATTCACCGACTGTTGAAGGGCACTAATAACCTTTCTTAACTCTCTCTCAGTTTCCCTCCACTTGACTTCATTGTTCTTTGCAGCTTCCCTTTCTTCTCTTAATTTCTCTCTTTCTACGATAAGGGCTCGATTCACTTCCCTCAATTTTGATATCGTTTCATCTTTTCCGAGCATGGATTTATTGTCATCTTTATCTTTTCCTATGGAAGAATACCCGTTTACACCTTCATGTTTTTCCGACAGTGAAATTATTTTCAGCATGCTGGCTTTGCCCATCTTGTTTCCTACATTACCAAAATGGAAGAAAAAAAAAATTTCTATATTCTAAAAACTAATGGCTTCAAATAACTCTCGAACAATTGGCAATTTCAGAAATTAGAAATTTTAAATTTACAAGAGTAATAATCACAACAGTAAGCAATATTCAAATCTAGACTGTTCGTTTATTTTGAAGTATGAAAATTCCATCAGAAGGATGTTGAAATATTAAAGTCACCTGCTAGCCTTTGAGCAGGAAGTAAAGAGTACAGAGGCAGCGCATCAGATTTTTGGTGTACAGAAACACAAATTCAAGAAAGAATGGGAGAAATGTAAGGATGAATTAATTGTTATGGTTTGCAACCATATATTGCAGAGGAGGATTGATTATGGTGATGGGCAGAGCCATTTTACAGTGGAACGAAGATTTTTTCATAGTTCTAAACTACGGAGGAGCAAAACTTATTAAAACAGTCATTTCAAGCGTTTAAAGCCCTCGAAAACCAAAATAGAGAAAAATAGTTTAAAACAGCCGAAGTCCTTCAATTTTTGAAATGGTGGGACAAGTGGTCCCCACCACTTATGCCCTAATCGCAATCGCAAGTTTCTTAAGCAGTGTCTTGTTGATATGAAGACTTGCGATGTGATGATCACAATCGCAATCGCAAATCGTAGTAGCAGTATTAAGCAGTGTCTTGTTGATATGGAAGATTGCGATGCGATTCAATCGCAATCACAAGTCGCAACCTACATATGTTCCGAAGTCCAAATGTCTTGTAGATGTGGCAGAGTTCTGCAAGCGGAACGGTTGTATATAATACAATCAAAGTTCATATTATAATCACCTGCCACCACAGTCGAGGCCCGTGGGTCCACAAGACCACGCGACAGTATATAATACGATCGCAAGTTTCAATTGCAAAGGTTCAATCGGCGGGTTTTTATTGTGTGCCCCGATCACATTGCCAAAGGGCAGACCTGATGGTATTATGCGATGGAGTCTATTTGTTTCATCGCGTCCGGCTTTTGAATCGCAATCAGAACTTCTCTAATATGAGGCCCGATTGCACATATTAGAAGTTTGGACTCGATGCCATTTATATGGCGGATTTAATACATGGTCCATCGCATCCGGTTGTTGATCGCAATCGGAGTTTTTGTTTGGTCGCGCGTTTGGTTTAAAGCGCGGACCCGACAATATTATTACACCATAGTTAAATGTGCCATCGCATCCGTTTTTCAATCACAATCAGAACTTTTGTTAGGAGCGCTTGTTTTGTTTAAAGCGTGGACCCGATGGATGTTATATAATGCATTTAAATGTTTGATCGCGCGTTCAAAGCGCAGCTGTAAAATAGGGGCCACATATATTTGCTTTTAAATAGACTTTGGTTAAAAGTCTTATATGGTTTTTATGTAATGTTTTAATATGCGCAACATATATAAAAGAAAATTCCCGCGAGCCTGTCACATGGTATTGTTTTTGTTTTGGTTTGTTTCGCACAGCAGCTCAGGTAATGAAATACACAACAGTGATATTTCCACAGAGAGACGGAGTGTTATTTTTATGAAATATAGTGAAGGTTTGTGCATTGCATTTGAAGCAGTCACTATTTATGTTATCCCTCTGTGTTAAGAGGAATATTTTGTAATAGTTTTTGAAAGAAATAGAAGTTTGTTTTACAGTCTAGAAACTTTGTCTCCTGTCATAGAATTTTAATTCCACTGTGTTTAGAGGAGAGGAGTTTACTCTCTCCATTTCTATTGTTCTAGAATTTCCAATATTCAAACATGGTATCAGAGCTAGTTTAGGCTCTTTGAATATTTCAAAGAAACTGAAGAAGAAGAAGAATTGTTGCAGTGTTTTCTCCAACAGCATGAAAGCTCAACAGAGGTCAAGGATCAGGTATTTCTCAAAGATAACAGAGCTGTTGTTTATTGTTTAAAAGGGCTTATTCTTCATAGAAGGAAAGATAGTTTGTTTAAGTTACAGAGTTCAGTTTAAGAGCAATGGCTGGACAAAGTAATGGTATGAGTATTGGAAATGTTCAAATTCCACAATTTAATGGAAAGAATTATGATTATTGGGCCATTACCATGAGAGCCATGTTTATATCACAAGAGCTATGGGAATTTGTAGAAGATGGGTTTGTTGAACCAGCTGATGAGCAGGCTTTTAATGCCTTAACTCAAGCAGAGAATGATTTACTGAAGAGCAATAGGAAGAAAGATGCTAAATCTCTCTTCTTATTGTATCAAGCTGTAAATGAGAGTGTGTTTCCAAGGATAGCAGTAGCCCAGAGATCTAAGGAAGCATGGGAAAATTTGAAAGTATTCTATCAAGGTATGGAAAAAGTGAAGACAACAAAACTTCAGTTGCTGAGAAGATATTTTGAAACTCTTTGCATGAAAGAGTCAGATAATGTAGACACATTTTTCACACATGTGATTGGGATTGTAAATCAGATAAGGTCCCATGGAGAAACTCTTGAAGAAAGAAGGATTGTGGAGAAAATTTTGAGGTACTTACCCTCAAAGTTTGATGTTATTGTTACCACCATAGAAGAGACCAAAGATCTCTCAAATTTCATAGTGGATGAACTTCATGCCTCACTGATAACTCATGAACAGAGATTGAGCAGAGATGAACATTCATCTCTAGAGCATGCCTTCAAGACCCAGATGCCTTCAGGAAGAGGAAGAGGCCAAGGAAAAGGAAGAGGAAGAGGCAAAATCTAGAACAGAGGTGGAAGGAACAACTCTTCACATTCACATGGGAGGAGCAACAGTCAGAATCAAAGTCACAGCCAATGCAACAGCCAACAAGGTGGACATCAACACCAACATGCTCATGGAAAAAGGTATGGAAAATCCAATGTCCAATGTCATTATTGCAAAAAATATGGGTACTACGCCAATGAATGTAGAAAGAAGAAAAATGACATGAAAAATAAGCAGAATGCTAATGCAGCAAAAGAAGAAAAGAACCCAAGTAATGTGTTGTTAGCATGTAATGTAGCACAGGATAGAGAAGATGATGTTTGGTTCTTAGATTCAGGATGTAGTAATCACATGACTGGAAACAGAGCAATTTTTGCAAATTTAGATGAAGAAGTAAAATTAGAAGTGACCACAGGGACTGATACTAAAATCTCTGTCAAAGGAAAAGGCAGAGTTAGTATTCGAGAAAGAAATGGTGAGCAAAAGTTTGTTCCAGATCTGTATTATGTTCCAGGTTTGAAGTGTAACCTTTTGAGCGTTACAATGTAATTTTCAAGGATGATGTGTGCACAATAAAAGATATACCTCCAAGAAAGAAAATCATTGCTGAAATACAAATGACCAGTAATAGAATGTTTCCGCTCAAGCTCAACACTGACTTGAAGGGAAAAGGAAAGAGCATAGCAGCTGTAACACAAGAAGCTTTTCAAAAGGAAGCAAAAGATGAAAATTGGTTATGGCACCTGAGATTTGGACATCTAAATTTCGGAGGATTAAATTTGCTGCACAGAAAAGGAATGGTAAAAGGTTTGCCATTGATTGAGAAGCCTGACAGCCTATGTGAAGGCTGCATCTTGGGAAAGCAACACAGAGAAAATTTTCCATCAAGGAAAAGCATAAGGGAGAAATCACCCTTAGAAATCATTCACTTAGATTTATGTGGGCCGATGCAAGCAACATCATTTTCAGGTAGCAATTACATGCTGACCTTCATAGATGATTTCACAAGAAAAGTGTGGGTTTATTTTCTGAAATATAAGAGTGAAGTTTTTCAGAAATTTTTCCATTTTAAAGCTCTTGTAGAGAAACAGAGCGGGTTGTATATCAAAGTTCTCAAAACTGATAGAGGAGGAGAATATATATCAAAGGAATTTCTACGTTTCTACAGAGAGAACGGCATACACAAGAAATTTACCAGAAGGTACACACCGCAACAGAATGGAGTTGCTGAACGGAAGAATCGAACCATAATGGAAATGGTGAGAAGCATGCTAAAGGCAAAACACTTGCCGAATGAGTATTGGGCAGAAGCAACAAACTGGGTTGTGTATATTTTGAATAAATGCCCTACAAAATCTGTGATGAACAAAGTTTCAGAAGAAGCGTGGAGTGGCAGAAAACAAGGAGTCACTCACATGAGAGTTTTTGGATGTGTGGCATATGCACACATTCCAGACAAGTTGAGGAAGAAGTTGGATAGTAAGGGGGAGAAGTGCATTTTCCTTGGATGTTGTGAATATTCCAAAGGATACAGATTGTATAACCCATCCACAAAGAATTTTGTGATAAGCAGAGATGTGCAATTTATTGAAGAGGAAGCATGGGATGGAAGCATTGAAAAAACAATCAATGTTAAAAGTTGTTTGTCTCATGATGAAGATGAGGAAGATGTAGTTGAAATTAACAACTCATCGGGAGCACAACCTCCACCAACACAAGGACAGCAAGGGAAACCTCATGCAGCAGCGAGAACACCCTTGAGAAGAAATGGGAGTGCATCTCCAAGCACACCAATTGGAGCAGAATTCAGTGCTTCATCAAGCACATTTACACCAAGTGAAAGAGGAACAAAGTTCAGAAGTATTAGAGAAATCTATGAGCAGGGAGTAGCAAATGAAGGTATGAATTCCTTATTTGCTTTGTATTTTAAAGTTGATGACCCTATTCATTTTGAAGATGCTATGAAAGATATAAAATGGATAGAAGCTATGGATGATGAAATTAATGCCATAGAGAAGAACAAAATATGGGATTTCGTTGATCTCCTAGAAGGTAAAGAAGTCATTGGAGTTAAATGGGTCTATAAGACCAAGAGAAATTCTGAAGGAAAAATAGAGAGACACAAGGCCAAACTTGTTGTCAAGGGATATAAGTAGAAGCATGGGATTGATTATGAGGAAAATTTTGCACCAGTTGCAAGAATGGAGACAGTAAGAGCAGTGCTATCCATAGCAGCACAAAACAAATGGAAAGTATACCAGATGGATGTAAAATCTGCATTTTTAAATGGTGTGTTAATGGAAGAGGTGTATGTGGAACAACCTCTCGGCTATGAGAAGAAAGGCCAAGAGCATAAAGTTTGCAAATTGAAGAAAGCTCTTTATGGGCTGAAGCAAGCGCCAAGAGCGTGGTACATTAGAATAGACTCCTATCTACTAGAAAATGGATTTGAAAAGTGTGAGGGAGAACCCACCCTCTACATCAAAGAAAAGGATGGTAAAATGTTGATTGTTGTTTTATATGTTGATGGTCTAATATTTACTGGTAATGATGATTACCTTGTTGAAAATTTTAAAACATTCATGAAAGAAGAATTTGAAATGACTGACATGGGTTTGTTGAGATACTTCTTCGGAATAGAAGTAGAGCAAAGTGAAAAATGGATTTTTATTTCTCAAGAAAATTATGTGAATAAGGTTTTAGAAAGATTTAATATGCAGGAGTGCAAAGCTGCAATTACTCCCACAGTAATGGGATTGAAGTTGAGTAAAGATGACAGAAGCAAGGATTTTGATCCTAGCTTGTACAAGAGCATAGTTGGCAACCTCATGTATTTGATTGCAACTAGGCCGGATATTATGCATGATGTTAGTTTGATTTCCAGATTCATGGAGAAGCCAAAAGAAGCACATTGGCAGGCAGCAAAGAGAATTCTGAGGTATGTTAAAGGAACTAAAAGATTTGGTATTTTATATACTGCTTCAGAAAATTCAGAGTTAGTTGGTTACACTGACAGTGATTGGGTTGGGAGTGTAGATGATCGGAAGAGCACTTCCGGTTATGTTTTTTATATGGGTTCAGGAGCCATTTCATGGGCTTCTAAGAAACAATCGATTTTAGCATTATCTACAACAGAGGCAGAATATGTGGCAGCTACAGCAGCAACATGTCAAGTAATTTGGATGAGAAGGATGTTGAGAAGTTTATGCCAAGAACAGGTAAAAGGGATAGTGATTTTTTGTGATAATAGCTCAGATATTGCATTATCAAAGAATTCAGTGTTTCATAAAAGAACAAAACACATAGATACAAAATTTCATTATATTAGAGAATTGTTAAACAATGGAGAAATTGTTTTACAGCATTGTAAAACAAAGGAACAATATGTAGATATTTTGACAAAGCCATTGGGGCAGAAGACATTTGAATTTTTAAGAAAATGCTTGGGCATAATTGATAACCCAACAACTGACTTTAAGGGGGAGTGTTGAAATATTAAAGTCACCTGCTTGCCTTTGAGTAGGAAGTAAAGAGTACAGAGGCAGCGCAGCAGATTTTTGGTGTACAGCAACACGCATTCAAGAAAGAATGGGAGAAATGTAAGGATGAATTAATTGCTATGGGCCGCAACCATAAATTGCAGAGGAGGATTGATTATGGTGATGGGCAGAGCCGTTTTATAGTGGAACGAAGATTTTTTTGTAGTTCTCAACTACGGAGGAGAAGAACTTATTAAAACAGACATTTCAGGCATTTAAAGACCTCAAAAACCAAAATAGAGAAAAATAGTTTAAAACAATCGAAGTCCTTCAATTTTTGAAATGGTGGGACAAGTGGTCCCCAACACTTATGCCCTAATCGCAATCGCAAGTTTCTTAAGCAGTGTCTTGTTGATATGAAGACTTGTGATGCGATGCGATCACAATCGCAATTGCAAATCGCAGCAGCAGTATTAAGTAGTGTCTTGTTGATATGGAAGATTGCGATGCGATTCAATTGCAATCGCAAGTCACAACCTACATATGTTCCGAAGTCCAAATGTCTTGTAGATGTGGCAGAGTTCCGAAAGCAGAAAGGTTGTATATAATACAACCAAAGTTCATATTATAATCGCCTGCCACCACAGTTGAGGCCCGTGGGTCCACAAGACCACACGGCAGTATATAATATGATCACAAGTTTCAATCGCAAAGGTTCAATCGGCGGGTTTTTATTGTGTGCCCCGATCACATTGCCAAAGGGCGGACCCGATGGTATTATGCGATGGATTCTATTTGTTTCATCGCGTCCGGCTTTTGAATCGAAATCAGAACTTCTCTAATACGAGGCCCAATTGCACATATTAGAAGTCCGGACCTGACGCCATTTATATGACGGATTTAATACATGGTCCATCGCATCCGATTGTTGATTGCAATCGGATTTTTTTTTTTGGTCGCGCATTTTGTTTAAAGCGCGTACCTGACGGTATTATTACACCAGATTTAAATGCGCCATCGCATCCGTTTGTCAATCACAATCAGAACTTTTGTTAGGAGCACTTGTTTTGTTTAAATCGCGGACCCGATGGATGTTATACAATGCATTTAAATGTTTGATCGCGCGTTCAAAGCACATCTGTAAAATAGAGGCCGCATATATTTGCTTTTAAATAGACTTTGGTTAAAAATTTTATATGGTTTTTATGTAATGTTTTAATATGCGCGGCATATATAAAAGAAAAGGCCCGTGAGCTTGTCGCATGGTATTGTTTTTGTTTTGGTTTATTTCGCACAGTAGCGCGGGTAATGAAATATACAGCAGTGATATTTCCACAGAGAGACAGAGTGTTATTTTTATGAAAGATAGTGAAGGTTTGTGCATTGCGTTTGAAGCGGTCACTATTTATGTTATCCCTCTGTGTTAAGAGGAAGATTTTGTAACAGTTTTTGAAAGAAATAGAAGTTTGTTTTACAGTCTGGAAACTTTGTCTCCTGTCATAGAATTTTAATTTCACTGTGTTTAGAGGAGAGGAGTTTACTCTATCCATTTCTGTTGTTCTAGAATTTCCAATATTCCAACAAAGGAAAAGAAAATGCAAGTGGTTGATAAATATCTCTTTCTGGAAAACAAAAACAAAGAAGTAAAAGGTTTTCACAAATTGCTCGTAAAATCTGGGAAGAAACCCTTTTCTTTTGTTTTTTTACCTTCCTATCTCAGAAGTAAAAATGAATTACAAAAACCAATAAAAGATGACAAAAAATATTGAAATTTAGGGTTCGCACTTATCCGTCCTCCGCCGAATAACAAAATTACAGAAATCGGAATAGAACTTCTAAATCATTTTTCGTATGGATATTATTTGCTCTATAACTAATAATACTATGAACCAAATAACGGCTAAAATATCAAGTCAAACCTTCATATATCAAATCTACCATAGTTTAATTATTTTTGTATGCTGGTTGGGGGTGGCTTAACCATATTTTAAAAAAATACGAAATAACAATATATAAATATTTTTTTTAAAGAGGTAGAGTGATCCAACTATATATCAATATTATTATTATTAGATTATTTGTATTATTTTTAATATTTAAAAAATTTCTTTATAATGTTTAAAGAAAATCATACTATGGATTAAATAAAATAAGTGGTATAACTACTTTGTAAGTGGGTGATCCTTTTAATGTAAATCAGTCAATTGTGGAGCTGAATGTGTATCAATTAGTTTATTATTAAGTATACAATATAAAAATAGAATTTTAAAAAATACTTGTAAAAATAATTTATTAAATTTTATTTACTTATAATTTCAAATCTATTTCTTAAAAGATAAGATAATTTGATTGTGCTCAAACTACGGTAGGGGTGATTGGAGTTATCATTCTATTTACATATAGTCATCTTTGCTTGCATTTTTACTTGATTCCATTTTTGGCCTTGAAGTTTTTTTTTCATTCTAGAGCAATCATGGATACTTCACCTATTGACCAATATCTTACCATTTTCATTCATAAAGTGGGTTTTTTAAATCTAGAAAGATAGAGTCAATATTTCCCAACTATAGGGGGTTGGGGATGTGAGGTGGAGAGGAATGTTAGGTATTTAGGGCATGAAAAGGGGTATTTCATAAAAATAAGGGTTATTTTTATTATAAATTAGTATAGAGAGGTTCAAAAAATGATTTTACAATGTTTTCATCAATATTTAGTGAGATTAGGGGCTATGACACAAGTGTACTAAGTGGAGACCAAGTGAGGATGATAGTGTTGGATGGAGTGCCACTTACCTCATCACCTTATGGTTGGGCTTCACGTTCCACAATAACATATTTTACTAAGAAACCAATGCCAAAGACCACTTTTCACATTGCTTCAAGCATGTCTTTGAAAACCCTAATTGTGTGTAAGGTGTGTTGTTGGACTTCCTTTGTATTTTCTATGGAATGCACCATTATGGTCTTGAGTAGCCAAGAGGTCTCATAAATACTAGAAAAAGTGTTTCCTACACATTAAAATGGAATGAGTTACAAATTGAACTCTTCACCTCTTTGAGTAACTATTCCTTTGTCAATTTCCTCCTATTTTCCTTTGCTTGTTTCACCATCTCCTCCATTTTTTTTAGCTTCAACTAAAAAATAGTTGTAGTAACATCTTTCTACCTCCCAATCATCCAAAATATGTTGAGAAATATGAGAAATATCAATGGAGGAGGACATTCTTACCACCAAGGAATTACCTTGCTTATTCCCTCCTCTAACTTTCCCCATGCCCCTTGACAATTTTCTATGATAACAATGAACCCTAGTAATGATTGCACACCAATAATGCACTCTCTATGTCACAACTAATAACCTAGAAAGAAGTTGAGAGATGAGAAGTGACCCTAATTACCACACACTCACTCATTCTTAGGACTTCGCCTCTAATAACCTCTTGCAATATTATTCCTCTTTATAACTCTAAGAGACTACAATCGCTAGATAAATCACAAGAAGGAAATATATAAATCATGTAGAGGAAGGAAAATTCCATAAAGAAAACAAATAATCTATAGAGGACATGGAAAATTTGTACCCTAATGAGTCTCCCACTCCTTCTAGTGATCTTCCTCTTAAGCCTTCAAGGTTGTTAGATCCATTTGTCAAATGATAAACCCTTCCCAATTATAATTCTTCTGCCGCGGGTGACCATCCTTTTCCATACTTTGAAATGATCCCAAGATTTCATAATATTTAGTTGTAGGGCCATATTTTGGAACTTATGTTATTTGAATGACATCTAAACAAACCAACAAGGGTTTTACTTTCTTCCTCCATCATTTTCGTACACATCTACACACAAATCCTTGAATCCTTGACCACTTTCTACCTTAGGGGTGATGGATTAACGCTTCCATGTAGGAAGGTGGATATATGACACATGTGAGTGGTCATATCTCCCCCAATTTTATAGCCCATCTAGGTGAAATGAAATTTTTTTATTGTAAAAAATAATTGAAAATGATAAGAGGAAAATGAATACAATCCACCTCAAGGGGGAAACCACATTTTAAAATTAATTCAATGCATAAGACAAGATATGATGATCCTAAGACAAAGCCTCCTTGGTGTGTGTGTTCATGTTTGTGAGAAGAATGGTACACTTATAATAAAATGGGTGTAGTGAAAGGTTATATATGACCTTCTTATATAAAAAAATAAACTAATAATTCATGCTTTTTAAAGATTTGACATAGGAGCCCTAGGGCCGTAATAGAAACTGCCTTTTTCAATAAAGGTTTTCCTCTAAATTTTATTGCAGGGTGTTTCACCATGAAATACTCCTTATTTGTAGGTTCTTCTTAACTCACATTATTCTAATTGATTAGGTACTTTAGAATGGTTATAATCGAAATATATGGAGCACATTGATCTATAACCTTTTTTGGCTCAAGAACCATATTCCATTCTTCATATAATTTGGAATGTTCTATTTGTAATGGCATAGTTTGTTCCAAATTTTTTTCTTTGAAAATACATGAAAAATATTCTAAATTTTATAAGAAAGAAAATTTAATCCATACACCACTTTTCTAATGCTATGAATAATCTTGTAGGCTCCATCAAATTTCAAAGCTAACATTTTATTCTTCTTTTAATTCACTATAGATTGGTTATATAAGGTTTTAATCTCAAAAGCACCTAATCAACCTAAGAAATTTGCGTTTCACTTTGATGTTGATCTACTTTCCACTTCATCATGCTTTATGCCATTTGAAGTTTTTTGTTAATAAATATCTATTTTTCTTGTCTTATCTATATATGACTCTATTATCTCTAATTTGGACTTATCTTTCAAAGATTTTGAGATACTAGGTGTTGTACATCAATGTAGGGCCTTGAAAGGGTATAATAGGTGTTGCATATCCATAAAGGGATTCTTTGAGATATATTGGATTCCTCATTGAAACTCAAAATAACAAACCAAGATAAATATTCTCTATTTTCTATGGTAAAATCATATTTTCCTCTGTTAATTTTATTTCAATGGCTCCAAGTGCTTTTCATCTAGTTCTATATATTTATTGGAAAATTATGCTTATAATTATTCAAATCCAATCATATCCTCTTCCATTTCCTAGAGTTTCTTCTTAATTCTATCATTCCCCATGAAATCATTTGAAAACATCATCCACTGATTATTGAAGTAAATTAATAACTTTTCTTCAGTTTCTCTCAGTTTCCTTCTAATTGTCTTCCATTTTATTTGCACCTTCCCTGTTATATTTTAAGGTCTATTTCTATGATAAGGGCTTCATTTAATTTCTATAATTTGGATATCATTTCATATTTTATGTGTTAGCTTCCTATAATCAGCAAGATTGGCAAAGTCCGGCAGCAAGGAGAACACCATTTCAACCACTTTGGGATTCTAGGATCTAGCCCTCCTGAATCCGGAGAGGGATCTCTCCAATAAGTGTAAATATGGATTTATATTTAAATTTTTGGGTATTGATATTAGGCTAGTTATGAAGTATAAGGGTTTTTTTTTTGTTTTGGATGGTTGAGCATGAAAATTTCTTTTTTTTCCTGAATAAGACTGATTCTATTAAGCAGAAATATGGTACAAGATGATGATACAATCAAGATAAACAGAAAACCAGCAATCAGAAATGATAAAACTATCAACCTCGGCCCTGGAGAAGGAAAGAAACAAGCAAGGAAATACAAGAAAAGACTGGATGGCAAAAAGACTGAAAAACTACCCAGAGTGGGCAGAGGCCTCTACACGAAGCTTTTTTCCTTTCTTTTTACTGACTTTAACCCATCCATCCTGGGGTGAATGAGCTAAAACAACTTGAAGACCAGATTTCTCCAAAGGGGGGATCTCCTTATCTGAGTCGGAAGAGGAGGTCACATCGGAGCGCTTCTGAGTGACGACAGCATCAGGAGGATGCGACTGAGCACCGGTGGGAATGTCCATTATCTGATTCTAATCCGATTCTGCATCACTTCCATCATGTTCTGAGCAAGAGGAATCAGAGTCAGCTGCAGGAGGTGGAGAGTATGGATCCCATCGTTTAGATTTGGGCTTGGAGTTGTTCACCTTTTTCTGTTTTGCCAGGAGAGTTGGGCATGAGTTTTGCAAATGCCCTGTTTAGTGACAATGTCGGCAGCGGAAGGCAGTATTCTCATAATCCAGTGTCTGAGTCCAAAAAAAATCGTTTATATTGAGATTGATTTGGTCTGGAAGTCCCTTGATTAAATCTAGTTCCACACATATTCTGGCATATGTGTAAAGACCTTTGTTTTCCCGCCAATAATCTCCCATCGGGAAAATGCCCAAGGTGTTTCCTATCGCTTTATAGACTCTAATATGCCATAGATGGGCTGGTAAGTTATGAAGCCTAATCCAAACAGGTGTCCTAGTGATGACAACAGTTGCTGGATCAAAATCTGGGAACCATGGAGTTAAGAAGAGCCCTGCAGTTCCCATGAACCAAGGACCTTCTTCTATAGCCTTTTCATAATGCTTAATATTATCAAACAGAACTATGAAATATCCTTCTGAATAGAAGCTGAATTTGCAATGGTGAGTCCAGTTAGCATGGATCCAATCATAGAGTTCCTTTCAGCGCGGCCACAGACCATTAAATTTGGATATGATGGCTCTTTCTGCAAATTTTTGAAGATCATTTGCGATTTTTGAATGGGTAAACTCAACAGAGGGAACCTCCTCAAGCTTGTCAACCAAAAAAATCTTTGGTTTAAGGGCTTCAGGGGGTTTGGGGTGCTCATAGTGAACCACATATTTGTATGAGAAGGAAGGAGCAGAAGAAGACTACCCAACAGCACCACCTCTCAAATGAAGGGTTAGCACTAAAGAGTCATTCTTATTAATGCTGTAGGCAGAGAGGGACATAAAATATTCAAGTTGTTTACCTCGAAAGAGAAGTCTCTGAAGCGCTGAGGGAATCCCAATCCGATGTTCCAAATTTAGTTTGAGAGTCAGCACCAGATCTGAGGAGCAAACCCAATGCAGAATGGTCTTGCCTGAGGGTTGTGAAATTTGGATTTGATGGGAGGTAGAGTAGATCCTAGATGTCTAATGTATTGACACCGAGTTAGGATCTTTGACGTTTCCAAGAGTTAATCTGCCTGGGAGCCGCTGGGGAGGCCATTTATCTAGCGCAGGGAGACAGACGGTCCATCTCAGATCCGAACCGGAGGACAGGGAGACAGAGCAATAAAAGGGCGGCGTGTTCTTCCACAGCAAACAGAACCCTGCACTGCAACCTACGTGCTGGGAAATGAGAAGGTCAAACTCTTCACGCCTGTCCTGAGGTCTTGGAGCAAGAGAAATACCGAGGGAATCCTCATGCAAATCCACAGAGGAGCGGAAGGGGCTCCCGAAGTGCTGAACACGCTGTCGTCGATCTGACGGTAGCAAAAGCAGCTTCAGGGCTGCGGGACAGCGATAATACTGAACGAGCAGCGCAGATAAGGGGGCTTCTGATATAGAGTTGAACATAGATGGGCTCCTAAGAAGTGGCGGCACGAGGGCTTTAGAGGAGAGAGCGACTGCTTGAGTGGAGAGAAACTGAACCCTAATCGCCATTCCGCTTATCGCTGAAAAAAATATATCGGTGTGATTATATTAAGTGACACACCGGTTACGAATAACTGCAAATTGGTTAAGCATGATTATTATTTGAGTGGAAAGTCCTAAATGGAAAGAGTTTCAAAGGTGAGAAGTTGCAAGCAATTAGAACAAGCTTCGGCCAAAAATATGGATAATTGTTGGTTTTAGTCCATTGGGCTATGGAGTCATAATAGGTTTTAATTGAAACAACCAGGTTCAAGAGTGGTCTATGGGGGAATTCATCTATGTCTAAGGATCTCTTAAAAGTTTATTTATGGAATGAAATAATACAACAAGAAGGGGAAATTAAACAGATGAAGAACAAAGAGCAACCCAAGATCTGGTAAGTACTTTGAAACTAGCCAGCTTTTGACATACACTTAAGAAGAACATAAAACTAAACTAGGATCTGGTAAGTACTTCGAAACTAGCTAGCCTTTGATACACTTTCAATAGAAAAACATTTAAAACACAAAGGGAAACACAAACGATAACAAAGAATGGTCTAAGACCTGGTAAGTACTTTGAAACTAGCCAGCTTTCAACACACTCTTAGGGAAACTTTCAGATAGTCTTTGGGGATAAAACTAGAACCAGGGCTCACCATATCTTCCTTAGTTCATCTCTACTTAACATAAACTGAAAATGACATTCAATAATAACAATTAGCTAAGACATTAGGATGAAGGAACGCCAGCATTCCTAACTTCTTGAATTGAATTAAATCATTCCTAAACAACATAATTTGGAAGAAAACATTAAGATAAATCCTATCATTCAGAGAAGGGTACTGTTATACAGTAAATACTAACTCTATGCTTGTTGTTCTTTATCAGAGAAGATGAACAAAGTGGAAACATAAATAAAATAACAATTTACAAAAAGAAATAACATCACCATCGACATAGACGAGGATCCCATAAATCAGCTTGTATTGATGCTTCAAACTAGTTACAGCTCTAAGTACAGTGTTTTAGGTTAGCAATCATCTTCACTTCTCAGCCTAACTATTCTATCACAAGCAGAGCTTCAAGAGCCTGTGAACACTATTTACAAGTAGAAGTTTCAAGCTCAAGTATATTTCAAAGTTCTACAACCAACTAAGAACAACCCTCTTCTCATCTTCTACAGAAGTATTTATAGAAGGAATGAGGAGGTGGGATCTGATAAAAGATCTCCTGGGTCAATTAATACAGAATTAATACTTCTCGGCCTTTGAGTGGATCAATGGAGAAGTTTACAGATGTTCTGTCTATATTAATTTTTTACATTTAAATATTAAGCTCGGTGGGAGCCTTTGTTGACTTTTAGGCTCTGTTTCAAGATGTAATAACTCTACTGATATTTTTGCATTAGTTTCTTTTGGCAGAATTAACTGTTCAGCAGCGCTGAGGCTAATATTTGATTTTCTGATCATAATTCGGCCTCTGTTTGAATGCTTTTAGGCACAAGTGGGTTTGTGGTAGTTGAGAGGAATCAATTAGCCTCTGATGTGGCGGTGGAGGCTTTTCTGTTTGATGATATTTTGATTTTTCTTTAATCACTATTTTAATTTGGAGGATTAGGCTTTGGATAATCAATCTTAGCCATAATCTCCCAAACTGTCTTCAATCTTCTGTTCTGCTATGTTAGGTCTTTGACATTGATACTCTTTTGTTTTATTTCATTCTCTGTGTCTTTTTGATGTATAGGGCCGCACAGGGCTCATATGGCATCAATGTTCATGAAGCATTGATGAGACGTGGAGTTTGAACCCTCTATAGTAATTTTCCTTTGATGAATGAAAGTCTAGAGGATCGTCACCCTCAGCTTTCATTTCCCTTTATTATAATGGGAAAATCCTTCAAAACCTGCAAAATACAAAAAAAAACATTATGAAATCCTGTGTTGTGAGGTAAATTGCTTCAGAGGTTGTGGAGAAGGAGTGTGGTCGTTGGATGGCAACATCCAACGGTGAAGATTCATTTGTGGGAAGTTAAAAAAGGAAAGCGGGTGAAGAATAAGTCAGATCCGTCAATATGCAAAGATCGACGGTCGGGAGGGATCCAAGAGGAAATAAAGCGAAGGGGTCACTTTATATGGAAATGGAAGAAATATAAAGAAATAAGGTTAAGAGACCTTTGGTGAGGAAAAATGCATTGAAAATAGCATTGGGGGCTTCGGGATGATCGTGGGCCATCAGATGAGATTGGCCTACGAGATCAAGGATGAATATCACGCGTTAAAAACCTTTGGTGAGGGTAGAGGGTGATAGTATAAGGCTAAATCAGATCTGGGTTGTTGATCTGTAGAGATCAACGGCGAGAGTCGCATGTGATAAAACATAATAAAAATGGGGAAAGGTGGTTTGGGGAGGTAAAACCATTGTTTTTGCATGGAGAAAAGGCGAGTTGGCAGTTTTTGCTTTTGGAACGCGATATGTGCTAGAGGAGGACACGTGTCTTTTGAAAATAGCCTATATCACATAATTTTTAAGAATTGACAGTCGTGCTTAAAGTTACACGACTATGCGTATGAATCGTTAGATTTGGGGTCTCAGATTTGACAGTAGAGAGCGAGCGCGAATTTGGGAAGATGCACGGGCAGAAGTGGGAAGGGCAGTTTTATTATGAACCGTCTGATCAAAAGATCGACGACGGAGATTAAAACTGAGAGGAGGCAGGACCCATAGGAGGCAGGCCTGTCGAGTTAAATACGAGCCGTTGGATGTCGAAGATCGATGGCCAAGATTGAATCTGGGGGTTGGATGAAATAATCACAAAAGAAAGAAAGGGTTAATAATGACCGTTGACCTGCAGAGATCAACAGCTGTAATGAGCTGAGAAACATTTTGAGCAGGGCTGCATAAAATTTAACAAAAGTCGAGAGACATGATATGGACACGTGGATGGTATAGATGCAATTGGGGATATCGGCATCAGCGGGGCAAATAACATGGAGGTACCGAAGCGATTGAGCGATGGTCGTTGATCTGAGGATCAGAGCAACAGTTGGGAGTGAATCGAAGGATTTTGAAAGCAGAGGAAGGCTAATAATCGGAGCAAATGTGGGCCATTGATCTAGGATCTGGGAAATGGCGGATAGAACCAACGGCGGAGGATCCATCGGGGAATGCCAATTGGAAGGGGGAACAAATGCAGTGCGCCCTTTGAAAATCGCCAATGCGATGTTGCACTGATCGTTGATCGGCTTTAGATCAACGGTCGAGATTTCTTTAAATAACAAACTGGTGGAAACCCCTTATAACACATGAAAATAAAAAATTTAATAAAAACAAAGGTTTTCGGGTGGGATATATGTATGATATGGCTTGGCGCCCGTTTGTGGGGCCTTTGATTATATAGAAAGTGATAGGCCCAGGGCTTATACATGAAAAGGGCCAATCGCATCGGAAACACGAAGATGGTCTTTTAATCTAAAGATTTGAATTTTTGCGATGCGATTGGTGCTTTGGGACATTTAACTCTTGGTCCTGGGTGCAAGTTATATGGAGTAAAGCGGAGGGCAGGGTTTTTACAAAGGGACTTAAATCGCATCAGAACATTCGGTGCAGGTCTTTCAATCTACCCATTTTTTCATTAGAAAACATTATAAGGGCGTGTTTATACCAACCTTATGAAAAAGTGGGTTTTATGATTTTAACAAAGGAAAAAGGAAATCGGGAATGAATTATTTCAATGTTTTAGCACCTGATTGTGGTCCCACGGGTTATATGAAATAATAATATGATCGGGGGATGAGTACCAAGGGCTAATCGCAATCAGAGTTCTCAAGTCAATCAAAAGACTTGTGCGCTCTGCTTTTTTCCGATGCAATAAGCGCCTAAATGGCTAGCGCTTGGTTCCAGCACCAAGGTGTATGGAAGGGAAGTGGTTCTAGGGTTTATCACAAGGGGGCTTAAACCCTTAGTGAAAAAACTTATTTTTTATGAATTTTTCAGAGTTTTCTGATGGATTTGGGGGTTTTGACAGAGTTCAAAAAGGAGTTTTAAATTCTATAGGGTGGATTTTATGAAGGAAAAAGGGGAATGGATGAAAAATAGAGGAAAATGATGGGGGAAAAGGGAATAAAATGAAAGTAAGTTTTGAGGTGGGGTAAGGGGGAAAATGGTATTTGCAGTAGTATTATCTTCATGGAAAACAGTAGAATTTCTAAGAAGGAAAAAGGAAGCAGTAGCGAACATCAAACCAAGGGTATGATGTTTTCATGAGTCTTCAAGAGATAACATTTTTTTTCTATAAAAATTGTTCCTTGAAGGCTCCAAAAATGTTTTAGCCACCATTTGATATGACAAATTTTATTGGTGGTTAACATTATGAACATGTATATTATGTCATATTTATCTTTTCTGGTGGAAGCATAAACTTTTGTAGCTTCATAATTATGGCATCCTGCTAGATTTTCCATCTTGTTTAACAACTATAACTTCCTATAATGAACAATTGATTTTCAACAAAATTAAAACTACGAATTCATATATTTTCAAAACAAAACAAATAAATTTTATGTTTATTAATAATATCTTCAAATAAATTTGAACAAAACTAATTTCAGAAATTGAGAAATTTTAAATTTGACACTACTTAATGGTAACATAAGAAAAGTGACTCAAAACTTGACAACTTTTATGTATTTACATCATAACATCATGTTAGATGAAACTAGTTAGGAATTTTCTTCATAATGATCATTCTTCTATTTGATATGTATAAAAATATCTATTATAAATGGTGGAATAAATGGATAGCTTTTGCTAATATGGGAATTTAGCCTTATAATTTTAGAAAACCTGGGAAAAAATCTACTATCAAATTTTCTCTCTAGACATAATAATGAAACTAAAATTACTCTAGTTGAAAATAATTTCTTTTATTAGCATTTACTAGGAATGTTTTCTAGCTAATCAGGTGCTCAGAATTATGCTCAAAAAACAAAGTTCTCAATATGAATCAAAACCTAAACGAACACATAGTGTTCGTCGTTCTGAATTCGGTGCAACTCATTTCGCATGATTTGGACTCAGTATGGCTTCAGAAATGAGTTTTTTTCTGTTTTTATAAATAAGAAAATTTTGTAAAAAATATGCAGACAGACCCAGTCAGCAGTTTGTACTGCTAATTAGGCGTGCCTATGTGGCAAGGTAACAAGGCAAATCAAGCTTGGTCAATTTCTCCTCTGGCTAAAGGGAGACAACAAAGTGGCAGTTGTGGATTGGTTCAAATTTATGATGAATTGGCAGGTTTTAATTAGGTTTTTATGGGCCAACGAGGAGGGGACATGTGGCTCAACCTGGGGTTACCACATGTCCTCCTCAATGTATAGAAAAATATTGTTATAAGCCGAAAGGACTGGACGAGGGTCGAACACAAGACCTTTGCCCTGCTAACCACACACGCCACCAGTCTGCCTATCGCTTAATCCCTACCCATATCATTATCCATACATATTTATGTTTTAACAGAAATTTCAATGGGGGGAGAGGGGGACAACTCCATTGGAACATCCCCCAATAAATGAGACCACAACCTGGAGGCCACGATGGATCACTGAAGGGCTCATCTTAAGCGCGATGGTTTTAAACTTTAAATCTGTCATTATCAACACTAATCTTATTTAACTAAGCGCTAATCTGGATTAACCATAAAGCATGGATTTAGTGCTAATCTAATTTAATTAGCCTAAATGCGGTTCAATTAAAGTAATCTGTATTAACTTGGTGGTCAGATAAATACGGGGGAAATGTTATTTTTGGCGCAAACTAGCCCAGATAGTGTTAGTTAGCTAAATTTATGGAGGAAATCATGGAACAAATTGGTAAAGGTCATAACTCAGTTAGGTTTCGACCAAATGAGGAGCAGAAAGAGGCCAAGGTACCATGTTTGGGTATTCTGAACTCATTGTTGCAGGTTTTAGGAGGATAAAAGCATTATCAACACATCATTTTGCAAATTTGAGCATAATATAGAGGTCGAAGCTATGGAAGCTGGACCAAGGAGACGTAGCCCAAGAGGGGTGAAATCCTTCATCAAATCCCTATGTTGATGTGTTGTATGGTGATGTATTGTAATTTTATTTTTTGTTTTTCAGTCTTTCTTTTATGTTAAATTGTTCATAAAAATAACATAAAAATCACTCATGAGACTCAATAAATCACACGAGAACTTGAACCCTTAAGCACATGTAAAACATTGGTTTCTAAATATGGAAGAGAAATTATCACAACGTTACTAACATACCTTCATCATACTATTTTTGGTATCAAACATTTAGGTTTGTTGTGCAAGAAGGGATCAAATTGTGTGCAAGTTTGTGTCATGCTTACAAGTTTAAAGATCAAAATAGGAGAAGGGAAGCTGGTTGAATGCCCTGTAGTGAGGGACAAGAGGAAGAAGGGAAAGGTTTCCAAAGTATTAAAAATTATCACATCCTCAAGTTGATCTGGAGTCTTTAGTGAGGATGACTCATGAAATAGAACCTACCATGAAAGAAGAGGAGAGAGCATTCAAAAAGGAATTTTTTGATATGACTGAGATGGTAAAGGTCCTCTATGAGGAGAGGAATTTAAGGATGCAAGGAGAAATTTCTAGGCCTCCAAGAGGAGAGGGTTCTCTAGGAGGAGGAGGCCATGGAGATGGTAATAAATTTCCATCCACTCCACCATCATCCTCACCACCATCTACACCTTCATCTTCATCATCTTCCACTACCACAACCCTTCAATCTATTCATCATGATACTTCAAAAGGAACTGGTAAATCACCCATACTTAAACTTGATGTTAAATTTTAGCTTCTGATGTATAATGGTGAAGTGAATGTAGAGAAGCTGGATACTTAGATTCGTCAGTTGGACATTTATTGGAGAATTCAGAACTTTCAAGAGGATGACATAAAGATTCAATTGACTTGCTTGAGAATGGAGGATGCAACACTTGTATGGTGGGAAGAAAGAACTCAAGACGAGATTAAAAAACACAGTAAGATCTCAATGTCTTGGTCTAATTTTATTGTTGCCATCAAAAGGAAATTATTCCCTCTAGCATACATGCAAAAATCCATTATGGACTAGCAAAATTTTAGACAACTAAAGGGACAAAGTGTTCAAAATTATACACAAGGGTTTAGGAGAAGAGCACTAGTTTTGGGTGTCAATTTATCTTCTCAAGAAACTTTGTTAAAGTATATTGCGGGTTTTCACAACTATATTAGACATAATATTCTAATTTTCAACCCCACAGACTTAGACGAGGTTTGTGTTCAAGCCACATATCTAGAAGCAAGAGGGAAACATAGTGTACATGAGAAAAGTGATAATTTCCTTGAGTATGAAGGTAGAGGAAAGGGTAATTTTAAAGGAAAATGAAATAAAAATGGTTATATTAAATTAGAGAAATAGAAAATCACTTGTAAACATTATTCGAAAAATGGCCATGATGAAGACCATTGTTGGAAACTCCATCCAGAGTTGAAGTGCAACAAACTTAAAACCAAAGAGGAGAAAACAATTTCAATCATTGAAAATAACTTAGGTTCATATTTAGGAGATGAATCCAAGATTACAAAAATGGGTTTGAAAGGTAAGAACATAGAAAGCACTAGTTCTTCAAGTTTTTCTAATGTAACTTAATATTATGATACAAGAATTGAACTCTTTCATATTAGAGTTGTTTCAAAACATACCAAACTAGACACACTATTTTATAGTGGTTCTCAAGCCAATTTGATTCTTGAAGACTTAGTTAAGAGGTTAAACCTAGAAACTGTTACACATCCAAGACCTTATCCTTTATGCTAGACATGTAAGAATTCAAACTTGTAGGTAACAAGGAAGTTTATCCTAAGGTTTGCAATGAATTCAAACTTTCTTGACGAAGTTGAACTTAATGTAGTTCTACTTTAGATTTCAAGTATTGTTTTGGGATGTCCTTATCTTTATGATAGGAGGGAGGTATTTCATTGCCATGAGAATAAGTACCACTTGTTCAAGAATGGAATTGAGTACATAGTTAGAGTGCATAAGTATAGTCAATGCAAGTCAAAATTTGGCTTGTTATTATTCAAGCATAGTAATGTTTTGAATCGGACCTTTCAAAAAGAAGCATCAAATCAACAAGATGATTTCATTGAAATTGATAATTTTTGTAATAAGATATTTCAAGTCTCAAACATGTTGCCTTTGAAACTAGGTAAACAAGATGTGAAATATTTGCAGCAGTCCAGATCAGTGTTGAACAGTGATGGAAACAAGATGCCAGTGCTAAATGGTACAAAAATAAAAGAACAAGCACCAAAGAAAATTGAAAAAGAAGGCATAGGTTCCACAAGTACATATTTTTGGTTTCAAAATGGTACATGGAAATGGCGAAAACCTTGGTCAAAAGTCAACGCAAGTACAAGGAAAGACAAACTAAAAATCACCATGTCGATAGTGTTTGAGGTGAGAAAATTTTCAAGTTTCCTTTGATTGACGACTGAGGTGGGAAAAAACTTGTTTCTTCAAGGACAACGTGTTGTTCTGCAAATTCTAGGAAATTACAGCATGACAGTGTCTACAACAGCAAGATAGGGCCTCCAGAATCAAGGAAAAGTATTAATTTTTATGAAAAGCTCAAATTGTTGAATTTATGCAAATTCCACTGGATTGAGATTGGAAAGGTGAGGGAATTGTACCCTCATCCACATGTTCAGTAATGAAAGAGATTTTGGGGTCCAAAAGTTTCTAGTGGGGAGGAATGATTAGGTGCTCATAATTATGCTAAATATCAAAGTTCTTAGAATGACTCGAAACTTGAATGACCACGTAGTTATTTTCATTTTGACTCTGGTGCAACTCGTTTCACACGATTTGGAATCTGTATGGTTTCATAAATGAGTTATGTATATTTTTCTAAATAAGAAAATTTTGTAAAAAACTATGTAGATAGACCTCGTCAGCAATCTGTAGTACTGATTGGGCATACCTATGTGGAAAGGTTACAGGGTAGGTCAACCTTGTTTAATTGCTCCTTCGGATAATGGGATATTTACAAGTGGAACTTGTGGATTGGTTCAAGTTTATGGTGAATTGGCATGTTTTCATTGGGTTTTGATGAGCCAATGAGGATGGGACACATGGATCAACCTGGGCTTATCACATGTCCTCCTCATAATGTAGCAAAATATTGTTATAAGATGGAAGGACCGGGCGACGGTTGAGCACAAGACCTCTGCCCTGCCAAACACACACACCAGTAGTCCACCTATCACTTGATACTTACCCATATCATTCTTCATACATATATATGTTTTAACAGAAATGCCGACGGGGCAGAGGGGGCCAGCCCCGTGGGGCCAACCCCCAATACATGCGACCACACCTTGGAGACCACAACGAACCATGGGAGGGCTTACCTTTGTTGTGGTGGTTTTAAACCTTAAATCCACCATTATTAACAATAATATCATTTAACTAAGTGCTAATCCATATTAACTGTAAAGCAAAAATTTAGAGCTAATATCATTTAATTAGCCTAAATGTGGTTCAATTAATTTCATATGGATTGACTTGGCGGTCCAATAAATACACCAGAAAATATATTTTTAGCACCAACTAGCTTGGATAATGCCAGTTAGCTAAATTTAGTGAGGAAATTGTTGAACAAACTGGTAGAGGTCATAACTCAGTCAGTTTTCAACCAAATGAGGAGCAGAAAGAGGCTAAGGTACCATTTTTGGGTATTTTTAACTCCTTGGTGCCGATTTTAGGAGTAAAAAAGCATTGTAAACACAAATTTGAAAATTTTAGCATAATATAGAGGCCCACGCCATGGAAGCTGGACCAAGGAGACGTAGCCCAAGAGAGGTGAACCTTTTCATCAAATACCTGTGTTGATGTGTTGTATGGTGATGTACTGTACTTTTATTTTTTATTTTTTAGTCTTTCTTTTATGTTAAATTGTTCATAAAATAACATAAAATCACTCATGAGACTTAATAAGTTGCAAGAGAACTTGAACCCTTAAGCACATATAAAAAATTGGTTTCGAAATATGAAAGAGGAATTAGCACAACATTACTAACATACCTTAATCATATCACTAGCACAACTTGGCTTTAAAATATTACCAACTTATTAGCTATAGGAAAACTACTAAAACAATTTTCACAAAAGTAGAAGAAAATAATTATTAGATTAAGTGCTACATACTCCTAGAATGAAAGTGACCTATTTTGCACAGGGCCAGATCATTTGATGATGTGTACAGGAATGTGAAGTCTAAGACATTTTTAAATCATGTTATGACAAATGGCAAAGTCCTTTGTCTCAGACATTATTGGACAACTCTTTTTAAGGATGTCAAGAAATATGTCAAAATATATGATAGTTGCTAAAGAATGGGCCAACTAATTGTGAGATAAAATATATTTATGACCATAACAACAAATAGATCCTTTTAAAAAATGTGCTCTAGATTTTGTGGAAACCATTAGTCCTCCATTAAAATATATATATATATATAAACTGTGTCATGAATTGGGTGGAAGAAAAACCTCTTTCAAAGGAAATCAAGCGAGCTATTGTAGACTTATTGTATGAGGATATTTTTTTCACTTTTACATAATGTGGGAGATTATTTCAAATTAGGGAATGTAATTTACTTATAATATCATCTAGTCAATCATTAGGTGCTATCAAATGTAACATAGAAAATCATATCCATATCATCCAATGCCGATGGGTACATTGAATCTACCAACAAATTTGTGAAAACTTTTTTCACCAAAACAATATAGGTTAGTTGCAAAAATTTAGCTAATAGACTTCCAACAATTCTTTAGGACTACTAAATAACATGGAGAAAAAAATTAGAGTTAGTCCTTATGAATTTGTATATTGTAAGAATGTAGTTTTATGCATTGAATTCAAGTTAAAACATCAAGGACTATAATGTAAGTAAAAATGAATATCTTGTAAGCTCATAAGAAAAAAACTCGTACAAATCGATGAACTTTATGAAATGTACCAAGATTCCCCTTAGCATACCTCTCATAGATGACATAATAACTTCATTAAAAGTAAAAAATTTAAAGAAAGTGATTGAGAACTTTTATAAGATTCTAAAATTAATGATATTAAAGAAAACAATTCTACACATTGGTTGGGTATATATATATATATATATATAAAAGAAAGAATATCACACATGGCTAATGATCATCAATTGAGATTATATTGAAAGAAAATATTCAAAGAAGAATTCATTCAAGATTTGATTAAGTAATAACAAATTGGAGGTTGTGAATAAAGAGGCTATTCCACTTATTTCTATCTAATCTTAATTTTTCGTTATGGTTTATATATATATATATATATATATATATATATATAACTCTTTGCAAGGAACAATTTAATAAAATCTCACCTAAAAACCATCCTTAGAGTAAATAATGTTGAAATGCAATATTATTAGTTTTGCAATTTGTTAGCTTGTTACAAGTTTATATGATTTTGTAGAAATTTGCATCCTCCTATGAGATTAAAAGTTTGTAATTTTTATAGAAATATTCAAATACCTAAAATGTGTACAAAACCTAATATTTGTTATAAAAATCATTACCTCCTAACATAATTATATTTTCTTCAAAAATTTTAAACTTATTTTTTAACACAATATTATTTTTAAAAATATAAATATTCTAGAAAAAACAATTTCTTAAATAAATTAATTTACAAAACCAATTTATTAAATAAAGTAATTTCCTTTGACTTCTTTTGAATAAGTTTTTTAACATCTTGAAAACATATTACAATCTTATTTTATTCTTATAAATCCTTGGAATATATTAACCATATTATTATAGTATAGTTATATAACTTTGATTCCCTATTATTACATTCATTTAAAGAAAATAAAGTTTAGTCATTGAGTCCTATGTTATACAACCTACCTTGTGATACCTTATTAGCATTCGTATATTATGAGTCCACATTATAATTACGATCAATTCAATTCATGATTGCCAAAACTGAGTAATGACATGGAAAAAATATTGTTTACTTATCCTACGATCAATTCAATTTATGGGTCGTATGTTATACAACTTACTTTGTGATGCCTTATTAGTATTCGTAGATTATGAGTCCACGTCATAATTACGATTAATTCAATTCAATTCATGATTTATTTTTATTTTTTTTAATTTGACAGTTTCTTACTACTTTTTAGTTTTCAAAAAGTAGATTGCAATACATTTGTCATATTTTTCCATGGCTTTAACTTCCTCGCGGGAAACCATGTCTGTTGGTCATCAGAGGGCATTAAAAGCTAACCAGTACTTATATTTCTTTGTCCTTCTACTTGTGGCTATGTCTACTTTAATATGTCCAAAATATTCACAATTACTCCATTGTCTATAAAAACTTGTCGGGAAGAACATATAAAAACTAGAACATTATAAAAGTAAATGTCATCCCTCAGAGGAGTCAAAAGGTGTCGGGTCTTTTGTAGTAGACCCCAGCATCTCCACTTGTTGCATTGTTTGGAGTTGTTTTTCAATTCTTCCTATTCTGGCTGAGATAAGGTGTTGGGACATGGCCATAGCTCCAATTTCCTTCCTGATTTGTTGCAGCTCTAATATCATTGTCTGGTTTCCTTGTTTTTCCTGGATGCTGATCATAGCCTTGGCTAAGACACACTTAATCTTCTAGTATGTATTGACTAATTCATGGAAGAGGGATAGTCTTCCTCTGGTACTCCCCAGGTCATAGATGAAATCCAGTAGGGCCTCTTGTTGCTTAATATCTTCATCTTCTTGATTAACATATCTTTCCCATCCATGGATGGTTTATTTTACCTGGGTTGGGTTTCCCATTTCATACAGACTAAAGATGTTTTGCATGACTTCTTTTGTTGTTTTTTTGCCTCGCTTGCTTGGTCCTTCTTCCTTTATTGGCTGGTTTAATTTTCCTTTTCCATTTCCTTTCCGTTTACCATACTGTCCCTTTACCATTCTGTTGCTTTGATAGAGAGAGGTTGATTGCGCTTCTGATAACCCTGAAAATCTTTGGTGTTTGCCTGTGTAAGGCAACATACAAAGAGTGAAAGTTTGCATGCATGTTATTATAGAATTTTTATCGTCCTGGTTGGTGGAAGGAGTGTCGGGCATGGCAGAGTATATAGGATTACCCTTGGTAATATTTAAAGAGACAGAGGCGTAAGATATATCGTTGCCACATTTTGGATCTATGAAACTTCTACATTTGTTTGCGGACCTAATCTGGAAAATTGAAAACCTAACATCCCAAAACATTTTCATTTGCGAATACAGGCTCCTATAAATTTGGTTTTCATTAGTTCTGTACATGCACTGATGCTCATTCTCTTGGAATATTTGATTATTGAATCTGGTGGATAAATCCTTTTTTTTGGCCTTGCTATCTTGCAAGGACCAGTTCGGAGGAGCATGCTCAAGAAAGTTTAGAAGAGCTTGCATATGGCTCTGAATCAGGTTAGGGACCTGGGTTATTTGGAAATGATAGTTTTTTCTGGTCCTGGCTTGCATATTGGTGCAGGGTGGGCTTCTAAAATGGGGTTCTATCTGGAGGACATCTACACAAGCCTTGAAATTGAAAGAGCTACTATAAACACCATAATTACTAACAGAGCCGTAGCAGGGTAGGGGAAAACCCTTCTTACATTCATCTTTTAGACTAATGCCACCTTCATTACTAATAACATGTAATTGACGATGGAGGGTGGTCGCAGCCATTACATACCAGATGTTGAAGCGATGCCGAAACTCGATCTTGGCTGCTTCGAATTGTTCTGTGGAGCTCTTTCTATGAGACATGCATCTCTGAGGCTCTCTACCTTGGCTTATCTTCGTGCAGTGGCTCAGTTTCCAAATTCTCTCTGACTAAATTCGCTGGCCACTGACTTTTTTGCAGGCATTCATAATGTTCTCGCATGCCTTCTCATTCACTCATGTGGCCATGTACAATCCGGCCTTATGCATTTACACGAATTAGTGGTTGGTCAGGTGGCCGCCTATGCATGGAATCGACCTTGGATTTCCCATTTCCTGCTGGCACCCCGATCGGCGATCATTTTCTGTCTGTCTACTTTCTCAATGATAATCTGTAATGGATGGAGTTCTATACCAAACTTGATTGTTTTGATTGGTATCTAACTGGTGGCCTTCATTCCTGCCAGCCCAATTTGCGAGATAATCAACTGCTTCATTCCACCCTCTACGAACATGTGATGGGATTATGTATCCTATATGTTGCATTAAACTTCCAATTTCTTGTATTAGCCTTGCCATTCGCTAGCTTTTTCTTATCTTTTCCCAAGGAGTCCCTTGTTGCAATTTTCTCAGCACCCCTGTGACCATCGTTGAATCTCCTTCAATTATAATTATGTTGTAATTTTCTCGGATCACCACTGTAAGGCCTTGTTTGGCTGCCAATAACTCAACTTCATTGTTTGTTGCATACCCTATATCCATCACATATTCTCTACATACAGTTCCTTGGGAGTTTCGGAATATGCCTCCTATACCTGCCTGCCCTGGGTTTCCTTTGGAGGCCCCATCATAATTTAATTTCAGGAATCTCACTTGAGGTCACTGGAAGGTGTCCATGGGGGTTTGTCCCTACGGTTTGAATTTCCATAATTATTTCGCTAGCATTTGTGGTTTTAAGTTTAGCATAATTAGGATCCTCTCTTCATTTCCTGTTGCCATCCAATCTTCTTTTGTCCATTGTTCTGCTAATATTGTTTCCCTGATACTATCCAAGATCACCTTCCATACTTTGTTTAGCTCTTTTGCTTCTTCTCAGAAGATTCTGTGATTTCTTTCCTTCCATATTCCCCATAGTAGGAAGCCTAAAGATAACCGACATGCTCGGTTCAATACTTCACATTTGTATCCCCCTTTTCTCCATTTAACAATTGTCTCATTTATGCTTGTTATATCTCTATCTGTTTGTTGGAAGATTGCATTGATATTTTGCCAAAGGTTATCTACCTTGGAACAAGTATTAAAAAGGTGTTCTATGCTTTCAGTGTTCTCCTTGCACATTTTTCATATAGAAGGTCCCTGCATGCCTCTATATTGCAGTTGTTCCCATGTTACAATTTTACGGTGACTTAGAAGCTAGAGGAAGTGTCCCACTTTTGGCCAAGATTATCTCCCCATATTTTTTGCCATATCCAGACTGCTCTGTTTTGGTCGTTGTTTGATTTAATAAGGTAGCCTTCTTTAATTGAGAACATTCCTTTGTTTTGATATCCCCATCTCAATATATCTTCATCATTTGTGGTGGCCAATTTTATGGTTTTCATTTCCTTGTCAAAATTGTTCCATTGCACAGTTTCTGGGGCATGCCTCCATTGTTCTTTTCCTTTCCATTTTCGCCAGTGCCCTTCCTCCTGTTGGTTCCAATAGCTAGATATTGTTCTTTGGTTTGGTAGTTTTGTGAATAAGAAAATTTATCCCAGTTTCAAGTGGCTAAATAATTTCTCCCTCTGTTGCCATGAATCTTCCCAAAAAAAGAGTTGTTCTCCCTCCTCGTACTTCCTAGAAGCTATGTTGCCTTATGAGATCTCTGTTAGTTGTAGCTAGGTTCCAAATGTTTGATCATTTAGGTGTGATATCTCCTTTTAGTTTCCCTGTAATTGTTGTAGGCATTTCATATTTCTTTTCCCATATGAGCTTCCATATGTCGGTTCCGCCTTGGAGCCATCTCCACCACAGCTTCGCCCCCATCACCTGATTTAGCACATAGGCGTCTCTCAAGCCTAGGCCCCCTGTATTTTTTGTTTTGATTAGTTTTTCCCAAGAAAGGAGAGCCCATTTGCGGCTTTCTGTAGTTCCTTGCCATTAGAATTTTTTGAAGATTTTGACCATGTTGTTATAGACTATTTTCGGTGCCACTCTCCCTGACAGCTGGTAAATGGGAATAGCTTGAAGGACAGATCGAAGGAGAATAACGCGACTGGGTGCATTGAGAGCTCGAAGAGTCTAGTTTTGAAGAAGTTTTTGGATTTTTTTTGGAGATATTTCCATCCTACTACTCTTAGAAAGGATTGGTCGAGCGGGAATCCTAGATACTTCATTCGGAAGGTTCTCATCTTGAATCTCAGTATTGTGGCTAGGAATATTTTGGTGGTAGAGTTGGCATTGAAAAAATACACATTAGACTTATCATTATTTATGATTGTTCCTATTGCTTCCATGAATATTTTTAGGATGGCTAAGATGGCTTTTGCTTCCCTTAAATATGTTTGACAGAATAGCATTATGTCATCTACAAACTGTTGGTGAGATAGAGTAAGATCTAGTCCCCATAATTGAAGGCCTTTGAGATGTCCAATGGATGTTTGTGATTTTATGAGCTGGTTGAGTCCTTCTGCTGCTATGATGAACAAGAAGGGTGAAATTGTGTTTCCCTGTCGCAGACATTTGGTTGCATTGAAAGGTCGAGACGGTGTCCCATTCAGTAAAATAGAGTAATTAGGGGATGAGATAAAGGACATGATCCATTGTGTCCATCTCTGATAATACCTGAACGCAAATAGAATATATTTTAAATACGACCAACTGAGATGATCATACACTTTTGATAGATACAGTTTAATCATCATGCCTTTGACTTTAAGGGTGAAAAGAGAATGCATTGCTTCTTGGACTGTGACTATCCCATCTAGGATTTGTCTGCCTTGTACAAAACCTATTTGTTCCAGTGATATAATGTTGAGGAGTATAGGTTTTAAGTGATTGACCATGGTTGTTGAGAGGATATTATAGATAACATTGCATAATGCGATTGGTCTGAAGCCCACTGGAGTATCCATGTTATCTTGTTTGGGGATAAGTGAGATCAGTTTGGAATTTAGAGTTGGGTAGACATATCGTGATCTCCTAGATTCTTCAACCAATTCCCAGATTTCATTCCCTATGAAATTCCAAATTGCTTGATAAAATTTGGCTGTGAACCCATCTTGGCCCGAGGCCTTGCTTTTTGGGAGCTTCTTGACAACTTCTTCTACTTCTTCCAGGGTTATTTCTCGCGAATTTTAAGGGATTTTCAATTTTAATAGGGCTAATTTTTTACATAAAACCCATTTTCTATAGTTTAAAAAGTTAGCCCAATAAATATTTTAAAAATAATTATTTATTAAGTATTAGCCCACCAAAAAAAAGGGCACATAACACTAGAAAAATGAAATTCGCTCGATTTTTTTCTTATGGAGCAAATTTCCATGGCATTCGCCTAGATTTACAGGGTCCAAATGAGGAGTTACAATGATTCGCCCCAATTTTTTCAATGGTTTGGAGAGGTGGTTGGTCGCTGGACACAGATCTTCTTGCTGGCTGAGCCAGGCCGACCCTCTCTGGTCCGTTCATTGTTAGGGCCCTTCCATAGTTGGTATATAACAGAGATATACAGTTCGAAAAATATGGTATTGGAGTTCACTGTTGTCGGAGATACCACTCGCTAGAGCCGACGCGCACGCCGCATTTACAAGCTTGCTCGACGCTCTCAGAGTCCAGACTCCAACGCCGCTTTTCACCAGTCTGTTCAAGGGTA
The DNA here is from genome assembly GCA_034641835.2 of Pinus albicaulis. Classification (NCBI taxonomy): domain Eukaryota; kingdom Viridiplantae; phylum Streptophyta; class Pinopsida; order Pinales; family Pinaceae; genus Pinus; species Pinus albicaulis. The sequence continues at coordinate 1,370,412,905 of CM076582.1, read as the reverse complement.
TGCACCTTCATTCCCTTTCTTTGAGTGATTTGAGCTTAGATGTTGTTTAATCTAAAATTTATCTGACAATCTTTTTGCACGGGATGTATTGCATGTCCTATACACAGCGGAATGTTCTCCCAAATACAAGTGTCGATCTTAACATAATGGTCAAAAAATTCAAGGGTTAAGGCCTTCCTATAATTATTGTTGGGCGTGGAATCGCAGAAACAATAAGTTCTATCCTGTTCCTCCTCTTGAGCTTGTGCCATATACGCCCACATAAGTTGCTTATATACCATGAATGCCAATTCAAACAGAATGGAAATACACAGCCTTCTTGCTCGAGACTTTGACCATGGAAGAAGTCTTTCCATATAAATATCCTGATTAATTTATTTTAAAAGCCTTATCACACTTCTCTGAAGTTAATTCTATTAATCACTGGAATAAAGATTGGTGTGATTACAATACTTGGGGTTATATTTCTTATGATGTCTTCACAGTCCATCAAACCAAATAGTAATGGAAGCATGGTATAATTACAATACTTGGAGCTATATTTCTTACTATGTTGTCATAGTCCAGCAAACCAAATACTAATGGCAACATGGCTTGAGAATGGAACTTGAGACTTGCAGTAGACAATTTAATTGTCTTTGGTGTTTCACCACATGTTCAAGCCCTCCTACAACTATTATGCAGAATGGGCTTTGAGCAATGAGAGTAAGCCTTTCTAGTCATATTTAGCAAAATACCTCTTCTACTGCTGCTAAATATTTATTCTATTTCTCAAAAGATGTGTATGTTTTGATGGAAACTCCCAAAATCTCTGAATATTTTTATTTTCCCATCTTAATCTTCTGGATGAAATCTGTTTTGTACAACATTTAACTGCAGCATTCCACTAGGCCATGCTTGAAAACAATGTGTAAATGGAACACTCAATTTGAGAATAATTTCATGATAATCAGCCCATAGAATTTTTTGTACAAGAGTCATTGCAAGTCCTGAGTTTGACAATGAAGCTTCAGTTTTTCTATCACTTCCTTGCATTCTTATAGCATCTACCAGTTTCACGCCCAAGCAATAAATACTGATTAATATCCCAACTAGAATTCTTCCTTAAAAAGGCGTGTTCTTCTTCAAGTGCAAAACTTCAGAAAATTCAGAAAACCAAAAGATATATATGATATTCAAATTTTGATGAAACAATTATAGACAATTATATTGCCGGACAAGCTGATGATTATTGCATAAAAATAGACATATACTTATGACAGCAATCAGGTGAAAATTTAAACATACATCATTGTTTAAATAGGCTGAAGGCCTTGAATCCGTTTTGAAAGAGTTTGCTTAATTTATATGTACTCACTTGTTCGACCCTACAGTAACTAATGTTGGCTTTAATAGCAGGAAACAAACATACATTCAAATAGACAGGAAGATTGGGGGTTGAGAAGAATAGACAAGTTAACCATGTTAGTGATGGGAGTGGATTTAATTTCATTTTGGATATTGCTGTAAATCTTAATGAATCATTTCATGAATTAGTCTACGTTTTCATATGTTTTTTTTTCACCATGGAAAAATCTGTGAGATAGTATTGAAAGTCCTTTTTATCACCCCATTGAGCACAAAATGTTAATTCCAAGCTATCAGAAGAGTGCAATTAGTTATAAGGAAGGGTAAAAAATCATTTTTTTACATCTCCTTCAAGTGTTTGCATGAATAATATCATGAACACATCCTCATCTTCTATAATGAAGTTGTCGGTGAAGTCCTGGAATGTGCTGACATTTTCCTCAATGGTACCTTTTTCCCTGCCACTAAACCTGGGTAAAAACTTCAAGTAATTCTGGGGCATGTCATGTAATTCCGAGGAAGAGCCAATGGGGAAGGATTGATCTGCAATTACAATGTAGCCATATAGGCATTGAGGCCATGATGACAAAATGAGTTATGGGAAGATTACATTTATGAAGGAAACAAGAATTATGAAGGAGAATGTTGGATGTTTAATCTACAATGTTCAATCTGTAGTGTTCAAAAAAAAAGTGAGTTGGAACAGTTAAACAGAGAGTTAAAGTTTGTCTGCATAAGTACAGATCTACATCATATGGAGATGCCCTCCAGTCTCACCTAGAGTGGCAAGTGAGCATAATAAATGGCAAAAAATAAACTACAAATGGAAAGCCTAGTGATGTGCTTCCAGACAAACTCCAGAAAAGAATCTAAACACTTTTCCATAAAGTTGAAGATGGCTAGATTCTCCAAAATAATAAGATCAATTTCAGATTTACAAACCTGAAAATAAAGGTTCCTAACCTATGGAAAACAACACAAAATGTTAGTCAATTAAGCACTCAACAAAAATGCATATCAAGGTTACCCATCCTCTACAAAAAGAATTCATGTTTAGAAATGGAAAGTTGCAATATGGTTAAATATTAGCATATGATATTTTTGAAATATTCTTTACAGAAACAAACATAAAATTTCATGACAGGCATAAAGAACATAAGAAATGAATAGGATACACTTATATGTAGAGTACCCTATGGACATTATCCAGCATGAAGAAAACAGACAAGAAGCTTCTTGGATAAAACATGCAAAACTGCTTTGAAAAATCTCATCTGTACAGAAACTACATTACTGAAATCTCGCATCATCAATGCTTGACTCTTCTGTTGTTTGCTATTAATAATGATACAACAAGGTGTCTATCCCTCAGCCACTAATACCTTCTAATTTCTAAAAGGTACAGTACTGACCAAGAATAAGTTTTGTCAATCCCACCTGAACAATCTGGCACATGAGTCCTTTCTTTAGCATTATTCCTTTTTCTTGCCATGTTGACGATAAGTTCTTGATAACCATGAACTTCATTGAGAGACATCCTTTTTATGGTAACTGGTTGGGAAAAGCAATATACATTTTCCCAAGTACATGAAACAATTTTATGGCATTCTAACCAATTTTGCTTCTGATAGCAGACAACAATGGCTATTCAGATTCTTTCTTAAGAGGGAAAACTTTCATCTTCTCTCTCTCAGCCTCCTTCTCAACTTTCTTCCGTTCAAACTCTGCTTGCTTGCAATTCTCCTGGTGGACTCGCTTAAATATTGTCATAAAATTGACAAGAGTTGTAACCACTGCATATTCAATTGTAACACAATTGATGAGTTTCAAAGAACACAGGGTAAAAAGATCTTGATTTGACAAGTATAATCTGGTTTTTATCATCTCTTCCCATAGTTCATCTTCCTCTCTTCTCTGATCTAATATGACTGGGTGCATGTCAATTTGATTGATGTATACATATAAGCAATACCCATTATTTTCTCTAGCTTGTAAAAAAAAATAATAAAGATTTCAAAGCAACAAAAGAAATGACAAATATTGAACTCTGCTTGTGAGAAACCTCTCTTCTCCAGTCAAAGCAGGAAATATCTTTCTGAAAATCAGTGAACAAAAATCTAACACAATGCCCACACTCTATAGAGTGACCTTCCAGCCTCCGAGAACTATGTCTGCTATCTCCTTTTTCTACTGTCCTCTCTGTAGCCAACTGTGAAGTCTACTCTTACTTTCATACAAGTTGTAATGTTTAAGATGATAATGGTGTAATGTAAGGTTTGTGTTGAATTATGGGTTGATAAATTGTTTCTAGTGAAGGATTAGTTAATTCCATAAAAAATGTTATAATTATGTAGAAATTACATAAGTCCTACATCTCAGGCCATGAATTGCAGTTTTGGAAGTTCAAATGTAAACAAGAGATTGAAATATATGTTGGGCACCCTGCACCAGCATAACATAAGTTCTTTGTGCACCGTCAATTGAGGCATGTGAGGGTTGTTTGGGAAGTATATCAGAGATCAACACAGAGGAAGCTCAGACCATGAACTGTAGTTTTACATGTAAAATATAGAGAAGTAGTGGAAATATAGGTTGAGTATGTTGCACCACCAATGGCATAACATGAGCTTTCCATACACTTTCAATTGAGGCGTGTGAGGGTTGTTTGGGAAGTATAGCAGGAATCAGAGCACACGAAGGCGATGGTATCCCAGGTACCTTGGCAATAACCAAGGATGACCGCATTTGGAAATCCATGGTCAAACTTGTGCAAAATATAAAGTCAACATAAGATCAAGGGACATAGTTCCAGTCAGAGGTGGAGTTAAAGCTAAAGAACCAAAGTCCAATACCAACAAGTCCCGAGTAAAAGCATGTAGAGGATGAACGTAGATAGTATTGATAATTTCCATCAACCTAAAGGGGAAGGATTGATCTGCAATTACAATGTAGCCATATAGGCATTGAGGACATGATGACAAAACTATTAGGGAGATAACCAACCTGTGATACACGTACTTTATCATATCTATACATGTATTTCTTAGGTTAGTACTGATAGGTCAACCTTTAGATGATGTTACTTATAAAATATCTGTGCTATTACTTATGCCGAGTGTAATGAGAATGAGACAAGCAAGTGATTAGGTAAACAAGCATGGTTAGAAAGAGTCATATGTAGCTACTGTGTTCTAATTCCATAGCTTGTCATAAGCTTAGATAAGGTACAAAGGTGACAAGCTAATCAATATACAACATGATATCCCGGGGTTCTAGCTCTTAGTCATTCCTATTATATAAATACCTTTTTTCTTATTGGTATATAGAGTATCGTTCTCTCCATAATCAATACATATGGATAGACTGTAATCACTGTATACGCATATCCTAATGTAACAAGCTATGTTTCCTCATTACTTTGATTTCCATGGTTCTACTTATGGCACTGATTCAACCATTAGTAATGATTACACTCTACTCTATAGGGTAAGTACATATTGAATAGACCTGCTTATTACCTGTATTCCCTAATCTTTAACAGGTATAAGGAGAATGACGTAATTCATACATTTTTACATACCTCATTGGTTTAGTTGTATAGAGCTGTTGAAAGTAATGGTGATCATTATGGTTACTAATGTGTATCATATTACTAGGGGCCTATAGCTTGAACTTGGTATCAGTAATCACAGTATTCAGTGGAAGCTAATAGTACTAATTCCATGGATCTACTTAAGCTGTGTGATTGGTATTAAGCTGTAACCTATGATATTACTTACCTATGATATTACTTATAGCTAATAACTTACCTTGTAGCTTGATGATTTGAACCCAACTTGAATGGTAATCATTAGACGTACACTAGTCATATCTTTCTGTACAAAGAGCTGTATTACTCATAAGGTACCAATAGGTATGGAAAGTACAGTAATCATGCTTAACCTCACTCTGTTCAATATGGATAGTTATGGTAATAAGCCTAATCATTAGTGTAAAGGTGAAACTAAGCACATATGACAGAATACAGGTTCTATTCCATTCATATCAGTGATTGTTACTCGTATTAACTATATATTCAGTGATTAACTATACAGGTTCTGGTCATTAACAAGTCAGTGATTATTACTAAAAGCATGTAGAGGATGAACGTAGATAGTATTGATAATTTCCATCAACCTAAAGGGGAAGGATTGATCTGCAATTACAATGTAGCCATATAGGCATTGAGGCCATGATGACAAAATGAGTTATGGGAAGATTACATTTATGAAGGAAACAATAATTATGAAGGAGAATGTTGGATGTTTAATCTACAATGTTCAATGTACAGTGTTCAAAAAAAAAGTGATTTGGAACAGTTAAACAGAGAGGTAAAGTTTGTCTGCATAAGTAAAGATCTACATCATATGGAGATGCCCTCCAGTCTCACCTAGAGTGGAAAGTGAGCATAATAAATGGTAGCAAATAAACTGCAAATGGAAAGCCTAGTGATGTGCTTCCAGACAAACTCCAGCAAAGAATCTAAACACTTTTCCATAAAGTTGAAGATGGCTAGATTCTCCAAAATAATAAGATCAATTTTAGATTTACAAACCTGAAAAATAAAGGTTCCTAACCTATGGAAAACAACACAAAATTTTAGTCAATTAAGCACTCAACAGAAATGCATATCAAGGTTACCCATCCTCTACAAAAAGAATTCATGTTTAGAAATGGAAAGTTGCAATATGGTTAAATATTAGCATATGATATTTTTGAAATATTCTTTACAGAAACAAACATAAACTTTCATGACAGGCATAAATAACATAAGAAATGAACAGGATACACTTATATGTAGAGTACCCTTTGGACATTATCCAGCATGAAGAAAACAGACAAGAAGCTTCTTGGATAAAACATGCAAAACTGCTTTGAAAAATCTCATCTGTACAGAAACTACATTACTGAAATCTCACATCATCAATGCTTGACTCTTCTGTTGTTTGCTATTAATAATGATACAGCAAGGTGTCTATCCCTCAGCCACTAATACCTTCTAATTTCTAAAAGGTACAGTACTGACCAAGAATAAGTTTTGTCAATCCCACCTGAACAATCTGGCACATGAGTCCTTTCTTCAGCATTATTCCTTTTTCTTGCCATGTTGACGATAAGTTCTTGATAACCATGAACTTCATTGAGAGACATCCTTTTTATGGTAACTAGTTGGGAAAAGCAATATACATTTGACCAAGTACATGAAACAATTTTATGGCATTCTAACCAATTTTGCTTCTGATAGAAGACAACAATGGCTGTTCAGATTCTTTCTTAAGAGGGGAAACTTTCATCTTCTCTCTCTCAGCCTCCTTCTCAGCTTTCTTCCATTCAAACTCTGCTTGCTTGCAATTCTCCTGGTGGACTCGCTTAAATATTGTCATAAAATTGACAAGAGTTGTAACCACTGCATATTCAATTGTAACACAATTGATGAGTTTCAAAGAACACAGGGTAAAAAGATCTTGATTTGACAAGTATAATCTGGTTTTTATCATCTCTTCCCATAGTTCATCTTCCTCTCTTCTCTGATCTAATATGACTGGGTGCATATCAATTTTATTGATGTATACATATAAGCAATACCCATTATTTTCTCTAGCTTGTAAAAAATAATAATAAAGATTTCAAAGAAACAAAAGAAATGACAAATATTGAACTCTGCTTGTGAGAAACCTCTCTTCTCCAGTCAAAGCGAGAAATATCTTTCTGAAAATCAGTGAACAATAATTACGTCTGTTATCAGGTTTCCTAGTTTTCATTCCAAAGCTTTTTACTGTCACAACTGCAATGAGGAATAGCTACGTGAACAAATCATGTATTTGTTTAACTTTCAACACTAAAATTTCTACTCTGCCAACATACATTCTAATAGTAAAAATCCAGCATCCTCCAGAACAATAACATATTCCGCCCGTTCTCTCTAGTAATTTACATGATGTAAATAAAGTGGTGACTTGAACTTTTATCCAGATACAAACAACGATAACATTCCATTTTTGAAAAATTACAAATTCACTAAAAATAACACCCGAGACATGAAAAGCTAAATGTATAAATTTGAGAGAATGGGATGAAAACAAAATAATTCAAAAGAATACCCTGTTCATATGGGCAACGTGTAGGATCTTCTCCAAAATAAAGAGCGAGGGCATCTGAATTCCGACCCTGCAATTCAGATATGATGCCAGTTAATAACAAGACAGAGTCACAGATCACACTACCAACAGACACATACCTCATTTCTTCAAAAAATTACATGTGATGTGACGTATAAAGGAGAGAATCCATACCACTTCCGAATAGAGAGAAGTAAGAGACCTTGCATCAGCTTCAGCAGTATTAAGGAAGCCATTGAGTATCTACAAAAAATATTAAGTTACAAACAAACAGTTAATACTTATGATGAGAAAGGGAAGGAGATAAGAGGTTCGCATAATCAAAATCCTGTCCACATAAACTTCAACAATATTAAGGAAGCCCTCAAGTATCTAGAAAAAATAGAAACAAACAACTGACAGTTCTGAATCCTGATAAAGAAGGCAGGGAGCGAAGAAGATTCTTGTCAGGACTCGGAACAATTTGATGCAAGAAGAAATCCACATCAAGGAAGAATTTTAAAATGAACATGAATAAATGCACTGGAAAGTCAAACATCAAAGAAAAGCAGAGAAAATGCTTTTAGCAGTGATCTATGCAATATTCAACAATTAGATCATATGATCAAAAGCATGAGCATTACACTTATCCATGAATTTGACGCAACCAGAGCATGTAAATGGCATATTTAATAAAAATAATACCAACATTAAACAATCACAGAGAAATTTTACTATGACAAGAATGTGATGATAGTGATATAGCCTCATAAAAGTAACTACTAAAATAGAACCAACTATGATTTTTGACAGTGTAGTTTAGGAGTCAAAATTTATAGAATCTTCTGATTCAAAAGAGTCCATGAGCAACATAATTTGGAATTTGGAAATATGTCTAATGCTATTATATTTTAGGTCTAGATTGAAACCTTCGAGGCAAGAAGATCCAAAAGCTTCTTGATTCATTTATATTAGGTATCTTAAAACAAAAGAATTAGATTTTTCATCATTTTGAATACCTTCCTAAATCCTTCACACATTGGACCATCATTCTCTGATGCAATTAATTCCTGTTCAACCTTCCCTAAACCTTTACTTATAGATTGCATCTCCTCTGCCAAGGTCTTTAGTTGGATCTGATCGAACACAGAAAAAGAAATTGCAGCTCAAGGTTATGAATAAAAATATAGAAGACATGAACATATATTATTCTGCTGCACAATTTACATTTGAACCAGCTTCTAAATGAGGAAGATCCTTGTCAAAGTCAAGAAGTTCTGGTAACTTATCTGCAAGAACCTGCCATAGAACAATGAATTCAAATTCAAACAAGGAAATCTGAAACAAATGGTCAAACTGCTAGGAAATACAGATCACAGTTGAAAACTCATAACACTTCAAAAGCATGAAAATAACTAAAGCTCAACCATGCTGATCGTTGTGGCTTAAGCAACAATAATTTCTACAATGCTTCAGATGTATGATAATAGCAGAAATTTGATCACACTGAACATCATGACTCAGAAAATTAAACAATTAAGAGTTACAGGTGAAAAATTCATCCAATGTGAGTAGTAAACATGTTCAACTTCAACAGAAAAAATCTAAAGAGAAAATCATAGAATACACTATAGATAACAGTAGTTTGGCTGATTTCAAAAAATATTAACATTGTTGTTTTTTTTAGTCTTGAACAGGTACAGTATGACGAAAGAATGGAAAGTGATATTTTCCCCACATTTTATAAACAATTTATAAATTATCATTGAAATCAAACATCTAATTCAAAAATTATTTGTTCAAAAAAAAAGTGGGGAACTCTCTATGATCTATAATATGAGTAGAGGAACACTAAATATAGATATCCCATATTTGGGTTCCATACAGGATGACTCATGTTAGATAACACACATTATTAATGATGATACATCTAACACAACATAATTTCACATTTGTGATGCCACATAACCTAACATGCAAAAACTTATGATAACCCAAGTGATATGTTAGAAATATCATAGGCCACATGTGATGTCAGATGCAAGTGGACAAGTGGGTGAGTTGGAACTGAGTAGAATGACTTAGATATCCCAATAATTAAGGCAAAACATTATAGCAAGGAAAACTCATAACTTAGAAAATTTGAATCTGGGTCTTTCTTTAAAATCTAGATATTTGAATATTTGGATTTTAAAGAAAGGTCCAGATTTTGGATATCATTATGATAGTGCAAATAACACAGTATGCATATTTCATATTTCAAGAGTGCGTGACAGTTGAAATGTTGGTGTTAAGTGGATAGAGAAAAAATTGGGATCTAGATGTTGAGTGGTAGGTAAAACATTATGGATTCCAGGTGGTAGGATATGTTTAGGCCACATGAAATGGATTTTCAAGCCGCTCAAAATGAAAATGACAGAGATTCCTTACGGAGGTAGATTCCTTTAGAAAATATCTTTCAGAAAAGTAAATATCAAAGAAAGCCTCCTCGTGATTTCATCCTGACTTGAAACACCAGTTTGATATTACCATAGAGAAGTTAATAGCTTACATTGAGGAATTCATTTAATATTATACTTTGGAAATTGTTCCTTGCATGGAGATATTGTCTTATCTTGACACAAGCCTCCTTTTTCTTATTAAAAAATAGAATGTAGTTAATTCTCATAAGTGAACCTGGTTCATAGATGTTTTCTTAAGCTTGATTCTGATTATGGAAATTCGTTGGAAAAATAAGCTATAATTTCTTTGGACATGTTCCTCAGAGAAATATTCAATTACGAAGAAAAGGAAGTAGACCTTATAAATGAAAAGTAAATGTGATGAATTCAAATAAAACCTCAAAATGAAGAATAAATTAGGGAATTGAAGGACCTTTTATGTAAATTTTATGAGAATTTTAAATAAGTGAGAATGGATAATAGAAAAATAAGAACTAATATTGAGTAGACAGAAAGCAAATTGTTGTCAGTTAGAGAAAATCTGATATTTAAGACATCTGATATTTTTGTTTCTTGTATCATGATGATTGTTTTATTTTCCTTTTTAATTCGATCTTTGAGATATTTCTTCTTAATCTAGTTCCTTGACATTTTGTAAATGGCATGTATACGCTGGCAATGATGGCAGTTATACAATTGTCGTTCATATTCTTCATTTCTCAAAAAGTAAAAAGCATTTGTTTGATGCACTTAGTTTCTTTTTTGCATTCATAACATTAAAGGAACTGGAAAGAAAAACTTGCATTTGCATGTAGGATTGTGTTTTTTTTGCAAAAAAGGAACATTAGGAAATCTGCATTTAGTTTTGTGCTCAATGTTTTCTTTTGTTCATTGATTTGCTTGCTCACAAAATTATTTTCTCTCTTCCCTTTGTAGCTAGGTCTTTCATTGAAAAACTAAAAGTGAAAAGTTTGCTTATCATTCTTATTTTGCATTTAGGAATTTCTACATACATCATCGCGGTACCATTGAAAGGCAAATTTTTAAGCAAGATCAACATAAAATTAATCTCAATTTATCTAAAAATGCATTGGAACCATAACGATAACATTTAGAAGGTCTAGGCTAGAGACGTGTTCCGGCGTCGTAAAACATAGCAGCTATCGTTAACTTGTCTGCAATACATTCCGAGTGTGATATCTCACCCCACGTACGTAAGTATATCATAGCACGTCCCTTGGGGCGGCGTTACAGTACGATAAGTATATAGGTGGTATCTCACTGTGCGGTTTCGCATTAGACAACGCTATTACGGACTTGGGCCTCCACGTACCTTCGAGTATATTTGGGAGGAAAAAGTTTAGGTGCTATCCATCCATAGTGAACCGAGTCGGCCGCCTTTAAATTGTGATACACCGAACACATCATTCGGGGAGATTTCCTGCCCGTACTTCTTGGCTTTCCAGGAGGTATTCTGCAGTTCACAGTTTACTGGTAAACCCTTTTTCCTAGCATTACCCTCTTTTTGTTTATTTATTTTTGGTTAAAATTAATCAGTAATCGTGGAAGAACATAATCCTACCCCCCTTCGTTCGCGTAGATTAGCTTTAAAACCACCTTTACCAGTAGAAGTTACTTCTAGTAGGCGAAGGCGATCAAAATCTGCTCAACAGTGATGTTGATGTTGTGGATGATATTACTTGATGCTTCATGATGGGTGTTCTTTCTCACTTTCACATAATCTTGTTATAGCCTCTGCTTGATGCTTTTGTTGCTATGGTCATGTTAGGAATTAATTAATTGTCTTAAATGTTCAATGTGTGAAGAGTGCAAATGTTCCCTTGATGCAGTTTAAATTCAGGCACAATAGACTGCTGTTATGCACCATGTTTCCCTGGCTCCTACATATTGGAATATGCCCAAAATGATTTTGGAGAGTGATATCCATTCATGGAAGGATATTTGCACTCGTCTTTCATGGAAGTTTATTTTCACTTGTCTTTCATTCTCTCATGAACCAAGTGAAATTTCTTGGGGAATTTCTAATCAACAAGTTTTAGGAGTTTGTGTCAGATTTGGGTAGACTCGTAGAATGATTAGCTTGTGGCCGCTATAAACTCTTTTTGTCAACCCATGGATGCATGGGTTAAATTTGCACTTGATTTGCAGTTTCCAATGATTTGACACTAAGAATCATTGGCTGACTGTGGTGATTCGTTGACTTCTTTTCTTCTTTTTTTCCCCTTTCCCTTAGATGGTCATTCATGGGAGGGGAAGTTCCAGTGAATGTATGATTTGTGGTGTGCATTTATCTATTGGTTAACTCTTTGGTAACATCCCATGACTGTTATTTCAATGGAACTTGGTTAAATAACAAACACTAAGTTCTAATTAGGAGTTTTAAATGTTTGATACAATAACTAATTTTGCTTTATAGGATCCCAAATGTGCTTTTTTGGGCCTGAAACATTACATGGCACCCGTGTGTTTACAAATCATGGAAAACATTTGAGTCTTTTTAGGTTATTTCATGGCCATACTGGACGTGTTTCACTATGGAAAGGAAATTATGGTCAACAGGAGGACAATGTCTTAAGGGATTTCTTTCCATTGATAAGTAAAAGAATCACTAGTAACTGACTTGTTTCCTTCCTCACTTTTATCATGGAAAATGATAGAGGATATGTTTCAACTTCTTATAACCAATTCTTTACAACTTAAGGGAGAGGTGTTTTGGAAAGTTCAAAGGATGATTAAATTTATTGTAATATTTTGTTGTTTTGTTTAAAGCTTTCAAGTGTTCATTAGGTGATTTGGAGATATGATTTAATTTAGTGGAATTTTTTTTATATTTTATATTTGAATGATGTTCTTTGTTTTATAGATGATGACTCATGATGTTATTGTTTTGTGTATAATGATTTATTTTTGCTTTTGGGCTTGGGCCTTGGCACAACATTTTAATAAAAAATTGCATAATGGTTTTTGTGAACATTACACTTATTTTACTTTGAAAGCTACTTACAAATCTAGTAATTCTCAACTCTTGGAAACTATTGATGCAGGTTTCTATATCGATTTGAAATTTTACTTCTGGAATATTCAGTGAGATGTCAAAATGTAATCCTGGGAAGAAACTATCAAGGCAAATTGATGTATTATCATACTTTAAAAAGTCTCAATCCAAGAATACACATTCTCTTCATGCTTCAAGCTCCTTTGAACAATCTATTACTGAGAGAGATGTTAACTCTTGTGAAAATGCATCTGATATCCATATGATGGATGAAATAATAGGTTCCTCAAGTGATCAGGATGAGATAAATGCAGTTTCAACAGAAATTAATGATGAAAATGTTAAAGATATTTCCTTGGAAGGTGACACAAACCATTCACGGAAAAGGAAAAAAGCCCAGTGGACCATAGGGAGAAAATTCCAAGATGATTGGCTCTCAAGTTTTCCATTTATTGAAGAAATACCTTCTACAAATGAGGATTTACGAGAAGTTAAATGTCTTGCATGTAGTTGGAAAAGTTGCAAGGTAGTGAAATTTCAGATGAAGCTAGATACAGTACAAAAGCATGCAGGAAAGGTTTATGAAAAGAAAATTGTAGATGGTAAAGAGAAATCTATTGTCAGATGGAAATATTTGGAGGAATGCTGACATAGCCAATGTGTGGAAGAATACAAAAAATATTTAATAAATAAGAAGAAACTTGAGGCAAGTGGAGGAACCATCATATCTCAATTTGAAAAGACGATGGAAAGAAGTTTGTTATCCAAGACGATACAATTGAACACTGTATTTCACATCTTATGTAAAGGTCGTCCTATGACAGATTATCCAGATCAGATGAAATTTCTATCTTTTCTTCACGTGCCAAACTTTCCATCTTCTCATTGGTTCGTAACTAGTGGTTGGGAATGGGCAAGATATCTAGCTCAAGTAGAAATTGATGATTTGAAATAGGAGATTGCAAATGCTAGGTTTTTGGCATTGTCTTTGGATGAGGTTACAACTATTGATAATACTTCATGGATTTGCATGAGCATTTATATGGTTAATGACCATATTAGGCATTCCTATCTACTTGGGATTAAAAAGATGAGAGATACTTCTACAACTGAAAATATTTATGAACTTGTTCTTAATACTTTGAAGGAAAGTGGTATGGATCATTTAATGATTGCAAAAAAGTTGGTATGTGTTGGAGCGGATGGAGCATCGGTAATGCAAGGACAAAGGAATGGTCTTTGTGTTAGACTACAACTATCAGCTTCGCCATATATGATTAATATTCATTGTATGGCTCATGGGATGAATCTTGCATTTAAAATAGTAAGCAAGTTTCCATTAGTTTCAAAAGTTGAAGATCTTGTACGTGAGACTCATGCATACTTTTCTCGTAGTCCCAAACGATATTTAGAGTTTCAAAAATTTGCATATGGTGTTACGGATGGAAAACAACTACTGAAAGATGTTGATACAAGATGGATCTCATTAAATGGACCAGCTCAAAGACTATTTAGTGAGTTCAAATCTTTGGTAGGGTTGATGTATGAAAATCGCTACAATGTAGACAAAGCTCAAGATCTTCTTTTTCGACTAACTGATATAGAAACATTATTGACATTGGCTGGAATTCTTCCTATGCTACATGAAATGAATGTCCTCATGAAAATGTCTCAGAATCGTACAATGTATATTGCCGAATGCACAAATGCGAGAAAGTCAGCATGCCTTGCATTGGATAATTTGTATATGATGCCGGACTCTTTTACTGGTCCAGAGTTTACAAGTTGGACTAAGATCATCGATATAGAAAATACTGAAAAAATTTTGACGTTTGATGAAAAAGGGATACTATGTATCATAGTGCATGGGTATATGGTCCCCTTTCATTATATTAGTAAGACAGGACGAATCACCAAAGATTGCCCCGTGTCAAGAGACCAATTTGATAATATTGTTATCTCAGTGAGACAAAATTTGATAGAAATTGCAAGATCACTATCATCAGAGATAAGAGAACGATTTCCTCGAGATGAATTGTTGGAGGCCATGTGTGTGGTATACCCTCAATATTGGAACAATTTTCAATGTTCAAGAAATTTAAAAGCCGATTTTCAAAAGAGATTAAAATGTTTAGTAGACCACTTTTGCAAGAAAGTCTCGATACATGGAGAACAGATTGAAGGTATTTTAGATTCATCAAAATTGTATCAACAAGGTGGATGCTTTGCTGAAACAATGTGGAAGCAATATCCCTTTTTGGAGAATCCTAATGAAAACGGTGCTATAACAAGATTATGGAATACTTTAAGTGCTAGCCAATACCTGCAAGAAAACATATCAGAATATTTTAAATTAGCAGATTTGTGTCAAACCATGATTTTGGGATCAGTGGAGGATGAGAGAATGTTTAGTGCACTATCATTTTTGAAGTCAAAGTTGAGGAACAAGCTTGATAAACATGTGGATACATGTTTAATATTATATGTAACAAAGTATGACGTTGACAATTTTCCATATGAAAGAGCACTAGCGCTTTGGCGATTAGATTGTGATAGAAGGGGAGAAAACAATATAACAAATTTATCTAATGAACTTGATACAGAACATAATGTTTTGGAGGCTCATAATGATAGTACATCCGGAGAAGATCATGTTCACAATGTAGAAAATGATGACCAAGATGACAATTGGGAAATTGAAATACCCTAGGACTCTTATTTTGGTATACATGTTCCGTTGATCATGCAAGATTACTACATGTCAAATTCAGGTAAAAATGGGTTCTATATTTTGTATTTTTCATTGTAACATTGCAGCTACATTTCTTTCATGTGTGTTATTTTAAGATTGATGTTTCATATTTAATCCTTACATTGTTTGCTTCTTATTTGTGACAGGAAATGAAGTTGGATTTGATGATTTTGGGACCTATTTTCACATAGATGGCGTTTGACTAGTATTAAATGATAAATAACTAATTTAACAAGACTAATGCAAAGCATCAATGGGCTCATTCAAGTACATGAAACTACCTTGATGTCTAGCTTTGACATCTTAGAAAATTTTAATGGTATATATGTTGCTTGTGTTTGGGGAATTTTGTTGAGTTTCGAGTTTTATAATTTCTTGGAAAATAATTATTGATATTTGGAAAATGTGTGATTTTATATTGGTATTGGAAACGAAGCTAGTTTTGATCTTTGATTGGAAATGAAATCAGATTTGATGAAGTTGGGACGTATTTCTTTTCACATAGATAGTGCCATAGTATTAAATGATAAAGAAGTAATTTAAGAAGTCTAACGCTAAGCAACAATGGGCTTATTCAAGTACATGAAATTGTGTTAATGTCTAGCCTTGATATCTTTGAAAATTTTAGTGGTTTGTTTGTTGCTTGTTTAGAGGATTTTTTTGAGTTTGAAATTAGTCTCTTGAATGCTTATGGTCCTCATATCATGCATATATTGATAGATTGATAGATCCAGTTCTATTATTATAATCATTATTATTTTCTTTATATATTTGGTGGTTTGAGGAAAGATATTTTATTTCCTTTCACTTTGTGGCATGATTTCGACATCTTCACCTTTTAGAATATAGTAAAATATTTTTCTTATTATAGATTTTTCTTGGAAAAGAATTATTGAGAGTTAGGTGCAAATGCACAATGTTGTGTAGCATTAGTGTGATAAATATGGGATAGTGAAAAGCATAGTTTTTAAGATTAGTCTAAGTTGATACCTAATCAAATCAGTCAAGTTGATTGTTGGTTGAATGGCTAATTGTTGGTTCAATGGACAGAAGGTCTTGCAGGCACAAATACCAAAGGGAAAAATGGAGCCCATCATGGGGTACTCTTTGTAATTCTCCACCACTGCTACCTTTCCTCAAACTCCTCTCCAACCTCAATATCAGTTCTAGTAGTAGCATGACAAACAACACTACGGTTAGCAGAACTAGAAGAACGTGTTTTCCAAACTACACGAGAACTACTTCCCTCACGAGTCACCATGTGCCATGCTTGGTCTCGGTGGTTCTCTTCCTTCTACTCCTGGTTCAATTACCATATCTTCATTGGAACCAACACTCCGAACTCCACTAGACAACGATTCACTATTTTGTAGTAGTGATTCGCCATTTGTACTGGTGATTCGCCATGATTTTACAAGATAATATAATCTCGTGAGAGATTCGCCAAAAAATTATATATACATATTATATTATTAATAAAATCGCCTTCCATTTTTCCTATGTATCATGGGGATTCGCCTATTTTATATATATATAAATTTAGGGGGGTTCTTAAAATTATCCCTGTTTCTCGCATGAGAGCTAATTTTTGGTCCCTACTAACCTTGGATGGGATGTGTCTTGTAATCCTTTCTATGGCTACTTCTCTATTTTGATCTGGTTCTGTATGCATCTCTTTAAAATGATTTACCAAGAGGTCTTCCATTTCATCATGTTTCACTACTCGATTTCCATTTGTGTCCTTCAATGAAATATTATGTTCTATTGTATTCTCTGGATCAAAGATTTGTGGAATAATTTTGTGTTTTTTTCACCTTCTCTAAGCCATTGTACTCTTGATTTTTGTTTCCACAGTAGTTCTTCTCCTTTCTTCCAGTTGGCTTAGTAAGTTCCCTTCCTCTAAGGCTAATGCTTCTGTCCGGCCGTTTGAGATTTCCTGTTGTTGGTTTCGCTTCATGTCTTCCTGTAATCTAAGGAGGTCGGCTTGTATGTTACCGAATTTAGTTTTGTTCCACTTTTTTATTTCATTTTTCAGATTTTTAAGTCGGACCTGGAAAGAGTGCATTATGTTCCTTCCTTGGTTGGGAGTGGCTTCCCACCATTGTTTTTCTTTCTCTAGAAAATTTGGGTCCCTTAACCAAAATAATTTGAATCTGAACGGTTTGCTTTTGGGGCTTTCTCGTATTTCCATTACCAACTTTATGGCCCAATGGTCGGATCCAAGAGCGGGAATGATTTCTGCTTCATAGAAAGCATCTACACTTACTAGATCCTCGGTGTCTAGAAATCTGTCAAGTTTGGATGCTATTTGATGAGCCATTCCTCTCCTATTATTCCAAGTATAAGTGTTGTTCACCATTTGAATATCTACTAGATTGAGATCCATAAGTAAATCTCTGAACATCTCCATTTCTGGTTCTTCCCGTCTGATTCCTCCTTTTCTTCTTGATAGGTTCAAGATCATATTAAAGTCTCCTCCTAATAGCCAATATTTTTTCTAATGAAGGTTTCTCATATTCCTTATGCTGTTAAGAAAAATTTCTCACTCTCCTTGGATATGAGGGTCGTAGACTGCCGAGATAAGCAAATGTTCTCTTGAGCCCACTAGCCGAAACAACCTGTTAAAATTTTGTTTGTGCCAGTCCACTCTTCCGCTATTATCTCTGCTGGGATCCATAGCATTGCAATCCCTCCTGTTTTTCCTCTGGCATCTATTTCCATGACCTCATAGTGAGGTTTGATTGATTGCAAGATTGTTTCTAGTTTTTGGCTTGTGACCTTCGTTTCTTGGATCATCATTACTTGTGGTTTTTCTATTTTCAACCTTTCTTTCAGAATTATCTTCTTTCCTTTGCTGTTAAGGCCTCTTATGTTCCAGGAGAGTATTTTCATTAATTACCTTTTGGGATTGGTTGAAATACCACTATTAGCGGCAGTATCTTACCTGTTTTTACTAGCATTTCACCCACTAGTTGGATTGAATCGTGCAGAGTTCTTCTTCCTTTTTTCTTAGCCCCTTTTGTTTGTGTATTTATTTCTTTATAAGGTTGGTTTTCAGTAGTACTTACTTGTTTTCTAGCTTCTTCTAGGAGGTAGTACTCGAAGGTCCCCTTGTATAGTTTCTTTTGATCTTTGGGGATGAACCTGTCATCTAGGTTCCTCCATTCATATAATAAAAGTTTTAGTACGTGTTCCTTTGCACTTAGGTCTTATTTTACCTGTTCAATATCCATTGGCACTTGCTCCATTTCATGTGGTTCCTCTGTTTCTGTTTGCTCTTATTGTGCCTTCCTTTTTGTTGCAATCATTCTTTGCTGCACCATTTCCTGGTTTCGTTCCTGAGTCTCTTCAATACCTTTTGATGTTTCTCCTTCTTCTTGTAGGATTTCATATTGGTTCTGTGTGCTCTTCTGTTTTTGGCTTTTATTTTTCCATGTCTGTTGTCTGTTGGTTTTTTTTCTATTTGTTACTGTTATGAAGCCTTCCTCTTTATCCTGACTTGTTTCCGCCACAGTTACTAGTTTTCCTGCTTGTTCTTCTGGGTTATTCAGTGGGCAAGTTTTATATAAGTGTCCATATTTTTGGAATCGTCTGCATCAAAATGGTATGTGCTCATAGTCTAGGGTTTGTTTCCATATCTTTCCTTCGTATTCCAGTTCTATTGATTTTGGTAGTGGTTTAGAGATGTTCATGTAAACACAAATTCTTGCAAAGGATGTGTATCTTCCACAGAAAGTTGTGTCTGCAATTTTCACAAAGCTTCCTAAGGAATTTCCTATATCTTCTAATACATCAGGATCCCAGAAGTCCATTGGCAGGGCAAACAATCTTACCCATACAGGTGCTACTAGGAATTGTTCCTCATCTAGGTTATAGCACCCTTCCCATTGTCTTAGGAAGAGTCATGCATTATTGTAGAAGTATGGCCCGCCTTCAAAGATTCGTTCTTTGCCCAAGAGATTGGTGAAAATGACAGTGAAGAATCCTCATGGTCTAAATTTGAGATCTAAGTGTCCTTTGGGTTGCCACTTAGCATGTATCCATTTCAGAAAAATAAATTCGGTTGGCCAAATGCTAATGAAATTGCAAATAATTGCATGATCTTTGATGTATCCTCTGTATTCATCCATTTTATTTGGCGGGATGACGTACCTTGGTTTCTTCAATGGTCTGGGTTGGCATTGTGTCTTGGTCTTGGCTTCCCATGCTGCACCGGGAACTGGGCCATTTTTCGTTGCTATTCCTCCTTGCATGTGGTTGTTTCTAGTGCTCTGCTCCCCAACGGTAACATTTCGATAGGAGGGGGTCATACCCCCTCCCGAGGCTACCTCCATTTTTCCCTCTACCCCTCGTTCTCTCTGGTACTCCTGTTCATGTTCCTCTTCAGTCTATGTTCGAAAACCATAGTCTCCCATTGCCGTTACGGTGTTTGTTGTTTTCTTGGAGCTCTCCACACTCCAATGCAGCTCCCAAAATTCAAGTAATGATATGGAAAAAATAATGTTCAAGTATCCTACTATCAATTCAATTTATGGTTGCTAAAATTGGGTAACGATATGGAAAAATAATGTTTAACTATTATATCAATATTCATCAGATACGTTATTACCCATTTCTAAAATATATTTCGTTCTTTCACTCATTTCCCTGTATTAGTACAAAGTCTTAGTTAAAAGTGTATTTAAACCAAATTGTAATCGCTTACATATTTATTTCATTTTTAATAATATTTTTAAAGTTATTATAGGAGGATCCAATTATCATGGGCTTCAATCCATTGAATTATTAGAAACATATAACCAAATTGCATTAAATTATTAGAAACATAGCAAAAGAATGCAATGAATTTTTTTATTTGGTGGTTGAATTAATTTCTTTGAGAAGTGTTATGATGACATTGATACAGTAATAATGGCATTACAAATACTTTACTTTTGATGGAGCTAATGAAAATTTTGGATGGATATTCTTTCGATTTCTAGAAGCTTCTATCATGATAATTATAGGTAATTTCTAAATGGGTGAATCTTGGTTCAGTAACAACAATATAAAGTTAAATGTAAGGCAATAATTTATTTGTTCTAATACACAAAATCCTGATTGGTGGAAACAAGAACTTTATGAATTAACAATTGATCTTTTGAAAGATATATAGACAAAGATGTATTATTCTCTATTATATCACATGTGATGATAAGTATAATCATGTGATGATTGGTATAATTTATTGTTTCCATATCACATTCGGTTTTGTTGTTCCATATCACATTCAGTCATTACTATGTTTAAAATATTGGACAATTAGTTAATTTACCTTTTTTTATTTTGGAAATGTATGTCAATACATGTGTAGAACAACTAGTTAATTTACCCTTTTTTTAATTTTGGAAATGTATGTCAATATATGCGTAAAATAATCAAAAACAAATAAAGTATATTATACCATGGTAAATTTTGAATTAATATTATATAAATTATCTTAGGATATTCTTATTGAGCAAAAACAATTTTAGACTTGTCTCACTTAGGAAGCACGAAAACTAGTGAAGAAGCATATTCATTATGAACCATGAGGGTTTCATGCATAAAATAAGAAAGTTCATTTATTCTTTCCTCCACGAACCATAATTAAAAAATTGTTATCAAGAAGAATGCCTATATATTTAAAGTTAAATGAACCTATATGCATCGGATGACTAGACTATAGAGATAAGTGAAGTGGAAAATTGTGACGCGAACACAATAGAAATAAATTTTATTAGTCTTTTGAGGAAGATGAAAATTGAATTCTCCTAAGGAAATTCTTAGTATGTATAAACAATCAATGGAATTTGAGGTGGCTAAGGACCCAAAGGATTAATAAGAATAGTAAGTAACTCTCTTATTGAATTTGTTTAAAAATTTGAGTATGAAGAAACTCGGGAGGTAGAAGGAGTTAGAAGGACCTGATATATAATTTAAAACCCTAAATGTGTGGCTTCACATTGAGAGTAATATACTTAAGAAATAGGGAACAAAATGTAAGAAACAAGGTAGAAAATTGAAGAAACACTCTAGGATGTGAACTATTCAAAACAAGAAACCTTGAAACATGTTATATGGAAACTCTAAAATAAATAAATGTGGATGCACACTTAGATATGAACATTTATTTGATGTTGTAAGAAAGGAAAATTTTCTTCATCATACAGAACTTGATCAAATTAAATTAGAATGGAATATGATTCATCAAAACCTAGATGTTATTCTCACTAACACACTCCGTATTACTTCTATACAAGTTAAATTACAACAAGGGTAAGGTAAAGATGAAATGTATTACTTGGGGAATAATTCGAAAATAGAAATACACATATGGGGTAACTCATAAAATGGTGAGTACAATGCTTAACTAAGGAGGGACAACAAACAATAAATTTGTAGATTGTCCAACTATAATTTAATACTAAGGAAAATGAAGTACAAAGGGTATATGTAATTGATATATAAGTGTTTTCTTGTAGGTCTCTTGAAATAGTATAATCTATTTTCTTACATGAGTAATGGAAAAACATAAGAATCCCTATATTGGAAGTAGCAGAACAATATTAAATTCAAATTATTTTTAACTTTACTAACATGTACATAGATTCCTCAAATGTTGAGAAAAACATATTATGTGAATTATATATTTGACTTCTTCTTGTAGAATGACACATGATGGAACACAAATATTAGTGTTCAATATATTTACTTCAAATACTTCTACTTTTTCATATAAAATCAAATCAAATCATAGAATTAATGTGACTTTTATGGAATAAATTAAATGGCTTCATCTTTGATTTCTCATAGTGAAAATGCAATATCAATAGCGATCATTGAGTATCACCAACATTCCTTATTATATAGTGGAACACTTGAAATGATTAGTGGCAAACAATGTGTTGTCATTGATGTCAAAGCTAAGGAGAATGATTCCCAACATGTTTTCATTGATGTCAGGTGGAAGTATGCTTAAGAACGAGTAGCATATGACTAAGCAAGAAGACAAGGTGTAAAGAATAAAATACTACACAACCCAAATTTCAAAAGAAAAACATAAAATTGATGGGCAGAAGGAGAAAAAAACCAAATTTGATAAATACCATGTAGCTTAAAAAGGTAGATTGAGAAGCAAGGAAAAATCACTAGTCCATATTAATTTCAGAATCCATCCACTTGTTCATCATTTAATGAAAAGGGTTGTTTAGGCATCTAAGAATCAAGGTGAACACAAATAATGTTCTCATTAGGGGGGTTTTGGGCATTTGTTTGGACACAAAGTGTGTGTTCATTAAATTTACCTAGATTTTGGAAATAAAATATGAGAAAGAAAAGTTATATGATCCCCCATGTAACCACTAGTTTTTTAATTATGCATATCATATATGGGTATCTAGTTATTTGGTCAAACAACAAAGTAAATTCCTTCAAATGAACTACATTCCATTTTATTTACTCAGGTAGTAGGTGTACATGTGGTTCTCAGTAGGCACAAAATTAGTAGATTGAAGAAAGAAAATTGGTAATGAAATGAATGAAAATAAGGGGAATTGAGGATGTGGTAACCTAAGGTGGTGACACGTGGCACCTGATTTTCACCTTTTTGGGTGGCCAAATAGACAGATTGTGGATCACATGGTAGCCACAAATCATGACATATGGTAGTAAGGTGACATAGCAGATTATGTGGTAGGGTTCTTTGGACTTTGGATTCACCCTGGAAATTGTAAAAAGCAATATAGGTAGCAACGAATTTGGATGTATTCCAAGTGTGTCATCATTAAAAGACCTAGATTTTAGATCTATAAAAACAGTTTTTTTGAAGCAATAGTTCTCATAGGGAGAGATAATACACAGTAGCATTTAATCTTGCATGATGAAAATGGGTTGTAGAATAAGTGTGGAGTACTAAAGGGCCTAGAGTTAAAATCATGTTCATCGAATCAACCCTCAAGCATAACCAAAGAAGGAAAATAAAAGGATTTCAAGGAGGAGAAGAGTTGATAGACTGAGGGAGAGTTGCATAATCAACATAAGTAGGCATCATTCATTGGACTCGGGAAGAGTTGATTGATTGGAAAATGAAAGGTTTCCCTATATTATATGAATTATTGTTATTTCATTTAAGTAGCATATTTTTTCATGCCTAGTGGTCATGAGTTCATTTTAAAAAATGGTTTTACTCTAGCTGTTCCTTAGTTATCAATTGGTATCACTATGAAAATTGATATTTCTTGGTTGGGTTGAAGTAAGTTGTTGTATATTAAATAACTCTTTTTGAGAAGAAATCATGGGATTTTTACTAGTGCATTATATATTTAGTATCAAACCATTGCTACAATTGGTGTTAATTAAGCAATAATCCCTAGTTGAAATATTTGGATCTCAGGGAGAGGAGAGATGATGCTGAGGGTGCTTACTGGGAATGAACATAGTCACTCAAGTAGAAGTAGAAGTGGAAGAGAATTGGTCCTCACAAGAAGATTGAGTAGCCATAGAGCATCTGGAATTGGATGGCCTCCCTATCCAATCAAATATCCATAAAGAGGCACACTTTGATTCTGGACGCTCTTGAGTGTTTTCACAGGTTAGGAGAAGACACACCCCAGGTCACTTCGGTGGCCACAGACTATCAGGCCTAGCAGACTTACCTCAAGGAGCAATAGAAGAAAGGAGTCCCGAGCCTTTCCATCACACAGTTTCTCCCTTGACAAGAAACAATGTTACAAGTCACAGGTCACAAACAGAATCGGTTGTAGGTCGCAAACAGAACCAGTCGCAGGTCGCAAACATGGCTGAGTCGCAGGTCACAAATAGGACTAAGTCGCAAGTCACAACATCACCTAGGTTGTAGGCCATGCCAACAGTCAGGAAGCTGAAAGGATAGGGCCACCCAAAAGTCATTTTTGTTCTATAAGTACTCCCTCCGAGGGCATTGTAAAGGGACCTTTTTTTGGGACTCCGAGAGGAGAAGAGATAATTGTATTGCATTGAATGCATGATTCTGAGAATGATTCCACTACTGGATCTGATGAGAAATCATGTGTGATAGCATTATGAATATTATGTCTTATGTATCTACTATCATTTATAACTGACTAATCTACATTTTTCTGTTCATATATCAGTTGTATGTTTAAGCTCTTTGGATTTGTCAATGGTATATGAATATTCTGCTTAGGGATGTTTAATTACTTTGCTATTGATATTGCTTCAATATTTCAGAAAACACTTCAGGAATTGAAGGGTGTATCGACCATAGAGAATTGTTTCTTTTATGGTCAAGCAAGCTTCTTTATGAGCATGACCCTAATGATGTGTTTCTAACAACATTTCCTTTGGCTGCATGCTTCGAATCTCACTTTTATATTTATAATTTTTCATTTACATGAGAACTCATCGACCATTTGTTTCATATCATTCGAGTAGTTGTGCATCCTCTTGTCTGCGAGGCACACCTCCATCCGAGAAAGGCATATTCAATGGTATCCAGACCTACACCCCGGATGTGATCCCTATCACAAACGGTCTAGAGTCTAATTAGGACTTTATACCGGGGAGATCCCCTTACTATTGGCCAGGCATTTTTTCCCATAAAAAAGTCTATAAATCATAGATTGTCTTCCAATTTTCACTACAAAATAAAATAAATACATTCTCATTGTCTTAGGATTGTAGTCCTAAAAAGAAAAATAGGAAATAAATGGTTACTTGATTTAACCTTGTTGTGGATAGATTTAATTGCAATAGCTATATATATGATTTTTCCTTTCTATGTGCATTATTTCATTATTCCATACAAATTAATATTGCATGGAATTATGTTTCTCATTTAGGCTTCCCATGTGTCCTATTCTAAACATCCTGCCTACCACTTTATTGAGACCCAATCCCAAGCTCAAATTGCATCTATTCCACACTCCTTTCATAATATTTTATTTACTACCAATATAAGGGGGGAAAACGACAATTGTAACAATGTCACTACAGCGTTCCTCCTTTTGAGTGTATTTCTTAAACTTCCATGACAAGTATGAAAATATAATTTGAAGAAACAATGTTAGTAACTTCAATAACATCATACCATAAATATACACTATAATGTTATTTATACAATTAATATATATATATATATATATATATATATATATATATATATATATATATATATATATATATATATATATATATATATATATATGTCAAGTGAAAGAATAAGTTGTAGAATTTCCAGCTAAAATATTTTAATTGATCTTCAGCCTAAGGAAAATAGTGACAATTTAAGCCAACTTCAAATTTTTATGAGTACGCTCATTGAAAAAGTGAAAAAGAAACATGCATTGGCCAAAGTAAAATTATCTTGTTGCCTTTCCTAAGTGAGTGTGCCTTGCAATGATGTTATCTAAGTATTCCTCAAATAATATAAGGTCTATAGCTACCCGCAGTCCATATAGGAGTTCAATTGATGGTGTGTAGGGATAATACATCCCTAATGTATAGAAATTAAAATAGTCATTCTTGTAAGAAAATACCCTTAACGACTTTGCAGTCTTTGTTACTTCTAAGGACATTGGGCTTGCACACACAATATCAACACCTGTTGGCAAGGACATATCCTTTTGAGAAATTTCTAGCACTGCATCCACTCCCTATTCATCCATTATAAGTTAATGGAACATATGGAATACACATCATCCATGAGAAACAAAGAAGAATGTATGAAATCATCTGCATCCCCCCATTCCAAATATCATTAGATACAAGTGAACTTATTATTAAAAAAAAATTCATTTTGCTTTTGATTATAAGTATGAGTGTAACTCAATTATATATTCCAAAAATCTAATGGACATGAGAAAATACAAATAGTTGAATTCACTCTTGTCCATCTAATTTATGGAATATGCAATCAAGATAAGGATGGCATGATTATATCCAATTTCTCTTATCTGCCCATTTTCTAGAATATTCTAGAATGTACAATCAAGATAAGGATGACATGATTATAGTCATTTTTATAATTCTCAACTAACTCCTCTTCTTCATAGACAATTTATTTATTACATGGAATTGTAAAATGATAACAAAATACTCTTAAGAAATGAAATAAAATCAACACCGGTGGTCATACTCACCAAGCACCTTCCTTATATTTGCCAAAAAACAATTCACCCCAGTTGCAGTCACATTGTGAACACAACAAAAGAGTTGATTCTATCTCGTGGCCATAGTGTGTTTGTAAGAGCACTTTCCCAAGCACCGGTAGTCATATCATTCCACCAAAATATGCTAAATGATTGATACACCATGCATGTGGATTTAGCTACCACCAACACACGAGTCAAACTTATATAATATGTATTACCTCATCTGGTTAAATTAAAACTTCCTAATAGTGACCCGAATATATTATTTCATAAATTATTAGTTAGTTTGAATCACTGTAACAATATGATGGAAGCCAGAAAAATGAAAATTTATGAAACTAAAGACAAGCATACAACATTAAAAGCAATGCATAATTTGTGAGAATGGGTTTAAACTTTCAATTTAAAAAGCTGAGAGAATCCAGTATAGTAGTAAACCATGCAGGTGCATCTACACACTAGAACTCTTGTAGTGCCAGTAAACAAAAGTATAAAAGGAAAACCCAAAGTACAAGTTATATCACAAGGTATTATGTTTCTCCTTGCAGTCTCATAAATGATGAGTTTCAAAAATTTGGATTTTCTATGGTGTATAAGACATAATTATGAGCTAGCATCAAAAATAATTATTGCCACTCACATGGCTTTATAAAGATAATTTTTAAATGGCATGCTAAGATTAAGAAGCATCCGAGCATAATGATAGAACCACACCTTTAACAAAACCATAATCAATGTAGAGATGAGATGTATTAAAACCCTCAAGTTTGCACAATCCCAGGTCAATTCCTTACTAGGGATGGTGTATCTTGGGGGTTTGAATACCTATAAGTTCTAATTTTATCATATACTAATACCTATATACATACACTCAAGAGGGCATACACTAGTTTTTGAAAAGAGAAATCGATATTTCTACTGAAAAAGACGAGAAATTTACTAATCCGGATTTATGCAAGAATGCACCAAAATATGAATATAGCCATAAATAAAAATATGGAGCAGAAATAACAATTCATTTCATTAATATCAAATAATTGAAATATGCTTATAGACAGAATGGAAATAAACTAGTTAGGGTGTTGGTAGCCTATCTCTGAGAAGAGAAGTGGCTGCTACATGCCTCTGAATTGTGTTACAATGAGGCTCTAAGGAATATTTATTATTGAGAAATAATGGAAAGCCCTAAACATCCAAAAACCTAACCCTAGGAGATGAAGCACCAAAACTATGGACCCCGTTTGGGTAAATTGGTACATCAACTTCCCGATGGCGTAACTTTGGCATACGATCTCTGTTTGATGCGCATAATAACTAGTTAGAAAGATCTATCTTAGTACTACAACTTTTGAGTGAGAAACATCGGTCAAAGACACATTTATCTCTCAGTTTTCCCAAAAAACATAGTTTAGGGCCTCAAAACAGCTTCGAAAGTTGAGGACCTGAGAAAATGCTAAAATTTGTAAATGGTGCTACAATTAAGGAAACTAGAAAAGTGAAAGAAAAAATGGTGGGGGTCCAAATGGAATAGGTGGGTGGCCAACAATATCCACTTGGATCATTTACCCTAAATTATTTCATTTGGTTGATGGAATTTTGGATTGCGAAGCAGTCGAGTACAAACAATAGAATGATATTGTAAATACACAGATATCCTTCAATGGTGAAAAATCAAAGAAATAAACATAGGGCGTAAACTACTCGATGGAAGAATCCAAAAACTCCCTAGGAAGGCACCTAACCAAAAATTGTTTGAAGAAAAAAAATGTGGACTTAAAATTTCCCTACTAATGAAGTTGTATATAGAAGAAAGAATAAATAGAAGATAAACACGCATTCACAAAACTCTAAAGTGAGGAAATTCATATTGAAACCCTTGAGATGAGGTTGATAATTTAGACAATACTAGACATACCTATGGTAGGAATTAAGCAAGGAGTGCCTGAGATGGAATTTAATATTTTTTATTTCTTCAAGAAGACTCTTTGTAAGAGTTGGCACTACTAGAGAGCATCATTGTTTCTATGCATAGCCTAGATAATAGGTTCTAGAATATTGACATGCCCTAGAACAAGTAGATTATTTCTCATTGGTCCATATAAATAATCCATCTTTTACTTTGGATATTGAAATGAAAAAATACTAAGTGTTTGATCGTATAACTGCTTCCTAGGGATTTTCTTGTAATTCCATAATAATTTAGTCAAGTACGTATTACCCTCACTCCTTATGTGAATTTAGGCTATTTGTTATGATGAATTCTAATCGCAAGCGTACGAAAAAATCCACTTTAGTTGTGCATAAAAAATAGCCCTAACATCAAAGATGGCTGCCAATTTCTTTACATCTGCAGTTAGTTGACCAAGATAAATGCTACAAAATCTAGATCTATGTAGTAAAATACATTAAGCAATAAATAAAAGCAAGAGTTTCTCCATGCATCCAATAGACAAGGAAATAATATTTTTAAAGAAATTTTGTATTTTTTGACACCTGGGAAGGGAACATAGAAAGATTTCCCCAATCCTCCTCAATGGGATGGGTTCTTGTAAGTCCTCAGCACTTCAGATCTAAGATCTCTCTCTCTTGATGGTGTAGAAAACCCAAACAAAAATGGAACTCAAAGGGAACTCACAAGAAAAATGGTAGCGAAATATGACAATGATGGAGGATCAAAGTCAGACCAAAAGTATAGATCCAGAGTGATCTTTAGGCAACAAAAGATTGTGAGTGAATGGAAAAACCCTTATATTTATAACAAAATATTGAGTTAGTCTAGATATTGGTGCATAATTAAAATATTATTAACCAAATCTAGATCCAACTTTTATAGAATATTTTATTATATTTATTGGAGGAAAAAAGAATTTGAATTTGGTCATTCCCTTTATTTGTAAATAATAAATAAATAAATAAATAAATGATTTATTTATTATTTTAAGGATGTGGTTGAGTAATAATTAAATAAATAATTATTTATAAATGATTTAGTCAAATCTGAAAAGGAATATTATGTAAATAAGGTTTAAATAATTATTCCTAGACAATAATAAGATAAATAATGATTTATCTAATTAATTTTCCTGTTTTAGGTTAAATATGACCACGAATATTAATTAAACTGTTGTTTAAATAATTATTCCTTGAGGAAAATCAAAGAAATGTGGATTTATTCAATATTTCCTCATGGGGTTTCCTGTTTAGACCATAAAAAACTTAATAAATTATGGATTACTAAGTTATTTTTCATAGTGAAAGCAATTTTACTTAGGGTAAAATTGGTCTTACATGGTGTGCTTTGGTCCATCTAATAGTAACAGGTTAGATGACCAAAAAATGGTTATAATTGCAAGTGTACAAAGGAACTCACTTTAGCTATGCATAACAAACAGCCCTAACATCAAAGATGGCTGCCAATTTCTTTAGATCTACAGTTAGTTGACCAAGATAAATGCTACAAAATCTAGATCTATGTAGTAAAAGACATTAAGGAGTAAATAAAAGCAAGAGTTTCTCCATGCACCCAATAGACAAGACAAGAATATTTTTGAAGAATTTTTGTATTTTTTGACACCTAGGAAGGGAACATAGAAAGATGTTACCAGTCCCCCTCAATGGGATGGGTTCTTGTAAGTCCTCAGCACTTCAGATCTAAGATCTCTCTCTCTTGATGGTGTAGAAAACCTAGACAAAAATGGAACTCAAAGGGAGCTCACAAGAAAAATGGTAGCAAAATATGACAGTGATGGAGGATCAAAGTCAGACCAAAAGTATAAATCTAGAGTGATCTTTAGGTAACAAAAGGTAAAGAATGAATGGAAAACCCCTTCTATTTATAACAAAATATTGAGTTAGTCTAGATATTGGTGCATAATTAAAATATTATTAACCAAATCTAGATCCACCTTTTATGAAATATTTTATTATATTTGTTGGAGGGAAAAAGAATTTGACTTTGGTCAAATCCCTTTATTTGTAAATAATAAATAAATAAATGATTTATTTATTATTTTAACGATGTGGTTGAGTAATAATTAAATAAATAATAATTTATTCAATTATTTATAAATGATTTAGTTAAATTTAACAAGGAATATTATTTAAATAAGGTTTAAATAATTATTCCTAGAAAATAATAAGATAAATTACGATTTATCTAATTAATTTTCTTGTTTTGGGTTAAATATGACCAGGAATATTAATTAAATTGTTGTTTAACTAATTATTCCTTGAGAAAAATCAAGAAAATATGGATTTATTCAATATTTCCTCATAGGGTTTCCTGTTAGACCATAAACAACTTAATAAATATGGATTACTAAGTTATTTTCATAGTGAAAGAAATTTTACTTAGTGTAAAATTGGTCTTACATGATACTTTGGTCCATCTAATAGTAAAGGTTAGATGACCAAAAAATGGTGTAACAGATTCCCCCCCAGCGTGTGAGAGTTAGGAGCTAATCATATGACCAAAGTACGTTGTAAGAACTCAATCACTAGACATCGAAGGGGAAGTTAGAGAGAGAGAAATATAAGGTAGATCAAGGTGCTAGAGAAAAATACCCTGAGGAGGCGAGACTTACAGGTGTGACAAGTCTCTTTCATGAGTGAGCACCTGTGCTATAGGCAGTAGAGGATACATACCTGTGCCTGCCGAGACATAGTACAAAGAATAATGCATCCAACAAACAGGGGACTGAACTATATAGTACATGCTAGCATGAACATGAGAAAGATAAAAACATGATAATGGATCGCACATACATATTGTGCCTGGGATAATAGCTAGGACTTATACAATAATATCTGAGTACATGAGACATGAGTACAACCAAAGAGGCCCTGTAAATAGGAAAGGGCTCTGAAAATCTGAATGATACATGAAAAATAAAAGGCACTACAAGCGGCTAAGTCTGACACCATCAAATCTGTGGAGTTGCATCAAAGGTTGTAATGAAGAGGTCATCCGGGCATGTGGGGGGCTACCTGAAGGGCCACCCCCTCATGAAGTCTGAAACATCTCACACACACCCGGGAATAATCGGTATAATCTGTTGCATCACTAAACCATCAATTATACGGATCTTGATCATGCCGTAAGGAGCTGGAACTAAGAAACAATGAATTCAAAGGGAAATAAGGAGTCCCTTCGCCTGATCCGAGGCACCGAACAAGAGTGGAAGCTAGAACCAAGGTACATTTCCTTCTAGACCTATCTTCTGGAATGAATGATTTGATGTCAATAGAAGGAGGTCCACAATAGGTGAGACAATAAGGGATCCTCAACTAAGGCACGAGAGAAAATAGCAGAGTGACTGACAGACTGACTCCTAGGATGATGATGGAATGGGGGATAGTAAGTAGCAGGAAGACGACTTCCCTTGTTAGAGCATAAAAGGCATGGATGACATGGTAGCAACTGAAACAATATCAAAGGGGACAAGGGACAGTAGGACTGAAGGCCATAATGTGCGACACAAGAGAGGAACCAAGCAATGAAGCATGGAGGACTATAGCGAGATACAAAGGGACTCAGGATAGACTCCATGAATGCGATGACTCAAATAGGATGCTCTAAACAAGGGTGACTTGATGATGATGCCACATAGTAAAGGTCAATGGGGACCATAAATACATGAGTACAAGATGGTTACTTATGACGAAAATCGACATGAGGATGGACAAGTATGGAGGTAAAGTGGTGCCCCAGGTACAAGTGTTGCAATTAAAGAAATTTGATTTTGAGGAGTGGTGAAGTGACGCTTCTTGGAAAAAATGTGTCCTAGTGAAGTATCAAATCACAAAAAACTAACAGATATCCATTTGAGAGCTCGGTGAGAGCTTTCCAACGGTACAGACAGTTTGTCAAACTGAGCTACGGTTTGGCCACAGTGAGCAAAAGAAAAATTTGGGGTTTCTCTTTTAATAAGGCGTTTTCCCTCAAAATTCACTCATTTTCAAGTGTAGCTGTAGTGAATGTAGAGAGGAGAGAAGGCCTTAAATATTTTGGTGATTTTAGTAGACAAACTAACCGTTGGAATCGAGATTCATCAGTTGCAGGTAAGAGGCCTAACCCTACTCTTTCATTTCAATGGATTGAAAGTTCAGCTTAGGTTCCTATAGCTCAAGAACAGACCCCTGCAACTCTTCACGGTCGGGTCACACATTTTGGGGCAATATCTATGACCTGAGTAGCAATTTTTGGGCATAAAAGTGTGACCTATCCCAAGATTTGGCCTGAAAAGCGTGGCCTGACAGAGAGGGGTTTTTATGTGCTGATTTTTGGCTAAGAGCTGGATTTTTATGTTTGAATGCAATCTTTCCTTTCTATACACTGAAAAATATGATGGTTTTGTGTAGATATGGTAGAGTTGTGGATCAACTAGAGAGAGAGAGACCTGGACACATTACGGTCGAAGATCCAAGAGGATCATGGTGTCCACAGTGCATTAGCCAGGTTTGGGGTTCTGAAGTTTGTGGAGAACCCTTTGATGAGAGCTAGAGAGCCCTTGTTGGCCCAGTTTGTCAGTTAGTGGGATCCAAACCATGAGGTATTTATAGTGCAGGGGCACCAGATTGAGTTGGCAGTCCAGGATATATATTTTCTGACTGGTCTCCCACCACTTGGGATGGTGGGGATTACTCAGCTAGTGTTACCGCGAGGGAAGAACATCATGGAGTTTGTAGAGCACCATTTTCGACCAGGTATCCATGTCAAGGGGAAATGGATACCCATCGGGGATCTAGAGAGTTTAGAAACCTGTGCTATGGCTGCATTGGTGCTATGGATCCTAGGAAACCAGGTACTCCACCACATCACTAGAGGGAAGTTGATGCTTCTTGAGAGTGTGTTGAGTGGGACCTACTATGGGTGGGCCCAGATGATGATTTAATCGTTGAAATGATAGTTTTCACTATGCAAGCAACAAGTGAACCATGATTTTTCATATGCCATAGTTTTTTTCTTAATCTTCTTCGAGAAGATCCCAACACTTTGACGTCGCATACAAATCTAGGATGGGGGCCTGAGGGAGCCTAGGATGTGCCGATGGGGGTGGCTACTGTGTAGAGGAGGAGGTGGGGCAGTCGAACGAGTGTTCTGGCCTGAGTTTTTTTCTCACTGGGATCGATGGCATTGTACATAGATGACTATCCCTATAGTGGGGACCCAGAATTGCCACTTCTGCCTGGTCAAGTATGGGGGCCCGATGGTAAGTGACAAGTTTCTAATATTTTTTGTTCATTATAAAGTTTCAAAATATTGTATATGGTACTGATTTTTTCACTTTTTGTATGCATATATAGCACTAATAAAACCGGCTGGGTATATGGGACAGCCTGCAGTATCAGGAGTTGCAGGACCTAGTGGAGCGAGAGCGCCACAAAATGGGGATGCAACGGCCCTCCTGGAGGACATCCATCGTAGATGTGAGAGGCTTATGACCAGTTTTTTAGAGCATGGCTGGTAATACTTGGATGAACAATACATATAGCCATGTATTGGTCTATCCTCGGAGTGGCGAGGGGTCATGCGGCACATGGCGATGGCCAAACAGGGGATGCGCGATCTACGAGCTACAGGAGTATAGCCATTAGCTCAGGATCCTCCAGATAATGATTAGGTGTAGGGGAAATTGGTGCCCCTAGTTTTGAGTTTTTGTAACATGCTATGGGCATGTCATATGTATGAGAGTTAATGGACTCTAAAACATTATATATGACACATATAATGGATATGCATTGTTTTGATGGTTTTATATTATTGTCTTGGGTTAAATGCGTGTGCTAAGTGCCAATCTAGAATATTGTTTGCAATGTTATCTACATAGTGATCTTGTGCTCTAGGTACATGATTGAATGTAATGATTTCAAATTCACGCATCAAAATTGTCACTCATAAATATCTTCTAAAAAGGATAGGATTATGCACACGATATACACCATTCAATTGCAGGACAAGAGGCAGGGAATCTAAATGAACATGAAGGTGAAGGATTCGATAGGAAAGGGCATCGGCTAATAGATTTTGCACTGCATCATATTCAGCCTGATTATTGGTGGAAGTACCAATGCATACACCGTTTAAGAGAACAAGTGAATGTAAGGGGGTAAAAATGGCCCAACTTATGAAGGCTAGATTGTAGGAGTAGTGACTTGCACCATCGGGATAACCGATATAAGGTGTGGATGGGGGGTCCATCTGAAAGGTGCCACAAGACAACAAATGAGAGGATGATGAACAATGCTGGCAACCTGAGTGCAAGGTAGAAATCGAATAAACACTACTAGAGGGAGTGCTCTGGGTACGATGTCTACCACCCGCACACCAACGGGGAGGTGGTGTGTGGGAGATACCTTGGGGATAGCTTGTGCTTAGGTTTCAAAATTCACCATAGACACAGATGGTACCATTCCACTTATGGGCGGGAAAGATGAAGTTAGGGGTGGACAAGGCTTCCATGATGTCGTCATCATAATAGAAGATGGGGTGACTAGACGAAGAGAGACCACACGATGCAGTGAAGCTACCTAACTCATCATCATGAGAAGGTTCACATGTGCATCATCACGGGGGGTGATAGAAGAAAAGCCAGATAAGGGATCCACTGATGTTAAGGCCAGGGTGATCGCTGAAGGGAGGTTGAGTGAAACAGAAGGGGAAGTTTCAGAGGGAGCTTCCATTGTGGATCTCATGAATGATGATAGGTAGAGGATGGTGGCTATAGGCTCCGTCATCTTGACATTAGGAGGGGGAATTTCAATGGGATCGATTAAATCCTCAAGCTGGCATGATCCATACTGCGAAAGGACAAGAGAGGTGGATTGGTTCTATTCAATCTCGTACTCCCGAACTACCTCCAAAGAGGTGTGGTAATGCGTGAGGCAGGGACAACGATGGGTATAATGGCCATGGAGATCACACAAAGCAGAATTTTGGTTGGTGTGAATAGTATTAGGGTTCTTGATTTCAGTGAAAGAAGAAATAGAGGCTTCAGGGAACGTAGACTCAGGGAACGCAACATTCACCATGGGCTTGATAAGAGGAAATTCAAGACAATGATGGGTGGCATGACTGATAAAATCACACAAAGAACTAGGCTTTGGAGGTTGAGGAGGAGTAGGCTCAGTCGAGGCAGCCTTGTCTTGAGGTGCCTTCTTGCAAGCTTTGCCCCTTTTTCCCAAATTTGTCGCAACAAGAGAAGGTTCCTATTGAAGTGCTTGAGGCACTGTAGCAGAGGAAGGGGTCATTGGAATCGGTTGAACCGGGGTCAAAGAAAGATAAGGTTTGGGTTAACTTGGAGGGGTAGTAGATGGGGGATCAATGTACTAGATGGGGATCCCTAGGATTAGGCTAGGAAGGGATACAGTAGCCATAACAGGTACCGAGAACACTTCGGGAAGGGGAAAGATGAACGTTATCTGACTGGAGGGGTAATGGCCAGGCGGGAAAACTTCGATGTGGTTAAGGCTAGGAGGAACCATGCTAGGATGTTAGAGAGGCTCATGGATACTAGCTATAGGTGAAGGGCTAGGAGGAGGGGGTCTAGAAGGTTGAGTCAAAGTGCTAGGAGAAGGTTGTGAAGGGCGAGGTTGTTGACTAGATGAAATAGGCCACCTGAGGGAAGCCAGAGACAATTGCATCATGAAAACATTAGATGAGATGGGATCAGAGACAAGAGGAGGAAGACCAGGGAATGAGCCAAGCAAAGAGGAGTCTTTGTAGACTCTGGGTGAGACAATGGTCAAAGGTTCGATGGTTTGCTTATTGGCCACCGAAGAATTGATGAACTCAGGGGAGGTCTGAGACTTTAGTTTGTAATATGTCAACTGGTCGATGGTGACTATCTTTCCATTATGGGGAAAGTACATATTGCAGTGAACCATAGATGGTACAACAGACATCGCATAGGTGTAGCTACGACCTAATAGAATGTTGTAATCTAAGGGGGCATCAATGAATTCTACATCAACTAGAATAGTCTTGCCCGCAACAGTAATAGGACAATTTCAGAACATGCCAATGGGCTTGGAGGAGTGGCCATCCCACACTCGGAGGGTGATAGTGGAAGGGGCCAACTTAGGTGATCTGAGTTTCTTCCAAACCAAAGTGGACATCACACAGGTGGATTCCCCCTCATCAATGATATAACGGGAGACGTTGGCATTCTGAATCTTGACAGGGATTTGGAAGACGACGGAAGTAGGAAGGGGGGGATGTTCTGACCCGTCAACATCGAAGATTATCAAACGATCATCTGAAGGATCTATAGTTCCCATAGAATTTATAAGAGGTTTTCATTGTGAAGGGAACGATTGGAGGATTTCCAACGTTGAGAGAGCAGTAGGAGATTGCGCCAAATCATCTACTATACTATGCAAATGGGCAGCTTTTCCAGAAGTATCATTTCAGCGTAATGGTCCCTTGGGGATCTTGGTATGAACCTCCGCCTTAGCCTAAGGGATATGTAAAGGACCATTGGTTATCGAAAGAGGCTCTGTAGAACCTGAAGAAGGGGGCATAGGGGCAGACGTAGTGGGAGGCTTGTTGTATTGATGGGACCTGTTGTGATTCCTGTGATTTGGCAGATTTACCTTCTTTTCAGCCCTCATCCTAGCTCTTTTTTCGATTAAGTTTGCTTCTACACTCACAGATCCCTTCTGCATGTCTTCTAGAGTTTTATAGTCTCTCTCCCTTAGTTGACAGGCCATGTCAACATCGAATCCTTGCGGATATTTCACTAAGGCCATTCCTTAGGGAGGTTTCATGTGGGGTGGAAGAGCATTGTAGACACTATTAAACCTGGTGGAGTAATCATGAACACTCTCCCCCTAGTTTATTTTAAGACCTTTATACTCTGCTAATATTTGGAGAGGGTTGCTTTTGATTTCCCATTTGTTTATGAAATCTTGATGTAAAGAGGGAAGGTCATTGATGCTATTGGGAGTTAAGCCTTTAAACCAATTTTTTACTTCTCCTCCGAAACTTTGAGCAAATATTCTCATCTTAATGGTCTCATATTCTATTTCCATATAATCAAAAGCATCATCCATCCTATCTACATGATGTTGAGCTGTGGTAGATTCTTTTCTAGTGAAATGGGGAATTTTAGACTGATAGTCATTGCGTAAAGGAGCCAGAGGTTTTGGCAACACTAGGGGAGCATGCCATGCTACCATGATAGTGTTTTGTGGGGGGGAAGGAGTGGCTTGGACAGTAGGTATGTGGATGGCAGAAATGCTTGGACCAGCAACAAATTGTTGAGCATACTTAGGCTGAGAGAGACCTAAGTTATGAATGGAGTGGATGTTAAGAGATGTTGATGGAGGGGTTCCTCTGTCAGTAATATTTTGACCACTATGCTGTGGTGAACTTGGAGGCTCAAATTCTATCTAATATATACCACTGAATGACTTAGTTCTTGGTAAATCACTTGGTAATTCTAAGTAAAATTGAGTATCTGATAGAGCTTCAAGGTTTTCATGTGTTGAGCTAGCTCTATGAATGGTTCTGACAATAGTTGGGTCCCTAGATGTGAGAGATTTCCTAAGAATGCTTTCTAGATTGTCAACTATTTCAGGAGGATTTGGATCAAGATAAGCTCTGGTATGGATTGTCCTTGAAGCCAGTATGTTAAGTATAACAATATTTAAGAGGCATACTATCCTTAAACAAAGAAGCTTAATCCTATGTGTTTCTTTTGGTATGGATGATGTTGTGATGAAACCGTTCTCCCAGTGGAGTCTTGTGAAAGAAAAGATAATCAGTAGGCCTACTGATCACCAGTTGAGTCTTTTGGTCATTAAGGAACTGTGGAGTCACCAGGTGGAGGGTTTTAAATTTTTTTGAAGCAGGCTGCGGTCTACCATCAGCAATCTAAACCAAATCAAGGCTAATTGGTCTTCTTTGATTTCTTAGAGATGTTTCAAGGAGTGTTTTACTGAAAGTTCCCCAGTGGAGTTGCCATTATATTGTGGTTCCTGTGATTTGGCATATTTGGCAATACCAAATGACAAGACAACATCAAACCACTTTGGGATTTGAGGATCTAGCCCTCCTGGATCCAGAGAGAGATCTCTCTATAATGGTAAAGAAATGTATATCTTTGAAGTTCAATTTGAGGTATTAGGCTAGTTATAGGGCACAATGGGTTTTTTTTTTGTTTGTTTGTTTGGTTGGGAAACATGAAAGAAGGGTTCAGTGTAAGGTAAAGGAATGA
Source organism: Pinus albicaulis (assembly GCA_034641835.2). Taxonomy (NCBI): domain Eukaryota; kingdom Viridiplantae; phylum Streptophyta; class Pinopsida; order Pinales; family Pinaceae; genus Pinus; species Pinus albicaulis. Next base: position 1,370,373,823 of record CM076582.1, on the reverse strand, counting down.
GTAGAGAAGGAATTCTGGCAAATGGGGAGATAATTCAAAGAGAAAACAAGTTCGTTGGGCAATGGGGTCATAAAAGGGTTTGTTTACAATTCAAATATCCAAGGCTTTCAAAGGGCTATTCATCTATATCAAAGGATCTCTTAAGATGATAGTATGGGATGAAACAATAAGGAAATGAATTGGAATGACAAGGAAAACCTTCCAAGGTGACCACTTCGGAGAAAATATAGGGACAGGACATGCCATAACCTCTATGATCTAAACTCCTAATGAGTCTAACTCTGAAGACAACAATCCAACAATCCTCCTGACTACTTTCAGACAATAGAAAACATTTAAGTTTAACACAGAGTGAAACCTAAGATCAGAGAAATATTTTTAACCTTCACTGATTTTGGCATTCAACTTAAAGGGATCTATTAGAAAGGCTGACTGTTGGAAAAGGAACCTAGGGGATAGGGCTAACTCTAAATCTCCCTGTTTCCTAATTCTTTCATCTGAAACCAAAAAAGAACATCCAAGAAACAAACTCTAAATTCATACATCAGTAAGCATGGACAAACCAACTTCTATACTAGTTAAATTATGTTGAATTTGTTCTTAGATACACAAATAGCAGAAAACATAAAGATAAGAAAGTGCAGGAAGCATTAGGGTACTTGCAGCAGTATATCCTAAGCTAAAATTACTGATTCTTATCAGAGAAAATGAAACATAATGTATAACAGAGGGAAAAAAATAACAAGCGTAGAACACATCACCGCTGATTTAGATCAGGATCCAATGAACATGCTTGTCATATTAGAAGAGAAAAACCAGTCACATGCATCCTTGTCCAATAGCTTGATATCATCTAGAAATCATCTCCGAACCTATTTACAACTACTACTCACAGAACTCTAACTCAGTAAAATAGCTTACAATCAGTGTTTTTACAATATCCAACCAACCAACCTTTACAATGTATTTCTCATGAGTTATTATAGGTGAAAGAGTGATAGTAGTCGCAGATAGAACTTAAATGATTCATTAAAATAGAGGAAGAGGATTCTATGAAGCCCATTCTGTTTTAACATCTCTGCATTAAATTTCAATACCCTTTGGCTGAATCAGGGGTCTTCAACAGATTGAAAATAACTCCAAAGGTATGTTCTTGGAGTACTCTCTGGTTGTTGGTACTCTATTTTTACTCTGAGACAAGAAAGGATGAAGATTTTCCTTTCAGGTCTTCCATTCTTTGTAACTAATGCACTGACAGTTTTTAGGACTCCTTGTCAGAATAATAACTATTATGGGCTTGATGAGGAATGGAGAATGTTGTGGGAACTTGTCCTTCTTAAGAAAAAGAACATTTTGCTAATATGAACGCACTGATATAACTTGTTTATGTGTGTTAGGCTTCATTAAGTATTCTTGATCGTTCTTATGGTCTTCATCTATGTCTTTATCCTTTTGAACACTAGATTATAAGCATTAAATCTTCAACATTTGGCTTTAATCCATTTAATCTCTCACTGATTCACTTTGCTACTTCTTCTGAACTATTTTTGTGAATATATAGGTTTTAGGGGCGCTGGAGGGTCTGAATCAAGGTTTATAACCCGATCTTCAATGAAAAACATGCTATTAAGCTTCTTAGGTGCTTTCCACTACTATCTTTGGCTCTAGAACTAGCATTATGTGCTCTATATTACCATAGCCATGACTATGGAGACAGTGTAAACTCATGGCCCTTTGACACCTGCAAAACACGATAAATATATTAATAAAACTAGTGAGGGTGAGGAGGACTGTTTCAGATGCTCGTAGGGGTGGTGGAGTAGCGAGGGAAAATGTGAGCGCAGCAGAAAATTGGGTGAAAAACCATGTCAAAAGGAGAAAAATAGGTCTGATGGAATTTGGGGTGTCGTGCGTTGTGGACCGTTAGATTAGAATAATCCACGGTGATCTACTACAGAGATTCATTGATAAGGTCATTTGGAGGATGGATGAATGAAAAATGAATGGAGGTGAGGTTATATCTGAGCCATTAGATTAGGGCCATCGACAGCAGAGATCGTTTGAAGAAATCATTTGGGAGGTTAGATGAATGGAGAGTGGACGGGAGCGAGATTAAAATAGAGTCATTCGATCTGAATAATCGATGGTGGAGATCTGCGAAAGGAGTCATTGGAGGAACAGATGGATGGTGGGCAATTGAAAAAAATGATATAATTTGGGCCGTTAGATCATAACCATCAACAGCTAGGATTAACAATTAAAATGATGTTGCGGAGGCGGTAAGGTAGAAAACAGAAATGGTTTTCACATGGGCTCTGAGGTGGTATGTGGTTTTCTGAAAAAAAACGCGATTCCATTCATCGCGTGACACGTGGAAATACAAAACCACCCATTTCGCATTTTTTTTCTGCGCTAACTCACAGTCATAAAAATTTTGCAAAAAAGAATGATAGCCATTGGATCATGATGTGTTGATCAGATGGTGTAGAATAAATACGATAGCGGGTGAGATGCGTGGGCGGAAGGTGGGCCATCGGGTTTATTCTCGACCATTGGATTGCTGGAATGAATGGTCGAGATTGAAGGATAGATTGGAAGTGTTTTAAAAGGGAGATTGAGATGTTATATGGGTGGCAGGATAGATCCTGGTTGTTGGATCTATAGAATGGATGGCCGAGATCTGAAGATGAGGCAGAAGGTTTGAGAAAAAGGGAAAAGAGGACCGAGAATGAATGGGTGCCCGATGTCGCGATGGTCGTTGATCTTGTGCAGCTCAACGGTCTGTATTCATTTAACCCGAACCGTCGGGAGGTGAAAAACAAAGGGAGAAAGGGGTTTTAATTGGGGTTTCTTGGCATTTGAGCGCTTGATTATAGAGCTTTAGGCTACATGGAGGAGGGGCTAAGGGGAATAAGCCCTCGAGGGCTTAATACTTCAATGGAGCAGAAAACTTGTTTTTTAGGCCTTTTGAAGGGATTTTGGGGGTTTTTAAAGAAAAGGTTTGTGCTTCTAAGCACCTGGCTGTAGGCTATAGTCATCTGAGGTGGGGGGGGTTTTAAAGCCATAATCCCTCGGGGGCTAAAAAACGTTATAGTGCAAAAAGGGTATTTTAGGCCAAAAAACAGGGATTTTAAGGCCAAATGAGGGGTTCTGATAAGCAAAAAAAGGGATTTTTAAACCAAACAAGAGGGAAATATCAGGTTCAAAAGTGGTTTAGGATGAGATGGGAGTGAAATGAAGGGGTTTTGGAGGAATTTTTTGAAGGGAAAAAGGGTGAAAAATAGGGATTTTGTGGGAATGAAATGGAGCAAATGGAGGCATTTTTAAAGCAATCTCTTTCACAAAACAACAGGGATTTTCAATGGAAACAACAGTGAAGATTTCTTCAAAGGATAGAAGACACATGAAGGCTTCAAGAATGATATATTTTCAAGGGAAATGTTTCTCTTGAAGACTTAGAAACATACTTAGCCACCTGTTTGCTTTGCCAAAATTTATAGGTGGGTAATAGGACCGAGTCTGAAGGTTGAAGTCAACAGTAATAGGTTGTTCAGAGTTCATCATGAGAATCTGGTAATCAGAGGTACCATATGGAGGAGGTTGAGTGGCCACCTGAACTTCAGGTGGTTGGGTAGCCATAGATCCTTTTTGAGGGAAAGGATTGATAAACACAGTCGGCTGGATAGGTGCAGCATTTGGAGGAACCGAAGGGGAGGCTTGATGTCCTTGCGATGCTGCCTGAGTCTCCCACATCTTCTGCATCTATGGTAAAAGAGCATAATCATGGGTATAATTACCATAGACACCGCAACATGAACAAGGCTTATTTGTGCGAACAGGTCTGTCCTACTTGGGCTGAGTGCCCTGTTGCTGGTTAGCAGTGTTAGGTGCATTCCCTTGGGGATTAGGTCTTGGATTACCTAGGGAAGATTTATTTTGGGTGCCTTTCCTCTTATTTTTGGAAGTAGGAGGATTATTCGTTCTCTACTGTGCATACACCTGCCTATGGGGGGGCGGTGGCTACTATTACAAGGGTTGAGAAAGAAAGGGAGGAGGGGGTGCTAATGCTTGAGGAGTTGGAGCACTAGGCTGCGGATACGGATACGAAGGAGGTTGGGTAAAATTGTGGTAAAAAGTTTGGGCAAAAGGAGGAGGCATGCTGTATGCTAGATACATGTTATTGGGAGGGGGAAAAGTGCTAGAGGTGTTGGCCCCTCCTTGAGGGAAACCATAGCCCATGGGAGGCTGAGCATATGGATGAGAAAGAGCTCCAACAATATCGTCAGTGGCATGGGATGCCCCCGGTGCATTGGTATCGCCGGGTCTAGGGAGATCAAGTAAGACGGTATAAATATAACCAGACTGAGCGTAGATGAGGGCATATTTTAATGCAATTTGGAGAGCAGCTTCTCCGATCTGAGGGAAATATGATGTGACATATTTTCTGATAGCAGGAAAAAGGTATCTAAGGAACCAATCCATGTAGACATGGTCTTCGAAGGTAGGGGCTCAACATAAGCTTTTTCTTCTCCTCCATTCCTGGACATGATCGGATAGGCGGGTCACAGACGATTGACAAAAATAAGTCAAATGTTCGATACCAGTGTCATAATGAAGGGGAAGCTAGAAATAAGGCAGAAAAGCCTAGGAAAGAGTTGCAAAGGTGGTATGAGAGGATGAGGCCTGATCAACATACCACTTAGAAGATTCGCCAGTAAGTGTACGTTGGAACAACCGAAGACGGACAGAGTCATTGGTAATGAAGTTAGACAAACACCACATGTGGAAATATTGAACATGGTTTGTAGGGTCTTCTTCAGCAAGACCTTGAAACTTTGGGATGTCGGAAGGGAGCTTGGTTGGCATAGCTGACCAACTAGCATCATGGCATATAGGGTCATTGATCAACTGGTTAAGATCGAGAAGACTGAGGCCTGCCATGTAGGGGATCAAGGAAGTAGTTGCGATAGTTCCTGTTGCGGTCCCACTAGTAGTATTCCCAGCATTAGGGCTGGGGCTACCAATAGCGTTAGGTCTTGAACCAGACATTGTGAAGGTGGCTGGGGGAGAATCGGGGATGGAACCAGAAGGGGAACCCAATGAACCATAAGAGGATTCAGAATGTAGACTCGGTGGAGGACTAACTCGAATCCTACACGGAGGAGTAAGTTGTCCTAATAGAAACTGATCATGAAGGCGAAGAAGTCTCTGGGATAAATGTCTTGGGGGCGTAATGAAAACACAGATCACAAAGGGAATATATACCAACAAGGGCAAGGAGGTGCATGATCAAATGATTACAATGTCAAAATAAGGGCAGAGTGTTGAACCCTTGGTTAAACTAAGAGGGGGGGGGGGGGGGGAATCAGTTTAATGCAGTCATGTTCTTATTAAAATTTCTTTTATACTCATTCACATCATCATTTTGTGATCAAATTAATATACAATGGAACAAAAATCTTAACAAGTGAGCAGCAGGTATTAATCAGAATAAATACAGAGTATCAACACATAATCATCATGCATATAGACAACAGATATAAGTGGAAACCCATAAGGGAGAAAACCACATCTTATTATTGTTGTGATGCAAATGAAAGCTCCAACTCTGTCTCACCACTAATTTTCTATAGGCTCCAACCTACAGGAGGCTCCTATCTCAATTCTACAAGCTATAACTTGCAAGGAAGCTCCAACTCCCATCTATTTTCTGCAGGCTACAACCTACAAGAGGCTCCTACCTCAACCAGCTACAACTGACATCTATCAAGCTACAACATGATATGGAAGCACCAACTTCCTCACATTACAATAAAATCATATGCTGATTTACCTGGATATCAGCTCTATTCTATTCCTTCTTCACTGATGTCCACCAGCTTTCATATCTGCCTTATATTCTCTCTGAATCTTCACAAATTCTCTATCTTCTCCTCCTCCTTCTTACCCTCTCTGCCTCATTTCTCCATTCTCTAACTTCTCTATGCATATCTATGTGATATCATTTATAGCGTTCACCTCATGACTATTTGTATTCCACATGGAATTCAAAGTGAACAACCATGACTCTTTGACTTCCACCTTCTCATTTATTTCCTAGCATATTCAGAAAAATATAACAATATGTATACATTTCAATATTACAGTGGGATATTTCTTTGCCTCTGGAGACTTTCCTTTGCATCACAAACAATATAAAATCAATTAAAACATTTACATTTACATTTGCATCTGATATGTCTCATTCAAACCTTTCAGTTCTTGTCTCACTGTGTGCTTGTCTTTTCTGCTACTGTAGTGTAACAACCCCACATTTTCATTCCTATGCATTTCAAATTCATATTCTGCAAATCTTAATACCTTCACTGCACACCTCTTCAAATCTAAAATCTCTGCTCACTACAATTGTGTATCTGTTGCATATATAACTGCTTTACAAGTTTTAGCCCCAAATAATTTTAAAGTCTCCTGCATACAAAAATGCATGCAAATTCCTGCCCAAATAAATTCACAATCTGAAAATATCATAAACTCTACATGCGGAAATTTATACTTCAATTCTTAACTCTAAGGTCAAGACCACTTCTTTAATCCATCTCAAGAATATGTGAAACAATATTCCACCTCATACCTGAATATATAAACCTCGCCTTTGCCTCATGGGTTTTAAACCATCATTCAAGCTTTGAACAAAACTCAATATGTCATATGCCCAAAGATTATCTTTCGCATATAACAATAATATGCCCAACATACAATTTCATTTATACATGGCTCATCTTTATCATCAACCATAATATATATATCAACATAGATATATACTCCCCAATCAAATGTTAAGAAGCATTCAATAAACCTTGGACTTTATTTGAAGACCCAACATACATTAAGATTTGTTTGGGTCCCATAACTTTATTCACCCGCATATCAAACAATAATCAATGTTTAACGCATACAATTCAACCACATATCAATTTATATTGTATATTAGTTCCGTCATATATTAATCTTTGACTTTGGATTAAAACCCAAACGCCGACCCATATTAAAACTCTGACATCAACGTTTACTCTTTCGGGCCCACATATACCTTTTTCATCAATCACCTTGCGAATTTTCTTGAGATCCGAGGGTCAATCTGCTCTCGTGCTCCAAAACTCAATTACGCGCCCATCCGACGATAATCGTGCAATTTAACTGCATGGGGTTTAATCTTAAAAAATTACGTGATAAAAGTAGTAATTGAATACCACTTATGGACACGCGTCACTTGTTGGCATAGATCGCGTTTTTTTTAGGAATTCTGCCTACCACTTTTAAGGTCACACGAAACTACCAGTTAGACTCATCAAAACCACCTTTGCTTATTAATGCTCCAATTCCGCTTCATTATTAACCCCATTACATCATGGTCTACAACATATCAACAAATATACGCTCCCAGCTTTATTATTTCACATCCAATATATACTCGAGGTTCACATCAAACATAATGTTTTAACACATATTATGTCTTCCACGGTGATGGTCCCAAATGCCATAACAATTAAAATAACCCTTTGACTTCACATTAAGACACCAGCAAATATATAAATTCACTTGGGTCCCACAGCAACTATACCCATTCATTAAGTCTCAAGTAAATAGATGTGTGTCCACCGTTGGATCTCCATCAGTCCACATCTAACGACAATCACATTTTTTCCATTGCAGAGCTTTAATACCAAAATATTTTGCGAAATGGGTGGTAATTGAATACCACCTTAGGACATGTGTCACACGCGGATCCTTATCGCATTTTTTTCTTTGATTCCACTTACCATTTTAGACTAATGCGAAATAACCAGTTTGTATTTCCGAAACCACCATTACTATTTGTTGCCAGTTCCGCTCGTTCCCTTCATGGTTCCGCCTTCAATGTTCATCGTGTTAGATATTCACAGTCCTTTCTATATACAATGATGCATTTCTCTGTGCCATCACTTCTCCTTTTCGGCACTGCCTTGATCTCTTAACTCATTTTCAACCGCAGACAGGTTTCCATCCTTAAAAGGAATTCTTCATAACCATGGTAATTCCAAACTACAATTTACCCTTTCAGTCTGGGATTCCTTCATAGATCTTCCCTTGAAGTTGAACACAAATAAGTGTCTTCAATCATTTAACTCCTTCGTTCACATCAAATCATTTCTATAATGACAAAATTCAAAATCAAGCAGCCCGCATAGTTTTAACCTCTAAATGCTCCTCTTCTTTTCTTTATGCAAAACCTCTATATGATGAAGTCTCAAATTGTGACTTCAAACCCAATTGACTGTATATACACCATATTGTATAATTCTAGTTCGATGGCCCTTCTAAAAATGTCTGTAGGTTTATAAAAAAAAACTCTGCTTGTCCACAATCCTACTTCTACCCTCACTACTCTGCACCTTGAATATCTCTATGCTTCAATTCACTGCCTTTGCTTCCTCTGCTCCTTGTTTTTCTTTGCTGCCTTTGCTGCCTCTGTTTCTTGTCTAATGCTGCTCCTTGCTTCTCTTTTGCCTTTTTGTTGTTTCAGGTGCTACTCCTTTGCCATCAATGAAAATATTTCCAACAGTCTCCCCCTTTCGCATTGATGGAAATACTTTAATACTCATCTTTTGCTTGCTTTTCCTCCCCCTTTGACATCAATGGAAAAGGGTTTCACATTTCCTAGTGTGGTTTCCAAATCTTGTCCATAATACTCTGATCTTGAGGACCTATTCCATGCACTGCTCACTAGTTCTGGCTCTTTTGTGACAATATTTGTTGACTGATCTCCCCCTGGAATGATGCTTTCTTTTCATGTCAGAGAGTAACATCTGCAGACACTACCCCTAGTTTGTCTCTTAGATATTCGAATGGCTCTTTAGCAAGAGGTTTTGTGAATATGTCTACTATTTTTTCCTTTGTTGGTACATATTCCAGCTTCACTACTTTATATGCTACTTGTTCTCTGAGGAAATGGTACTTAATTGGGACGTGCTTTGTTTTTGAATGAAATACAATATTTTTTGATATACTTATTGCACTTTTATTGTCACATTTGATTGAAATGGGATCATCTATGCTTACCTTCATGTCTTGGAGAGTTTGTTTCATCCATATTACTTGTGTGCAACATGCTGCTACTGCTATGTATTCCACTTCTATTGTAGATAGAGAGATAGAATTTTTCTTCTTGCTTAGCCATGACACCAGACTTTTTCCCAAATAAAAATCACCTCCACTTGTGTTTTTCCTGTCATCCATGCAGCTAACCCAATCTGCATCTGTATATGTTATCAAAGTGAAGCTTTTGCTTTTTGGATACCATAGCCCATAATGTGCAGTTCCTTGTAGATATCTGAATATCCTCTTGATTGCTAGTAAGTGATTTTGTTTTGGTGCTGCTTGATATCTTTCCACAAGTCCTACTGCCAACACAATGTCTGGTCTAGAGGCAGTTAGGTATAGCAGACTTCCTACCATGGATCTGTAAATTTGTTGATCTACATCCTTTGATCCATCATTTTCACATAGTTTGCATCCAGTGATCATGGGAGTTGACACAGGTTTGCAGTCTTCCATTTTTAACCTTTTCAACATCTCTCTTAAGTATTTTTCTTGTGAGATGAATGTTCCTGTGTTCTTTTGTTGAATTTCAAGTCCTAAATAGAAGGTGAGCTCTCCAATCATAGACATCTCGAATTCTGATTTAATTTCTTTGGTAAATTCTTTTGTTAACTTCTCTTTGTTGCTACCAAACATGATGTCATCTACATATACTACGACAATTAGGAGTTCATTTTCATTAGCTTTTATGTACAAATTGTTGTCTACTCCTCCTTTCTTAAAACCTTGTTTTTGCAAGTATTTGTCCAGCCTTGAACACCATGCACGAGGAGTTTGCTTCAGCCCATATAAGGCTTTCTTTAATCTACACACATAGGCTTGTTTATCTATTAAAGAGAATCCTTCAGGTTGTTCCATGTAGACTTCTTCCTCTAGATCTCCATTTAGGAAGGCAGACTTCACATCCATTTGATATACCTTGAAATCATGATAACATGCAAAGGCCAAAAACATTATGATTGCTTCCATTCTGGCTACAGGGGCAAAGGTTTCATCATAATCAAGACCTTCAATTTGTGAATATCCCTTGCATACAAGTCTGGCTTTATTTTTGATTACCTGCCCTTGTTCATTCATCTTATTCTTGAATATCCATTTTGTGCCAATGACATTTTTCCTAGTGGGTCTTGGAATTAATTCCCAGGTATTGTTCTTCTCAATTTGGTCCAATTCTTCATTCATAGCATTTACCCAGTTTTTGTCTTTGCTGGCTTCTTCGAACTTCTTTGGCTCTATTTGAGATAGCATGGCTAGGTGTACTTCTTCTGTCTGTTCAGCAAGCTGTCTTCTTGTCTGGACTCCCACACTCTTGTCCCCAATGATTTGGTCTTTTGGATGATTCTTTTGAGTGTGTCTTGAGGGACCTTTTGAGTTTAATTCAATATCTTCTATTGTCTGGCTCAGTTCATCATTATCTTGGTTTTCTTCTTCATTATCTTCTGGAGGATTGCTGCATCTTGTACTTCTTGTTCTGTTTGGTAGATCTTCATCAAATCTTACATCAATGCTTTCCACAATTTTGTGTAGTGTTTTGTTGTAGCACCTATAACCCTTACTCTTGGATGCATATCCTAAAAATATTCCTTCATCAGCTCTTGCATCAAACTTCCCCAGTTTTTCATCATTATTTTTTATGAAACACTTGCTTCCAAAGACTCTAAAGTGCTTGATTGATGCTGGTTTACCATGCCATAATTCGCAAGGAGTCTTGTCACAGTTTGGTCTTAAATGAGCTTTGTTAAGAATGTGAACAACTGTGTGTACTGCTTCTGCCCAGAAGGTTTGGGGAATGTTACTTTCTTGCATCATTGCTCTGGCAATCTGTTGTACTGACCTGTTTTGTCTCTCTGCCACTCCATTTTGTTGAGGTGTACCTGCAATTGTAAATTGTTGTTTTATCCCATGCTCATTGCATAGGTCTGCAAAATCATAGTCTGTGAATTCACCTCCTCTGTCTGATCTGATGCACTTTAGCTTGCATCATGTTTGATTTTCTGCCAATGCCTTGAATATCTTGAATTTCTCAAGTGCTTCAGATTTATATTTGAGAAATTCTACCCACGTCATTCTGGAAAAATCATCTATTATCAGCATGAAATAAGATTCTCCACTTGGTGCTTTAGTTCTTGAAGGTCCACACAGGTCCATGTAAACAAGCTGAAGTGGCCTACTTGTTGATAGATCATCTTTGGTCTTAAAATATGTGCGAGTCTATTTGCCCAATTGGCAAGATTTAGATATGGTATTTGAAGGCTTCTTTATTGCAGGCATATCTCTGACTGCATTCTTCTTGCTTAGACTTATGATGTGGTCAAATTTTAGGTGTCCCAATCTTCTATGCCATAACTGTGATTCATCAAGTTTTCTTAGGTGACATGCTTCATCCTCTTCTTTCATTATATAGACATTACTTTCTATTCGAATACCTTTTATCAAGGTATTTCTTGTGGTGCTTGATCTTACTTCACAGTCTTGTGCTCTAAAAAGAACCTCACAGCCTTACATATTTGGCTGACACTTAGCAGATTGGCTTTCATCCCATCCACAAATAGTACATCTTGAGCCTCTCCTCTTCCATTTTCCAGACTAACTGAGCCTTTCCCTTTGATTTTCCCTGCTTTATCATTGTCGAATGTTACATTCCCATATTTTTTTTCATCAAAGGTTACAAAATTGCTTCAATCTCAAGTCATATGTTTTGATCATCCAATGTCTAAATACCATTGGCTTTTCCGGTCTTGAGCTATTAGAGCCAGGTCACACTTATTCACCTTACTTTTCCACTGCATGCATCCTTTTGTTTGGTACCTTTCCTGAGATGATGGACCACATTCTCTGAGAGGACATTTGTTACACTTGTGCCCAACTTGATGGTAGTCACAGCATTTGATTATGTTTCTGAATGAATTATGTACATGAATGAATTCTCCATTGTTCATCCATCTCCTTGAGTTTCCATACATCAGTATTTTTCCATTCATTCTGCACTCCTTGGCTTTATGACCGAACTCCTTATAGTAAAAACAATACCCATATAAAAAATTAGTGTACCTGATGAAGGGTTGTCTTCTCCATTTGTTTGCTTGAGGTAGTATTTTCACTCTTTGCATCCTTTGCTGGTTGGAATCGATTCTCCTTTTATGATAGTGTGCATCAATATGTCCCATTTTGTGGTAGGCATAACAAGTGACATTTTTCATGGGGGGAAGAATCTCCTTTGATAGCTTCCAAATTTTATATATTCAGGAGTATATGAGCCTTTTTTAGTTGACTGTTTATTTATTTCGTTCTTTGTCATTTAAGGTTCCTTCATGTTCCTGTTTACTTCATTGTAGGCTTCTACTTCTGTAGGAACTATCTGAGTTACTTCATTATCCTTGACAACTTTTACAAAGATGATATTCATGTTATCTGTTTGTTTGAATTTACTTGTTTCTCCTTCATAGCCTATCCCAGTTTTTATCAGAGGAGATCTTTGAGCATCTAGTATGTTATTCAACTTATCAAAGCTTGTCATTTGAGATATTTTTATTGACAGTTTCCTTTGGGTGTTTTCTAATTTCTTCCTCAAGCATACTACTTCTTCTTCCAATTTCTCTTGCTTCTGAATTTTATCCTCAATTTGCTTAAGTAAAGTGTCTTCTACCTTATTGGCTTCTTCAAGCTCTACTTTTAACTGAATGAGGTCTTCTGAATTTTTTTCTTCTCTTACATCTTTGAGGAGAATGTCTTTCTGTTTTCTGCACTTTAGTTTAAGTCTGTCTATTTCCTCCAGAGCACTTCTTAGCTCCCCGTCAATATCAACTTCACCTTCTTCCTCATAGAAGGAATCTTTCAAGCTCTTCCTTGGCCATCAATACAAATTCAAAGGTTCCTTATTCATTTAAGGTTTCATCTGAGTTTTTAGATGCACTACAATCTTGTTGAGCATAAAATGATTTTCTCCTGTATCTATTCCCTTTCTGCGAGTTCTTTGATATGGTTTTCTCTGACTCTTGATTTTGATTCTTTCTCTTATTATGAGGAAACTTAGAAGCATAGTGTCCAACTCTTCCACATTTAAATCATTTAAATGGAAATTTACCTTTATACTTGCCTGAGCCTCTATCTAATCTTCTGATAAATTTAGTCTCTTCTTCATCAGAGCAGGAGCATGTATCTTCTTTTTCTTCTTTTTTCTTCTCTGTCTTAAAGGCAGCCTCCCTCACATTTGAATTCCTTTGTGGCAGTCTCATCTCATAGGCTGTTAAGTTTCCAATTAATTGGATCATGGTCAAAGTTTCCCAATCAGTTGTTTCTTCTATGGCAGAAACCTTGGGGTTAAAGCTGGGTGGTAAATATCTTAGAATATTTTGAACAATTACACATTCTTTTATGGTTTCTCCTAACCTTTCATGTTATTCACAATTTCTACAACCCTTCAAAAGAAGTTGGCAATGTCTTCATCATCATTCATTTTTATATTTTCAAACTGAGCTCTATAGACTTGAAGTTTTGCAATCTTCACCTTTTTGTCTCCCTCATGGATGTTTTCTAGTGTATCCCATATTTCTTTGGCAGTCTTGTTGTGCATTAATTTGATAAATTTTGCCTCATACAGTCCATTTAAGAGTGCATTCATGGCTTTTGCATTAGCTACAAAGTCTTGTTTTCCATCTTTCTCTGAGTCAGAATCATTTGGGGCATATCCCAATTCCACAGCAGTCCAAACTTCTATTCCTAGAGACATTATGTACGTCCTCATTCTTATTTTCTAGAAGGCATAATTTGTACCGATAAACAAAGGGGCTTTATTTTTTGAGCATACTTCAAGACTAGCCATCCTGGGGACCTAGGATCTCCTTCCAGTTGTTAAACTGATACAGAAGGAACCGGCTCTGATACCAATTGTTGAACCCTTGGTTAAACTGAGAGGGGGGGGTGAATCAGTTTAATGCAGTCATGTTCTTATTAAACTTTATTTTATACTCATTCACGTCATCATTTTGTGATAAACTTAATATAAAATGGAACAACAATCTTAACAAGTGAGCAGCAGGTATTAAGCAGAATAAATACAGAGTATCAACACATAATCATCATGAATATAGACAACACATATAAGTGGAAACCCATAAGGGAGAAAACCACATCTTATTATTTTTGTGATGCAAAGGCAAGCTCCAACTCCCTCTCACCACTGATTTTCTATAGGCTCCAACCTACAGGAGGCTCCTACCTCAATTCTGCAAGCTACAACTTGTAAGGAAGCTCCAACTCCCATCTATTTTCTGCAGGCTACAACCTACAGGAGGCTCCTACCTCAGTCAGCTACAAATGACATCTATCAAGCTAAAACTTGATATCGAAGCACCAACTTCCTCACATTACAATAAAATCATATGCTGATTTACCTGGATATCAGCTCTATTTTGTTCCTTCTTCACTGCTGTCCACCAGCTTTCATATCTGCCTTATATCCTCTCTGAATCTTCACAAATTCTCTATCTCCTCCTCCTTCTTCTTAACCTCTCTGCCTCATTTCTCCATTCTCTAACTTCTCTATGCATATCTATGTGATATCATTTATAGGGTTCACCTCATGACTGTTTGTATTCCACAGGGAATTTGAAGTGAACAACCATGACTCTTTCACTTCCACCTTCTCATTTATTTCCTAGCATATTCAGAAAAATATAACAATATGTATACATTTCAATATTACAGTGGGATATTTCTTTGCCTCCGGAGACTTGCCTTTGCATCACAAAAAATACAAATTCAATTAAAACATTTACATTTACATTTTCATCTGATATATCTCATTCAACCCTTTCAGTTCTTGGCTCATTGTGTGCTTGTCTTTTCTACTGCTGTATTTTAACAAACCCACATTTTCATTCCTGTGCATTTCAAATTCAGATTCTGCAAATCTGAATACCTTCACTGCACACCTCTTCAAATATGCAATCTCTGTTCACTGCAATTGTGTATCTGCTGTATATATAACTGCTTTACAAGTTTTAGCCCCAAATAATTTTAAACTCTCCTGCATATAAAAATGCATGCAAATTCCTGCCCAAATAAATTCACAATCTGGCAATATCATAAACTCTACATGCGGAACTTTATACTTCAATTCTTAACTCTAAGGTCAACACCACTTCTTTAATCCATCTCAAGAATATGTGAAACAATATTCCACCTCATACCTGAATATATAAACCTCGCCTTTGCCTCATGGGTTTTAAACCATCATTCAAGATTTAAACAAAACTCAATATTTCATAAGCCCAAATCTTATCTTTCGCATATAACAATAATACACCCAGCATACAATTTCATTTATACATGGTTCGGCTTTATCATCAACCATAATATATATATCAACATAGATATATACTCCCCAATCAAATGTTAAGAAGCATTCAATAAACCTTGGACTTTATATGAAGACCCAGCATATATTAAGATTTTTTTGGGTCCCACAACTTTATTCACCCGCATATCAAACATTCATCAAGGTTTAACGCATACAATTCAACCACATATCAATTTATATTGTATATTGGTTCCGGCATATATTAATATTTGAATTTGGATTAAAACCCAAACACTGACCCATGTTAAAACTCTAACATCAACGTTTACTCTTTTAGGCCCACATATACCTTTTTCATTAATCACATTGCGACTTTGCTTGAGATCCGAGGGTCAATCTGCTCTCGCGCTCCAAGACTCAATTACGCACCCATTCGATGATAATCGCGCAATTTAACTGTACGGGGTTAAATCTTCAAAAATTACGCGATAAAAGTGGTAATTGAATACTACTTATGGGCACGCGTCACTTGTTGGCATATATCGCTTTTTTTTGAGAAATTCTACCTACCACTTTTGAGGTCGTGCAAAAATACCGGTTAGACTCATCAAAACCGCCTTTGCTTTATAATGCTCCAATTCCGCTTCATTATTAACCCCATTACATCATGGTCTACAGCATATCAAAAAATATACGCTCTGGCTTTATTATTTCACATCCAATATATACTCGCGGTTCACATCAAACATAATGTTTTAACACATATTATGTCTTCCACGGTGATGGTCCCAAACGCCATAACAATTACAATAACCCTTTGACTTCACATTAAGACACTAGCAAATATATAAATTCGCTTGGGTCCCACAGCAACTGTACCCATTCATTAAGTCTCATGTAAATAGATGCGTGTCCACCATTGGATCTCCATTAGTCCACATCTAACGACAATCGCATTTTTCCCACTATAGAGCTTTAATACCAAAATATTTTGCGAAATGGGTGGTAATTGAATACCACCTCAGGACACGTGTCACACACGGACCCTTATCGCATTTTTTTATTCGATTCCACTTACCATTTTAGACTAATGTGAAACAACCGATTTGTAATTCTGAAACCACCATTTCTATTTGTTGCCAGTTCCGCTCCTTCCCTTCATGGTTCTGCCTTCAATGTTCATCGTGTTAGATATTCACAGTCCTTTCTATATACAATGATGCATTGCTCTGCACCATCACTTCTCCTTTTCAGCACTGCCTTGATCTCTTAACTCATTTTCAACCGTAGATAGGTTTACATCCTTAAAAGGAATTCTTCATAACCATGGCAATTCCAAACTACAATTTACCCTTTCAAACTGGGATTCCTTCATAGATCTTCCCTTGAATTTGAACACAAATAAGTGTCTTCAATCATTTAACTCCTTTGTTCACACCGAATCATTTCTATAATGACACAAGTCAAAATCAAGCAGCCCGCATAGATTTAACCTCTAAATGTTCCTCTTCTTTTCTTTATGTGAAACCTCTATATGATGAAGTCTCAAATTGTGACTTCAAACCCAATTGACTGTATATACACCATATTACATAATTCTAGTTTTATGGCCCTTCTAAAAATGTTTGTAGGTTTACAAATAAAAACTCTGTTTGTCCACAGTCCTACTTCTACCCTCACTACTCTGCACCTTGAATAGCTCTTTGCTTCAATTCACTACCTTAGCTTCCTCTGCTCCTTGTCTTTCTTTGCTGCCTTTGCTGCCTCTGTTTCTTGTCTAATGCTACTCCTTGCTTCTCTTTTTCATTTTTGTTTTTTCAGGTGCTACTCCTTTTCCATCAATGACAATATTTCCAACAAGGTGCATGATAAATTGATTACAATGTTAAAGTCTTTGCCTGGTGGTGTTAACTAGGTGCTTCTTCACATAGGGTGTGTGTGTTAAGTGTGTTAATTTTAATTTTTAAACCCAGACGTTTGTAGAGAAAAATAAAAAGTGTGTTGTATAACTAAAAATAAACCTACAGATAACAGTGTATGAAACTGAAATAACATAAAATAAACAACTAATTATGCATTAATCTAAACCAAAGGAGGCAGGCCTCTCAACAACTAGTCTATGGGTGGGTAAAAATATAGTAAAAACACACCAAAATAGCCAATAGATCCAAATTCAGGAGGTACAATGATCTAAAGGTCAGATCTACTAGAAATAGGTGCAGACAACAGCAAAAAACCAGAGGGAAAATTGTTGTAAATGAGGTGGTGAAAGGTTACAACCTGGATGGAAACGGAGGGACCTTAGAGGAAGACCCAAAAAAAATTAAAAGGAGGTGTTTTGGATGGATGAATAACCAATCTGAAATGGATCTGAAGGTAAGGGATCAGATCTAAAAAAATGGCCAAACACACTGAAATTTCAGACGACTTGCAGCAGCTAAAACTCCCCCTAGAAAGGTGGAGGGTATTGAAGCCCTAGGGGGCTAGGTTCCCACTTTTATGAGTAAAAAAGAGAAATTATAGGTCCAAAATGAGTAGAGACGGAGGTCAGACAACCCTGAATAGAGGCCCAGACAAACCCAGAAAAATCTCAGAAAAATTCCTGTAAAGAGTTCAGGTTGCAGTTTCTGACCTAATTTCTACCCAGGCCACAGGTTTGAGGCTATTTTCTGCACCCTCAAGGTATAGGTCGCAATTTTTGGCCCAAAAAGTGCAACCTCCACTTCCGGCACTCTCAGGAGAAGGTTCCAGAAAAATTTGTCGTCTCAGGTGTGGCTGAAGCCTGTCACCTGCGCAATGGGTCCGAAAACACATGGAAGTTATAATTTTTAATGTTTTAGGGTTTTATAGGTTAAAAATAACATCAAGAAAATCAAAACAAGAAGCTAAAGAGAAATCCTAGGGTTTGAAGCAGCTGGTCAGGCAGGGATATGAAAAATGACAGAGGTCATAATCGTAAACCCTTATGGAGTCACGAGTTATTATGATGAATTCTAATCACAAGTGTACGAAAAAAATCCACTTTAGTTGTGCATAAAAAACAACCCTAACATCAAAGATGGCTACCAATTTCTTTAGATCTGCAGTTAGATGACCAAGATAAATGTTACAAAATCTGTATCTATGCAGTAAAGTACTTTAACCAGTAAATAAAAGCAAGATGCTCCATGCATCCAATAGACAAGGCAAGAATATTTTTAAAGAATTTTTGTATTTTTTGAGACCTGGGAAGGGAACATAGAAAGATGTTAACAGTCCCCCTCAATGAGATGGGATCTTGTAAGTCCTCAGCACTTCATCTCTAAGATCTCTCTCTCTTGATGGTGTAGAAAACTTAGACAAAAATGGAACTCAAAGGGAGCTCACAAGAAAAATGGTAGCAAAATATGACAATGATCAAGGATCAAAGTTAGACCAAAATTATAGATCCAGAGTGATCTTTAGGTAACAAAGGTAGTGAATGAATGGAAAAACCCTTCTATTTATAACAAAATATTGAGTTAGTCTAGAGATTGGTGCATAATTAAAATATTATTAACCAAATCTAGATCCGCCTTTTATGGAATATTTTATTATATTTTTTGGAGGGAAAAAGAATTTGACTTTTGTAAAATCCCTTTATTTGTAAATAATAAATAAATAAATGATTTACTTATTATTTTAAGGATGTGGTTGAGTAATAATTAAATAAATAATGATTTATTCAATTATTTATAAATGATTTAGTCAAATTTAACAAGGAATAATATTTAAATAAGGTTTAAATATTTATTTCTAGAAAATAATAAGATAAATAATGATTTATCTAATTAATTTTCATGTTTTGGGTTAAATATGACTAGGAATATTAATTAAACTATTTTGTAACTAATTATTCCTTGAGTAAAATCAAACAAATATGGATTTATTCAATATTTCCTCATGGGGTTTCCTGTTTAGACCATAAACAACTTAATAAATATGGATTACTAAGTTATTTTTCATAGTGAAAGCAATTTTACTTAGGGTAAAATTGGTCTTACATGGTGTACTTTGGTCCATCTAATAGTAACAGGTTAGAAGACCAAAAAATGGTGTAACACTATTAATTTCTGAATATTGAATTTAGGGAAGTTGTAATTCACCACAATTTTTTTTTCCCAAGTAAACATTATAGCAAGTCTTCACGACCTATCTCCATGAATCCTTAAGCTCATAGATGTAATATCAGAATGTAGGGTTTTGACGACTAGAAACTCAATATTATTTTCTCCGAAATTGTGACATTGCAACTAATATTATGGGTGCAACAAACATAAACAATGATGGGAAACCTAGGCAATGGCAACGCAACTACATTACAAATTATGGGAAACCCTAAAAAAAAACTAGAATCTAGACTATAGGGATTACTGATGAGACTGGTGTAGCTGGAACTTGTGAACTATAAACATGTAGTTTTCATTTGGATTTTTCAAGGTCTTGTTCGAGGCTTACTGCTCACTTATGGATCAAGGCTACTCCCTTCCTAGGTTTTAGGGAGACTCAATAAGACTTGGGCCTTCGATGCCTTGAGATAATTCACTTTCCATGGGTTGGGGTTTCATTTTCGCCTCTTTGAGGTAGGTAATGGGAACATCGAAGACAAACCTCTATATCAGATGAGTCCCTATTGCAGATTGAATTTTATAAGGAGAATATCCATCCAACAATCAATTCAAAAATTCTCTACACCCTTCATTCAAAATATCTTAGTCAATTTAAAAAAAAAATCAATATTAAATTTGTTTAATGTTTGTTCTTCATTGTCTTTCTGCATTACATCATCTAAGTAAAAGTCAAATTGAATGGTAGAGGTATAACAAATACAACAATGTAAATGACATAATGAGAGTTAAAATCATGTGCTAGAATCTCAAATATAGAACAAAACAATAACCCTTTCTCTGAATGGCATCACAAATGGATCATCAGTCCTAAGAAGAAATATCTCGCATCATTGGTTCTTCTAGTTTTCCCTCAACCAATTTGCTAACAATTTATATTGAACCTTCTCGTGCAACTTGGCATCGAATTTGTAGGGCTCCTTAGGTAATTTCTGAGCATGGGAGCACATACGTTAGTGTGGGAAATGTAGGTCATTATTGGTTTCCTCCACATGGGAATTGTTGTTGTCACCACCATGGATCCCACTGCATAAGCCATTCTACTCTATTCTCTCTTTGTGTCTGTACACACTTCCACTTTGTGCTCCCTTCTCTTTGTTGTCTTCACCATTTAGTCATCCCACTCATTCTTTTTATCATCACTCATTTCTTTTAGAAAAGGGGCAAGCCAAGATGAAATTGAAAAGTTGAGACAAAATTGTTATTTTGTCTCAAACTAATGTCCTAAAACACCCCATCATTTATAAAAAAGGCAAGCTGATACAAAATCATTATTTTGTCTCAAAATAATGTCTTAAAACACCCCATCATGTAGTAATACTTGAATAACATAGTCAACGTGTATCTGCAAAATAGTAACTAGTGATGATTGTCCTCATGGCTCATTTGACAATTGAGTTATGATAGGTTTTCCTATTGTATAAACAAATGATAAATAAAATCTTAGGAATTGATATGGAATATAAATTTACAATACTGAAATCCAAATACAAGTTGTTGTAATTTGTTTTTTTTTTAAATAAAAATTCATAAATTCCAAATAAAAATTAATACTTCGATTCCAAATTTATATGATAATAGGAAACTAATAATAATGGAACCATATAAATTAAATTACTAGCTAATGCCAGTAGGCATCAAAATGCATCTCATATTCCCCTCCCTCCACCCCCCCAACCCCCCCCACACAAAAAAAAGAAAAAAAACTAAATTATAACTTTTTAAAATTATTATTATTATTTATTATTAAAGTAATTAATAAATGAGTTAAACAAACATAATTAATAAGAAAAATAAAAAAATGTAATACCATCTTAATCATGAAGATTAAGCTCTACTTTGCCATGGATATTCTTAATCCCTAAATAGTTATGTTGTCTTACTAATATCTTATACCCAAAAATCTATAATTCATACATCTTTTTTAAACCAACATAGATCCTTTTAAGCATGATTCTAACCTTAGATGAGAGGTATCAAATGTGTAATTTTTAGTTGTTTAAATTGTATTTTTTACTGCTATATAAAGTATATAACTTTATTATATTATATGCAACATTAAAATATTTTCTTTTAATATTTTTTTATTTCTAATTACTTTACATGAAATTATATTACTCATATGAAAAACTAACTAAACTTGCATAGCATATTCATTTTTGTGTTTTGTTTATTATAACTAGCATTGATTTTCTATTTAGAGAATATTTTATTCTTATTTTAAGAGGGACAACTGTCAACTCTGCATTAAGGAGGAACATACTTACACATCACCCTCACATCACCCTCATATGGGGTTGTAGAATGAGCCTTTGGGCTTGATAACTAATTTAATTGAAAGAGCAAAAGAACATAACTACATTCGAGGTAAATCTCAACCTTTAATTTATGACTATATATTCTGAAATATTTCATGAATGTTAAATCTTTACCATCCACTTTATAATTATTGATAATGAAATTAACATTTTAAAAAGCTTATTATACTATAAAGTAATATAAAAATTAACTAAATTATAATTTTAGTTAAAAATATTATATATATATATATATATATATATATATATATATATATATATATATATATATATATATATATATATATATATATATATATATAACAAGATTTTTAATTATAAAAATTCAATTCTATTATATTATAAATATTTTTTATTCTATCTTATTATGAACTTTCTTACAATATTATTGATCAAAATCATTACTTACTAAGTGAATATAAATTTTTATTATCCACCTAACAATAATTATTAATAATTAAACTAAAATTCTCAAAAAATTTATTCTTAAAAAATAAGAAAGTAAATATTCATCTTTAAAAATTAATTTATACAACCACTAATAAATTTACTCCAACAATAATTAAATTAAAATTCTAAAAACACTATTTCTAAAAATATAGTGTTCTAAATAGTCATGGTTAACAAATTTATTCATACAACCTTTGACAAATTTACTCAAACAACCATTGAGATTTTAATTTATGCGCAGGATTCGTTTCTAACCTAAAACTGTAAATTGAGAGATCGTCACCTTTCAAAACTCAAAATCTAAAACTGTTTAACGCTGTATATGTGACTTTATATAGCAGCAACTTGGCAAGTAGAAACCTCCTCATTGCGGGTTAGCAAAAATCAAATTTTCACCTTTTGGATTTTCCCTTTCCTGGCCGCCGCTTTTGTGGTTGCTTTTCATGAGCATTGCTAGGTTTTCCATTGGCTTGCATACCATTTGGTTTTCCATTTTCATGCCCGTTTTCCTTTTCATGACCACTCTCTATAATTCCAGTATTATGCACACTGTCTGATTTTTTGTTTTGATGCACATGCGCCCGCAAATGCTGAGATTCAGCCCTCAACTGCTGGAGCTGGATATCTCTGAATTTAAGATCCTTGTTGACAGAGTCTAAAGCACTCTCCAATTCCCTTATCTTGTCGAACGCTATTGCATATTTCTTCAATTCAGTCCTTAAAGACTTGTTTTCCTCATTGAGGCATCTTTTTGCGTCACCAAGCTCTGAAATATGGTTATGTAAATCAGTTAACTCACACTCTTTCTCCACAGCCATGGCCTTGGACGATTCAAGATCCTTGTTCACAAAATCCAAATCTTTTTCCAATTCCCCTATTCTGCCCCTGAGATTCTGTTGTTCTTTCTCAGAAACCAAATTCCTTTTCTCTATTTCAGTGTTTTTCTCTTCTAGGAGCCTTTTTCCCTCTGCAATGGACGAGAGTTGATCTTGTAAATTAGCTAAATGGATGACCATGGCACAATGCTCACACTGCATATCAAAGATTTGGCTGTCTTTTTTCTCTGCAGCATCCAAAAGTTGGCTTTGTAACATATCTATTTGTTGCTCACCCTTGGAAGCGGATTCCTTCAGTTCTTCAAAAGAAGATTTCGTTGACAGTAATTGTTCTTCAAGTTCCTTCTTTATGGATAACTGTAATATCAAGATTTGATTCAAAGCTTCTTTTTCTTCATGCATTTTGTGGGAATCATTTGAGAATTTATCCATCTCTTCTTTTATCTCATTTAGTTGAACAGATACTTCATCATATGCAGACTTTGCTGACACCAGCTCTGTCTGTAATTGCAACGACTCAATTTCTAGGTACAGGACTCTCTGATCACTGTTCAAACACTTGATTGAAATTTCTTGAAATTTCTTGGATTCCTCACTGAGACTCTGAAGTAACAAACTTTGCTCGTCCCTAAGAGAAACGTTCTCCCCTTGCAACGATAAAATCATATTTTCCTGCTCTTCGTTTTCTTTCAACAGCTCCAAGTGCTTCTTCTCCAATTCTGTATATTTCTCTGCAAATTTTGCTTGGAATGATTCAAGGTTAATCATCTGCTCTTCCTTTTCCTCAAGCTGCTTCATGAGTCTAGCATTCTCCACAAGAAAATGTTCAACTTTCTGATTCTGCATTTCAAGCAAATATCTGGCATTGTCTACCTCCTTTTGCAGCATTTCATTTTGTTCATTAAGGCAATTTTCTGTTAACTTGAATCTCTGAACTGAATCCGAATGTTGTTCGACAGCATCATTCACCTGTTGTTGAAGCACACTGATAACATTTGTTAAGTCTCTCTCAGTTTCCTTCCAGTTATCTTCCATTTTTTTTGCAGCTTCCCTTTCTTCTTTTAAGCTCTCTCTTTCTGCAGTAAGGGTTTGATTCGCTTCCCGCAATTTGGATATCGTTTCATCATTTTCTGACATGGATATTGTGCCATCTTTATCTTTGCCTGTGGAAGAATAACCCTTTGCAGCTCCACGATTTTCTGATCGTGAAAATCTTCTCAACCAGCTGGCTTTGCCCATCATGTTGAACACCTACAATACCCTGTCGAAAGCAGTCAAAAAGTTGCATAGCTTTTCTAACCAACCATAAATCTTCAACAAGAACAAAACCAAAAATTTTAATTTGACACCAGAGGTCGAAACCTTCAGAATAGCAAAAACAATTGAAAACTTGTACGTCTTTTCTGACGTTAGCCATTGAACATTCTGTTAGTGATCCATCCATATCATGATTTTCAATTTTAGAATATTCTAAAATTGGATGGACAGAAGTTACTTACAAGGAAATTTCAAAATATTTTCAATCAAATTAAGTTAGCTGTTAGAAAAACAAACCCTAGAGAATGACGAAGTGATTGCTTTTCTTCTAAGAAACAGCTGGTAAAATCTGTCGAAGAGATACTATAGTGTCTTTTCCTCCTCGGATCCCTCCAGGGAAGATTAGCAAGAAAAATCAATTTCCCTTAACTTTATAAGTTTTTCCCTGAATGCTTCAGGTTCACCTCAGCATCGAAATAAATAGATGATGAAGAAAATATTGAGAGGTAGTAACGATTCTCGCACTGTCCCTCATCCTTCGAATCACAGAAGTAATCATACAGCTTCTAAATTGCACATTGTATGGTCACTACCTACCCTATATATTTGTTATGAGGCTAATAACGGTTCAGTAGCCGTTGCCAGGTCTTAGAACATCTTCCAAATTTTTTCTAAGAAGCGTAACGTTCATATTTGGTCAACCTTCCTTAGCTTACTCTATCGCGAGAAATATTAAATATTTAAAAAAAATAAATGAAAAATTTTAATTTTATAAAATATTTTATACTTACTATTAGAATTTTGCCTTTGTTTATATATTGAAATTATATTAATAATAATACTAAAATCTCTCCATATAACACTAAAAAAATCAACATCTTACGCAAAGCTATATAGAAAAGTTTATAAGGCTTGAACATTAATTTGGACTATTTTCATAATATAGAATTAGATCCTAACCTTTGAGAAATAAAAATAAAACATGGGTAGATTGCATCGGAAGTTCTTTGACATAGAGAATAGTTACTATGCACTTTTATGTTTTTTAAAGATTCTTCATTTTCACAATGTGTTTGGCTAGTTGAATTTCAACACTCTTAGCAAATACATATCTTAACATTTTGTTTTATTTAAAAGTATGTTTTAAAAACAATTTTGAAAAGTAAGTTTTAAAAATCACTTTCAAAAGAAAACATTGCATTGAATTGACATTTTTAAGAAAGATTTTGATATATATATATATATATTGTGACTAGAAGAATTAGTAATTGAGTGACTTTTGTACTCACGTGATATATGGTCGGCTCTAACTGCTACCACTATAACCCCTAGGTGTCTATGTATGTCCTTTTCATAAACACGAATAAGTCATGTTGACGTAAAATTTAGGCCAATAAGACCCATGATTCGATCTCAGGTTGCCAATAAAAAGCTCCATCATAGTCTATCATAACGCCAGCATTTTCACTCCTACGCAAGGATGAACCATCTCACCTGAGGCATGTTCAGACAACAAATATAACACCCTCCTCCCACATTTACCCAAGTTAACTTGTACGTTGGGGTAAACATGTGACGAGAGACTACTATGATCTTATTCAACCTCCTACGTCACCTTAAGGAAGTGGAACCAACATAACGCAACCAATCTAACCATCCACACATCATACAGAACCTCCAGGAGCTAACCCACCCTTCCAGGTGACCAACCCCTGAGGGAACTCAACATTTCAAGGAATTAAACCCCTAGTTGCTTCTTTGCCAAGGTGTGCATGCGGCTGAGAGCCCCAGACGCTCCCATGAGCCTGCCTGAGTGTGAATTTAGCCTATTTATGTCAGTTTTATGTTAGCGACTACAAGATTTAAGGCTAATTTCCAGGGCTATGACCTAGTCACCAACTAGAACTTCATGGAATTTACATAAATGAAAAGTAACATAGAGAAAATGATACCAATGCAAATTCTTCAACAAAGACTTGACTGGACCCCTACTATCCATGACAAGAATTTCATCAAACATATCACAAATATGCATTATATAGGTCATAATAACAGATCTGGGCATAGGGGTCTTATAATTATCTGAGAATCAGTAAGAAGCATTGATTTCTTATCACATTAGCTGCATTGTCATCTATTCATTTCTCATTCATTTACAAATTAAAACATGATAGAACCATATGTTTTCACTTTCATAAAACATATTCATAACCAACATATAAACAATAGAAATAATGAGGATACAACAGCCATAAATTCGACATTGAACCAGTACGTTTATGCATAAAATACAAAGGAAAGCAACTCTTATTGATGAATGAAAAAGCCAACTCGGTATGGGACTACCACATTCCACCCGACCATAGATTGGTTGAGTCAAATCTCTCTTCAGCTAATCATCCCCGTGCCATATTCCAACCATGAATGTGGGACTCAAAACCAAAAGAACCATCAAGGTATTCCTAAGGCTAAACCACCTCACCCTCATCAATAGAACCAGGCTTTACCGAAATCCTCGTCAGATCACTAGGCCATAAACAAGCATGGATGCCACCAGATTTCTCCACTTGCATCGTGAGGAATTTTTTTGTCTCCTAATCTCTAAGCTTTACCACAGTCCACGGTCTAATCTAGAGATCACTAGGCCATAATCGAGACACCTCCCTCCAGGCTTTACTGTATATATCGCCATTCACTGGCCAGGGACTCATATGCCTAATCAAGTGCAACCACCTATAGGCTTTACCATATATGCATCCATTCACTAGTCGAGGATTCCTAGGCCCACCGAGGCACACAACACTTGGCTTTACTGCAACCCACAGTCTAGTTCAGGGGTTACTAGGCTAGTGGCTTTAACGCAATCCTTAGTCTAGTTCAAGGATCTCTTGGCCATGTGTTCCTGCTTTCAAAGATCCACCTCACTCATCTTTGAATCCATCTCGAAATATAGCTCAACCAAAACATGAGAACCCCATCACACTATCGCTATCCGAAAATGGTAAGGCAAGGTTGAATAACATGATAACACCTAGAAAAACCCATGTCAATGTCAGCAAGAGAACCAATAACACACATGCATAACAATGCATTTCAAATTTAATAATCAAATCACACATGTAAATTGATATGTGCAAGTAAACTCATTGTAGTTGCTTGATCTTGTTCTTACTTGCTTGATTTTTCCTTCCTCTTTTCCTTTTCTTCCTTTCTTGATCCAAATCTGAAATGGTCCAAGAAAACTCTAAGTATCCAAGAATGTGAGAGACAGAGAATAGAAAGAGAGCTCCAAAACTAAGCTGACAAAAGCTTGAGCCAAAATATTTCCAACTTATACTCATAAGCATTTTTATTAATGAAGCCTCTATTTTCTTCATTTTCCATTATTTTCCTTCATTTTCCTCCTCACATGCAACCTATGACCTTTCACCTTCCTTTTCTCCTAATTTCCAAATACATTTGTTATTTCCTTTGCCAATTTCCTTTACCGTAATAACCAAAATGAACATCCACACTAGGATGTTTTTCCCAACATTCAGCTTAGAATAAGTACCCCGTAGCCGTGGTTATTATTTTTTTTTTATTAATTTTTATTTCATGGAATTTTCACCAGGGTTGTTACAGAACCCTCCCCCTTGGGGGAACACCATCCTCGATGTTTAATGACACCTATAAATGAACAAATTGCTGAAAACAAACCATACTACCTATGAAGCTTTATAACATAGCTCGTTGCAGTATTTACAATGACCATTGTTGAACATAATAATGAAAATTGTTGATATTTTGGGGTAGCATCGGGTGTGCTCAAGCTCTGAAAACTTCGTGGAGGGGCTAAGAAACACGAGATCTCCAAGTCCCAGAAATCATTTGGAGAAATTTCATCTGGTGTAATATTTATTCATAATTAAATTTTTTAATGGGGATGCTAGGTCTAACTTATGGAAATTGAAAAATTAAGGTGAATTAAATTACACATGTGATGAAATGTTTTAAGTGACATGGATCAAGCTTTCTTTTAATATCAACTATTCATAAGAGATTATATCACGACTGTTGGTTTCCCAACGAGAAAAATATAAAGGAAGGGGTTGGGGTCAGTTGGAGAACACACACACACATTGCAAAGCACTGAAGCTAAGTCGAATTTCAGGGGTAAGGTTTACTAAGGAGTTCAAAATGAGTTTGTATTGCAGTGGAGAAGATATTGGCAAGGGATGATCTGATATGAGCCCAAGAATATAGCAGTAGAGAGGAAGCATCGTACCAGAGCAGTATAGAGGCCAGGTGCAGGGATGTATCCCAGCCAAGATGATGCAGAGGCCATGTAGAGGGTGACGCAGAGTCATCTGGGTGATGCAGAGGTGGCACAGATCCTTCCAGAGTGACACAGGGGCACCCTGTGCTGTGTAGAGGTTGCACTGGGCTAGAGGGTTGACGTAGAGGCTGGAGGAGACTATGTTGAGTGTTAGAGTGGGCCAGAAAGGGATCGCTATCTATAAATTCTGATTGAGGGTGTGATTCAGCAATATTTTTCGCCTCTGAGTGAAAGGTACAAATTTCGTGTAATTTCTCTATGGGACAGACTGTTTCTGGTGTCCAGATTGTTGTATTCAGATTCTGCATAATAATAAAACTCTCTAGCGTTGCTGAACCGATTTTCCTGCATTGGGTTTTTCCAAGGACATTTGTCTCAAACATATGCATGTAATTTTGTCACATATGCGTGCTATTCAGTAAATTATATGTAGATGTGTAGGCTGCAATTTTTATTTTATTTAATGTTTTACTGAACTCTTCAATTAAATAAATTGTTAAATTAATTAAACAAGCAGGCGAAGTAGATCAAGACACTGCAGTAGGGTTTCTATTTTGAAACTTCCACATGGTATAAGAGCATTGCAGATAAAGCTCATCCGCCAGCAAAGTGGTTGAAGATATTTGTTTCAAGAAGGGCAGTTGAAGCAGTAGAGATCCAGAATAAGGCAGTGATGCACCAGGAGGGACGCAGACCTTGCAAGGGTGATGAAAATTCGGTCTTCTCATGTAGACACTCACGCAACTACATAGAGGTGACGCAGAACCAAAATAGGGATGATGAGCCAGTCTTCTCACATAGAGGCTGACAGAGCACTAGGAGGGTGATGCAGTCCAAGTGGGGAAGTTGTTGTGTAGTTTTCCCATATCAGAAGTGTTGTTTTTTATATTCATAAGTTGTTGGTGTGGCACAGGTTACGTTAGTGCAAAACAATGCCCAGAAAATGTGACAAAAGCTGGAGTAGAAAAATCACTCGACAAATCCTCTAGCCAAGGAATCTGATTTTGATAAAGAGGAGTGATCATAGAGGACTAATTCATTAGAATTGGTGAAGGATTTCTGGGAGGGAAATAACTTATCATAGGAAGCACATTCTCTAGAGGGTTATTTGGCCAAGAAGCCTAGATTGAATTCTTTGTTGAGAATAGCAGCAGCAGAAGGGAGAAGAGTTTGTGGTTCGACAAATTAAGAAAAGATAGTTTCTCATGGATTGAGAAATCAGGATAGGTTGGACAGTGTGTCCAAATTTTTTATTTGGACGACCAAAATCTTGATTTTCCTGGATGAGTATGGCATCAAGGACCATGCAAAAAATGTCTTAGTTATGCCTACCAATGTAGATCCCCTAAAGAAATTCAACAAGAATCAAGCACATGAAAAGCACTTGATCATGGATGGAGTAAAGGATCATGTGGTCCCCATATTGTCGGGAAGAACACGACAAATGAGATGCGGACATCGTTGAACACGATTTATCAGGGAAGCTTCATCAAGAGGAAAATGCTTCTGGAGGATCATATGAAGTTGTTCTAGATGCAGAAGGGAGAGGAAATCGATCCCTTCCTATTTAAGTTTAGACTATCTGGGACCAGCTGATTTCTATGGGGTCAACACCG
This sequence comes from Pinus albicaulis, assembly GCA_034641835.2. Lineage (NCBI taxonomy): Eukaryota > Viridiplantae > Streptophyta > Pinopsida > Pinales > Pinaceae > Pinus > Pinus albicaulis. The sequence continues at coordinate 1,370,343,444 of CM076582.1, read as the reverse complement.
GATGAAGGGCTCATGGTGAGGACTGCCCTGAATGCAGTCGCCGATGAATGGGAAAAAAATTTCCAAATAATATTGGGTAGAGTAGCATTACCATCCTGGGTGGATATGTGGAAAACCCTTTGTCAACATGAAATCATGAGAATAACCAAGAATAAAAACAGCAGCTATGGAATCAAAGTAAAGAAAGAAGAGGAGGAAGATGTATCCCTTACATCTAAGGGACAGAGGAAACAAGGGAAGAAGAATAAGGACCTATCAAAGGTCTGGTGCTTTAAATGTGGCGAACTTGGACACTTTTCCAGCTCTTTTCCTAAGAGGAAGGACAAAGAATCTTCTGATTCCAAGGCAGTAGTAGCGAAAGGGGACAATCGAAGTGACGATGACGTAGCCATGAGTTCTCATGAAACTAGAAAGTGGGGAAATATTGATCTGTAGAGTAGCTATAGATGTTGGCAGGATGCTTGAGGTGCCCAAACTCTTGGATCACATACGAGCTACAGGAGCCTTAAGACAATAGCAGGATGACTAGAGCAGTGGGTGCAGAAGATCAAGAAGAAGAAAAGGCGAGCTGGGATGCTAAATTATGGATAAATGCAAAGGAGAGGCAACAGTAGCATGGATGAAGAAGCATAAAGGCTAATGGTATTTCAGCAGCGCAGAGGTTGATGGGATTTCAACAGCGCAGTGGTAGTGTTTACGCAGTGCATTGCAGTGGAAAACATAGAGCTTTAGAGAGACAACGCATCGCATCAAAAAAGGGAGCTTTAGTGATGAGATGCAGCCCAACCGACTTTTCTATCAGTGATTGGGTGATGGTCCTTCATATGCTTAATTCTTATCAGTTGAGTTATAGTGTAGCAGTTAGCAGTGGAAGTGCTATGGGTAGCATGATGCAGCTATTTGAGAGGGATTTGCAACACGGATTTAGCAGTGTCGGTGGCAGTGACATGGGCAGCCGTACAGAAAGAAGCAGTGCAATGGATGGAGGGCAGAAATCCAAGCATCAGTGGCACAGATACCAATTCCAAGATCAAGTGATGCTTCTGTGTGGAAGTATTGCTAGAGCACACCCCTCACTAAGAGGTAGTGTTGAGATTTTGGGGTAGCATCAGGTGTGCTCTAGCTTTGAAACTTTGTGGAGGGGCTAATATACATGAGATCTCCAAGAACTATAAAGAGTTTGGAGAAATTTCATCCCGTGTAATAGTTATTCAAATAATTAAATTTTTTAATGGGGACCCTAAGTCTAACTTAGGGAAATTAAGAAATTAAAATGAAATAAATTACAGATGTGATGAAATTTTCTAAGTGATAAGATATTAGATCAATCTTCCTCTCAATCTCATTCGTTGATAAGATATTAGATCACGACCTTTGTTTTCCCAATAATAAAATTATAAAGGAAGGGCTTGGGGTCAATTGGAGAACATATGGACATAATGCAGAGCACTAAAGCTAGGTGGAATTTATGGGGTGGGGTTTTCTGAGGAATTCAAAGTGAGTTTGCAGTGTAGTGAGGGGTAGAGATCAGCAAGGGATCATCGGATCTGAGGCTCAGAATATAGTAGCAAATAGGCAGAATCATACCAGACCAATGCATAGGCCAACAGAAGAGACACAACCCAGCCAAGCTCACACAGAGGGTGACCCAGAGGCAGTGCAAAGCCTTCCATAGTGATGCAAGGGCAGCCCACACTTCCAAAGGCCACGTTGGGCTAGAGGGCTGACACAGAGGCTAGAGAAGGTTGCATTGAGGGTTCCAGTGAGTCAGAAAGGGCTCATTATCTATAAATCTTGATTGAGGGTGTGATTTAGCCATATTTTATGTCTCTGAGTGAAAGGTACAACTGCCATGTAATTTCTCTATAGGGAAGACCATTTCTGGTGCCTAGATTATTGTATTCAAATTCTGCATAATAATAAAACCCTCTAGAGCTATTGCACCAGTTTTCCCGCGTTGGGATTTTCTGGGGGCATTTTTCCGAAAAACATGTGTGTAATTTTGTCACATTTGCGTATTGTTCAGTAAATGATCTATAGATGTGTAGGCTACAGTTTTTATTTTCTTTAATGTTTTTTTGAACACTTTAGTTAAATAACTAGTTAAATTAATTAAACAAGTAGGCGAAGATGATCAAGACATTACAGTAGGGTTTTTTTTTTGAAAATTTCACAACAATCATACCATTTACTTGATCTTTATAACACAACTCATTATGGTATTTACAATAGAAACACATATACTTATGCACATTTTCTTCAACCAAAAAATAACCATACTGTCTAGGGAGATTTATAAATCTAGCTCAATACAATACTTACAATAATAGAAACATATACACATGCACATTTTCTTAACCTTAAAATAAAGGATACTATGCATGTATCAGCAACGAGGGAATCCAAAGGCTCACACCTCCACCCTCAAAGTAATACCAGGATTCACCTCCTTCCTAGGAAGTCTAGAATCCACTGCCAAAGTGAATCTGCATCCAATGTCCAACACTGCAATCCTATGCTACTCACCCTCTCATTGTACCAAGGCACACTCGCAATATGCATTTGATTCCATCTGGAAATGCTAATGAAAAAAATCAAATCCATCCTCGAAATTCCCTTCTTTGCTACACAGTCCCTTGGGAAATCTGGTCCCCCCATTTCGTGTAGTCACTTAGCTTCCAAGCTCCCCGGCATTCCCTATCCTGGGAGATCCATCCCTTGGAAATGATTCCTCATATCGGAAGGTCAAACAACCAAGGCGTATACATGCCTCAAAACCATCATACCATTCATATAATTCTCAAGGAAATAAATGGACACTATTGGGTATCAATGTCCTATAATGGCCCTGCTCCTGAAGTGATTTACTAGCATACTAGTGCATGTTCAAATTATTTTCACTAGCGCTACTAATTCTTGTAGTCAGTTTCAACCATCCCAAACCGGGCATTGCATTATTTCGTGGACCAAGCATAATTTCCATTAGATTCAAAATAAATTGAAATAACTTCAAATCATACCTCATTGATAGCTTGTCAATAAGGTACACTTGCAATCATGTTTACTTCCTGTCACAACAAGTCAAACTTGTTTTTTGATCAAATCATCATGTATAAACATATCACATCTAGTTAGCTCAAACACAATCATCATAAATCAAAACCTTGAATCACATGCAATCATCATAAACCATAATCATAGATCACATGTAACCATCATAAATAAAAATAATATATCGCAGGCATAATAAAACTGAAATAAAATATTCATACTTATCCTTTCAATCAATACTTAGCTCCTACATTTATCATTTTTCGTTTTTATATGCACACCATATCATTTTCCATACCTGAAAAACACCCAGTGCCTTTTCTTAAACCACATACACATACACACAGTGTACATAACCACACGTACATTCACACATAGAGTACAACACCACACAATACATACACCCACACCTGGCACACAACACATACACCTACACCCTATGTACAACACACCCAATGTATAACACAATACATATATGTACACAAAGTAAAACACAACAAATACAAATTTCACAATACAACGACTACACAATGCAGATACATAGTACCAGATTCCCATAACAAATCATGTACGACATGAACACAATACCACATGTACACCAGTACCATATGTGCAAAATGTACACAATACCACTTGTACACAACACCACCTGCACAACATGTGCACAACAACACATGTACACAACACCACCTGCATAATGTGTACACAACACCACATGTACACCACACCACCTATCCATTTTGTACACAATACCACATGTAAACATCACCGCATGTACGACATGTACACAACACCACATGTACACAACGCCATATGCACAACATGTACACAACACCACCTACACAAAGCACCACATATACAACATGTACACAACACCACATGTACAATCACACACTCAACACCATATCTACATAACACCATAGGTACAACATGCACACAACACCATATGTACATAGAATCTCATATGCAACATGTACATAGCACCATATGTACACAACAACACATATCCAACATGCGCACAACACCATGATATTCACACACCACAACATATCAAACATGCGCACAGTACAATATGTACACAACACTGCATATCCAACATGTACATAGCACCATATATACCCATCACTGCATGTGCAATATGTACACAAGAACATATATAAAACAAGAACACAACATCATAATTACACAATACTACATATGCTACATGTACACAACACCAATACTGCACATCCTAAGACCACACTTTCCTTACCAAATGGCCTTGCTTCTAGTGTCTTATCCATGCTTGTCCCAACATGTTGCAAAGCACATTACTTTCATTTCACTGATGTATCCCTCATCATAGCTTTTCCATAACATAAACATAGACATAGTATAATAACATAATATCAATTCATGACCACACACCAACATATTTGGCCAAATTTCTGACAGCCAAAATTTCTCTATTGCGACACATAGGCATTCGGCCAAGAGCAACACTTTGAGTTTGGGAAAAACATCGCTTCTTGTACTGCCGCATATGCAACACTTCTAATAACTATCGGTAGAGCGACACTAGACATGACACCTGTCTTCATTTAGTCGATATTTGAATCGCCTTGTTTACTGTCGCTATTCTGACATCATGTGTAGTCGTCGCTACTCCAACACTTGGCATAACATTGTTACAGTGACGTTTGGGCCATACCAACGATGGAAAAAAACATCGAAAGTTCCATCACATTCATCTTCATTCCGACGTTGGGCATAACATTTGTGATGGTTGGGCCATACCAGCGATAGAAACAACCGTCGGTAGTGCAACCTTATCTGTCGCTAGTCCGACACTAGACTTAGCCTTGCAACGTTTGGGTCATACCAACAATGGAAACAACTGTCGGAATTGAAATGCGCATTAGGGGAATTTTGAGGTCTAAAATGGGCCTCCTAAGGAAAATGTACAATCAAAATTCACTTTATGAAAACCAATCACATTTTAAGGGATGACATCATCCCTAATGGTTGAGGTGGCATTTCTTGAGTTAAAGGTAGTTACTTGTCACATTCTCAATGGTGGATAAAAATCCATGGTTAACCATGGTAGTGCTCTAAGTACTTTTAAAGTCAAAGTAAAGTACTCATAATAAATGTCATTTCACACTTTTTGAATAAAAATATATTATTGTCATTTCATATTTCTTGAAAGAAACAATGCATATCCCAATACATTTATTATATTATATTATTTCCATATAGTATATTAATTACATGTTATTATACAATTTAAATAATATAAATTTTAATTAATAACATACAATATAATTAAGAATTTATAAATTTATATTTATATTTTATTTTAAGTTATTTAAGTACAAAGGACAAATGCATTAGTTGTTCAATGATGATGACTTTTTCTTGAAAAGATCATTTTTATTTATAGTCACATCAATACAATTTTTTTATTAATTTTATTTTGGTACAAATTTTGATTTGAATTTAACTATGGTTACATGGATTGTGGTGCAAAAAGTGAATTGCAAATTCATAAATATTATTTTATTGTTCTAGATATTATTTTATTATTTCCTTAGGAGGCCCATTTTAGAGCTCAAAATTCCCCTAATGAATCCTAGAATTTTGTTTCTGGGGCAGAAGTAACCCTGAGATGATCATCCACTTTAAGAAGGAATTCACATTTTTCTTATGGCATGATAGCAGTAGTTAATAAAGGAGAAAGGAAGATGTACGACCTCCCAAGCAAGCTACGATGCAAGACAAGTGTCTCATCTATCTTGCATCCTAGCCTAGCTCGCTTGGGAGATCATCAATCTTCGTTTCTCATTTATCAACTATTGGCATCATGTGAGAAGTGAAATTTTAGTTCCTTCCTAAAGTGGATTATCATCTCAGGCTTACTTCTACCCCTATGGAGGTATCTCCGATAAGAATTTGGTACCTTTTTTATAAGATCAAGGGCATGTTCATTTAACAAAACTACCTTTTAATATCTCGTTGTGTGAATTATGTTTAGTCTAAATATTTCACGTGACCTTGAACAAATTAGGGGTAGCATTTCTTTACACTGCAACTTTTACATGAAAAGAACACTAAACATATGTATAAATTAAAAAATAGTTCGTTGAGCTTGCTCAAAATCACATCCAAGGGGAAGCCTTAATAAGTACCATTTGGTTTCTGTGCTAGCAATATCATCTAAATCAATATGGCACAATTTTTATTCTCCAGTAAATATGTTTATTTTAATTTAAAAGAATAAATCAATATAGGAGGGTGTTCTTCAGCGTGTTCTTGAGAAAGAGGATTTGATTTGCATTGTTTACTTTGAACATCCCAATTAACTTATCATAAATCTCCTTAGATGTTCCAAAATTAGAAAGTAATATTCCTACTTAGCCTAAGCTAAGAGGAATATGAAATTTTGTCTCATTTTTTGTTGCATGAATAAATGAATAAAGGAGGACATGTAAAACTCCTAAAAGAATGAATAAAGCAATGCCCATATGAACATGGATAAATATAGGCTATGTTAATAAATCACTTGCAGGTGTGAAAGGGGTTTGAGCTATGAGACTAGGTCAACCTTGACCAAATCTATAGTGTTGTCTAGAGACAATGCACCTCATGAAGGGACAACACAGTTCTAGAAGGAGGCCCCTCAAGTGAAAGGAGCTAACTCATAAAGGTGGTTTAGGGTTTGAAAAGGCTCTCATCTTATAAAATGAAGGGGAAGGTAGCAAGAGAGGGTTGTTGATTGCCTATATTTCTGAGTATCTTGTCTATTTAGACAAATACCATTCTTTGTTGTTCAGTGGAGAATAGCACTGCTTAGCACTTGGAGTTCCTATGCAGGGATTTCACCTCTTCCATTGAGGATTCTTGGAGGATTTTTTGCTGATTTGACCCACTATCAGGGTTTGGGCCAAGCTCTACTTCCAACTGCAATGCAGATCCAGTGAGGGTTTGTTTGCTTTTGTAGGCTGCAGCAAGTGGAACTCTAGATCTGTTCAGATGTAGCTTGTATTGGAGCCTATTCTCAGTGAGAGTGTCTTTTACCCTCCTGGAAGAGTGCATCCACTATTTGAGATTCATATTTGTACCTTGGCATCAAGCCATCTCTTTTATTCAAGATACAACGCAGTTTTCCTTGAGGAACTGCGATATTTTCAGTGGAGGGTTTGCACGGTGTTTTGACCCCATTTTTTATGAGAGATCTCTGGTGTTGGGCTTTGCCTTTCACTTGGTGATCCATGGATTAGCTTGCTTATCCATGTTCTGTTTAGAACTAATATTTTTTAATGAAAATTCATCTTCAGAAATTTCTAAATCATTTTGCAGATCTGAAACTTAAAACTCAGATCTACTCTTTGTAATACATGATTTGGTCAAAACTCCAAGGGGATCTTGTAATAGAGTCTTTCTAGAGCACAGATCTGAAATAGATCTGATATTTCATCCAAAAATATGTCCTAGATCTAACGTGTAACATTCAGCTATTGAAGCTCCTTAAAATAACGCTGTTAATCCATTTTGCAGTTTATATATGTGTTGCAGCCTTCTTTTCTAAAGATTTCTTGCTCTATTGTTTCTTGTATTCTACTGTATAATGTAAGAGCATAATTGTAATTCTGATTTGCTGTTGTATCTTCACAATTTGATCTTATTTGATGGCCTCCTGCTCATGCTTTCCAAGACTGCGTTATTTCTGAAGCAGTTTATTGTGCATAGCTGCAGCCCCTCTTGTAGGGTGTTTTTCAGCTAGACTAGGTGATGGGAGATCTATTTACCACACTTGGTTTGATTTATTTTTGCTCCCCTTTTGGATATAGACTCTAGATCTACTGATCTAAGGGATCCAAGGGCTGCAAACTCATTTATGTGCATAGATCTCCCAGGATTGTGTTATTCCAGCAGGCTTGCTGTGAAATCCAAATTTTGGGATATTACAGTGGTATTAGATCTCCTTTCTTGGCACAGCCTGTGCTTGCATTGGAGAATCACAACCATGTTTCACTCCGAAGAATATGAGCCTCTTACTGAGAGGGAGAAGAGGTATCAGAATAGAAGCCACAAGAAGTTTGATTACACTACTAAGGATCAAGACAAGGGTAAAGCCCTTGAAACTGAAAATCATAAAGAAGGATAAGTGTTTTCAATAACTCTTTTGGTGGCCATGTAAGATCTTGCTATAGAGATAAAAGAGATGAGGATGGACAGAATGATGGAATCTCCTACGGAGATTTCATACTGGGGAAAGCTCTGGCATATCTCATCATTGGACTGGTCAACCAGTGAACTATCCACAAGCTCCATAATGCTCCACCATGCCTACCTTCTTGGATGTGGAATCACCGGAGCAAGCATCCATTGAAGACTAATTTGTGGAGTATGATTCTCAGAATTAGATATTAAAGGACCACTTGAGTTTCCAAGAGTTTTATCACCTCAAGGACAAAAGGAGGCCTAGACATCATTATATAGATGGTGGGTACTTCCCTAATCATGATAGACATTACTCTATGAGCATATTATTTTTGCCCAAGTTTGATGGGTCATCCACCAATTCTGCCAAGGCAGGGGTAGAAAAGTTGCACATCTACTTTCAGTTGAACAAAGCCCTCGAGACTGAAGCCATCAAGATTGTAGCACTGCACTTTGAAGGTTAAGCACACAATTGGTGGTTCCATGGGTTGTCTACATTGGGACATACCAATGTGACTACCTATTCTGAATTCACTAGAAGACTGGTGGAGAGGTTTGAAAAGAAGGATCCCGAAGCACCCTTCATAAGCCTTGCAAAGCTAAAGAAATCAAGAAATGCAGAAACTTATATCTCTGATTTTCTGAGATTATCTATCATGGTTCCTGATCTATCTGTATCAAGGAGGGTGTACATGTTCATCGATGGCCTGGAGGAACCTTTGCATGGGTTGGTTAAATCTACCTAGCCCATAACTTTGCATGATGCCATTGAGAGGGCTAGAGACCTTCAAGATGCCTTGCCAAAATCAAAGGCAACTTTCCAGAGCAAGGCCCCTCACCTTTCTAAAGGGAAGGAAAAAAAAAATGCTCCTTCCAAGGAGAGCTCATTCAAGAAGCCTCTTGATATTGAACTTAGAAGGGAGCTAAGAAATAAGAGACTGTGTTTCATTTGCCAAGAGTCATGGGCACCTGGACATAGATGTGCTACTAGGAAAGCACACTACATAGAATTCTTCTCAGCTTTTGAGGAGGAAGTTGAAGATGATGAACCAAGGAGGGGTCACAGCGTTGATAATGTTGAGGGAGAACCAACACCATCTAGAGATGGGGATGGAGCCTTTTCTCCAATAGGTGGAACTCTTGCATCCTTGAGAGGGGTGCCTAAGTACTTGACCCTAAGAGTACAACGTTCAATCATGAATCGGAGGGTATCTATACTGATTGAAAGTGGGGTAACCCACAACTTTATTGATGCTCGTCTTGTGCAAAGGAGAGAAATCCCCACTGATACTTTTGAGGGATTCTCTCTCTTAGTCCTAGGAGATAGGACAATGCAATGAATGAAATATGTCCCCTCACTCTCAGTCACTATGGGATCTTACACTCTGGTGGATCACTTTTTTGTAGTTGACATACCAGAGACTAATATCATTCTGGGTGTCCAATGGTTGATTACATTGGGGAAGATCACCACTGATTGGAAATCTTTGCAGATGGAGTGGGTGGACTTGAAGAGTGGTAAACCCCAAATGATTCGAGGCATACACACTTATCCCTCACCTAGTACTTCCACACAAACAACAGAGATGGATTTTCACAGTGGAAGCAAGGATCTCACAGTCCCTTCTCTTATGTTCATGAGGATTCTGCAGGGGACATTCCTATCTAGTGGCAAATCACCTGGGATGCCACCAGATTCAGATCTTCTGGGGGAGGCCTCACAAAGTGTTGCTCCAAATCTAGATCTAGGAGGGATTGGAGCAATGAGAGACCAAGTTACAGCGTTGGAGGGCTTGGGATAGCTCAAGAATGAGGGGAATCTTCTTCCTGCACCACTATCACCCTGTCTCATTCCTGAATATGTGCTGTTGGAGGAGAAGAATGGGAGGATCAGCCTTCCAACACACAACTTTAGCATGAGAAATTTCAAAGAGGAGATCAACAAAATGACAAGCACTTCCATGGATGTATCATCAACACTGTCATTGTTGAACAATGTGGATTTGTATTGGAAATCTCAACTGCTTGTAGAGTATTCCAAAGATCTCCACACAGGTATGATACTAGATGACATGCATCAAGAAGAGGGCTACTTAGTCCAAGGGGAAGTCATCTATCATCATGGTAAGGTCTTCTTGGCTAGAGCTTCCACGCTCAAGCAGAAGATACTACAATGGGCACACAAAGAATTCTTTCTCAGTCGTATGCATTCCATGAAGATCTATACCCTGATCATGAGGAGCTTTGATTGGGAAGGATAAAGAGAGGAACTACATCAGCACTTTCAAGAGTGCATGAGCTATGTGGATTTGGGACAGCCAATGGACTCTATGCAAGAGTCATTATAGCCATTTCTTCCTTATTTTGAGAGAGAGGAAATTTCCATGCATAACTCCATGTGTGTGAGAAACTTTGATGGTAAAGGATATGATCATGTAGAACAAGCTTTATCTTCTGATTTTTCATATTCTTTTGCCATGTTTTTGTAGGATATGACTCCTAAAGGGAGTGAGAGATCATGTGGATCTCATGGGTTTCAGGGGGCTAATAGAAATGTTGAACTTGGTCATTCCCTGGTTGAGCAAAGGGAGATTCCTTCTCATGACGGGTGCTTTCCAAAGGCACCAAACTTATCTAACATATTCAACCATGTTAAGGTGACTCATGCATCAAATGTGTGGTGGCAATGCAACTTAACACACCTTGATATAATGCAGGCAGGAGATGCACTGTGCTGGCATCACATGTGGGATTTTGGCCCACCTCATCAAGCTCAGATTTATGTTTGCATATATATAGTCTTGCTTCCATACTTGGATGATATAGTTGTACTGTTTATGGGATTATATGGAGGGAGGATGGGTAGTTTGTACGTACCACATGGATTGGAACTTCTTCCTGTGCCTCATGCTACATGTTTTAGATGGAGCATTGCTCCAACGATGTTTATTTCTATTGAATTTTTCACTCTTGGTGGGATGAACTATGCACATCTTATGTTGACCTTGGAGGAGCAATTCATGATTTATTGGCTTGATGAGCACTTGGCTTATGATGAATACTTGATCATTGATGATGAAATCAATGGAGGAGGGGAAGTACTACATCTCTCACCCTATCAGTTTCTTGAGGACAAGCAACATTTTGGAGGGGAGGACTGTAATATTCCTACTTAGCCTAAGCTAAGAGGAATACGAAATTTTGTCTCATTTTATGTTGCATGAATAAATGAATAAAGGAGGACATGTAAAACTCCTAAAAGAATGAACAAATCAATGCCCATATGAACATGGATAAATCTGGGCTATGTAAATAAACCACTTGCAGGTGTGAAATGGGTTTGAGCTATGAAACTGGGTCAACCTTGACCAAATATACAGTTCTATCTAGATACAATGCACCTCATGAAGGGATAGCACAGTTCTAGAAGGAGGCCCCTCATGTGAAAGGAGCTAACTCATCAAGGTGGTTTAGGGTTTGCAAATGCTCTCATCTTATAAAAGGAAGGGGAAGGCAGCAAGAGTGGTTTGTTGATTGTCTATATTTCTTAGTATCTTGTATGTTTAGACAAATACCATTCTCTGTTGTTCAGTGGAGAATAGTGCTGCTCAGCACTTGGAGTTCCTATGTAGGGATTTCACCTCTTCCATTGAGGATTCTTGGAGGAGTTTTTGCTGATTTGATCCACTATCAGGATTTGGACCAAGCTCTACTTCCAACTGAAATACAGATCCAGTGAGGGTTTGTTTGATTTTGTAGGCTGCAGCAAGTGGAACTCTAGATCTGTTTAGATCTAGCTTGTATTGGAGTCTCTTCACAGTGAGTGTGTCTTTTAACCTCCTGGAAGAGTGCATCCACTGTTTGAGCTCCAAATTTGTACCTTGGCATCAAGCCATCTCTGTTATTCAAGCTACAGTGTAGTTTTCCTTGAGGAACTACGTTATTTTTAGTGGAGGGTTTGCAGGGTATTTTGACCCTATTTTTGATGAGAGATCTCTGGTGCTGGGCTTTTCCTTTTGCTTGGTGATCCATGGATTAGCTTGTTGATCCATGTTCTGTTTAGATCTGATCTTTTTTAATGAAAAGTCATCTTTAGAAATTTCTGAATCATTTTGCAAATATGAAACTTAAAACTTAGATCTACTCTTTGTAATACATGATTTGGTCAAAACCCCAAGGGTATCTTGTAATAGAGTCTTTCTAGAGCACAGTTCTGAAATAGATCTGATCTTTCATCCATAGATCTGTCCTAGATCTAAAGTGTAACATTCAGCTGCTGCAACACCTTAAAATAATGTTGTTAAGCCATTTTGTAGTTTATATATGTGTTGCAGCCTTCTTTTCTGAAGATTTTTTTCTCTATTGTTTCCTGTATTCTATTGTATAATGTAAGAGCATCATTGTAATTCTGATTTGCTAATGTATATTCACAATTTGATCTTATTTTATGGCCTCCTACTCATGCTTTCCAAGACTGCATTATTTCTGAAACAGTTTATTGTGCATAGCTATAGCCCCTCTTGCAGGGTGTTTTTCAACTATACTAGGTGGTGGGAGATCTATTTACCACACCTAGTTTGATTTTTTTTTCTCCCCTTTTGGATCTAGAATCCAGATCTGCTGATCTAATGGATACAAGCACTGCAAACTCATTTATGTGCATAGATCTCTCAGGATTGCGTTATTCCAACAGGCTTGTTGTGCAATCCCAATTTTGGGATATTACATAGAAATATAGGCAACCAAATGATTTTGGATGGAAACAATGGTAATAATTTTAGCTTTGACCTCACCTTTCTTGTACTTTGTCTTTCCAGTAGATGGTGCATTTGAAGGAGGCTCCATGACGCAACAAAGCTTAAAGTCAACCACAAGGAGAGATGGTCAACCGTGACGTGGCTCTGTTAGCATTCCCTCCTTTGCATAACTCGTCCTTTTTCTTCACGTGGTATTCATTGACTTCTTTGATTTATTTATCAAATTCATGGAATTTGATAAATAAAATTTATGCACAACATTTTTAACTTTAAATTATATTCCCGAACTTTATATTATTGCACCAACCTTATAGCCAATGTTTAATCTTCAGAACTTTATATTAAGACCATTCACTGTGTAATAACCCTCGCATCGGGCCCCACCTCTACGTCCAATCACCCAATCAAGCACTCGTATCGTACCTGGCTATCCTCCATGCACCTTGGTTAAACTCCGGGCAAGTCCAACGTGCGATCACCATCCGATGGCCCTCTCCCAAATCAACGGCTCATATGCATATCGCTCAGCCTCCTGGTACGAACGTTAACGCATGATGGCACGCTCTGAACAGTGGTTTTCTAGGGGTCCACCTCGCCACGCGTCAACAGCTCTATGGAATCGCTTCGTGACTGGGAAATACCGCTTGCACACCAAAAGCGGTGCAATATGGGAAATCCGCCTCCTTGAATCCACTCGTGGTTTTTTACAGTGCCTTACCAAGGTTTGTCTGAGGTTACGTTATTCCTTTTTATTCATTAACTCAGGTCTAATCCTAGGTTCAGGTTCCGAAATCCAACATCTTTTTTTTCCTTATTAAGAGAGAATTTTATATTTGAACAGGGTTCATGACCATGGGTTCTCCACGCAGACCTCGCCTGCGGTTGGGTGAATTCACAAGGTTATCGAAACAACTTACGGTAATTTAAAGACAGAGAAACAAAATTTCCAATGCACAATCACCTCGCAGTTAAAAAATTCTTCACAATTATCAGTTTAGACAGTTTGGAAATCAACAAGACTCAAAGTCTATTCAACCGGAAGCAATTGCTCAATACACATAGTTTTATTGCAGAAATTTCTCCTTTCTTCTCCTCTCCTTTTCTTTTTTCTACATCCGGAGAATACAATTTATACATATTACAATGTGGCTCTTCGGTTCCTCTGTGAGGACCATTTTAGAAAATCAACAGCCTAATTACAATAATTGAATTAACTGAAATATGACAGCTAGACTAACTGAGCTATTCGACTTCTATGATTCTAACTGATCTAAATAATAGAATCAGCTGAGGTATTGACACCTAGCTGTTACAATTCAAATATTTTCAACCCCCTACTAGCCACAACATGTGGACAAACCTCCTATATTGCTGGCTAGTGTCTAATGCCTCTGCATCAGACTCCCGAGGGCAATCTTCGTCATGGGCTCCTGTCCATGAGATCTTCCACTGATTTGCCTATCTTCTGCAACATTTCTTCAGTCATCCAAGTGGCATCTTCCTCTGGCTTATCCTTCCATTTGATCAAGTACTGAAAGTACTCTCGTCCTCTTGTCCTTCTGAACACTCTTTTTTCCAATATTTCCTCTGGTTGCAATGGTTGTACTGGAGGTAGCTGCTCCTTCCACTCAATATGTTCCTTGTCTACTGCTCTTTCTTCTGCACCATCATCTTCATACTTGTACAAATCTACAACATTAAAAATGGGAGATATTCAAACATCAGGTGGCAATTCAATCTCATAAGCATTTGCAGAAAAATTTCTAAGTATCTTGCATGGCCCAATCTTTTTGAACTTTAATTTGTTGTACTACTTCTTTGGGAATCTCTCCTTTCTCAAGTGTGCCAAAAGCAGATCTCCTACTTCAAAATGAACTTCCTTTCTACTCAAGTCTGTTCTTTTTTTATATTTGATGCTAATGCCTTGTAGTTTCTGTTTCACTTGTTCATGTATGGCCTGGATCTCTGAAGAAAATTCCTCACCATCTGCACTTCTCAGCTCTGCCTTTCCTAGATTTCTTAACTCAGATATTCCTCTGGGGTGCATTCCATAAACAATATGAAATGGACTCTGCCCTGTGCTCCTATTTGGTGAGTCATTATATGCATATTCTTCCTGGGGAAAAATATGATCCCACTGCTTGGGATGCTCTCCTGCAAGACTTCTCAATAAATTTCCCAGACTTCTATTCACTACCTCAGTCTGTCCATCAGTCTGGGGATGATAAGCTGAGCTGAAACTTAGTTTGGTGCCAAGTTTCTTCCACAGTGTCCTCCAAAAGTGCCCCACAAATCTGGTGTCTCTGTCTGAAACAATGCTCCTGGGTAACCCATGCAATCTAACAACTTCTTTGAAAAACAAGTTAGCAACATGGGTGGCATCACTAGTTTTATAACATGGAATAAAATGTGCCATTTTGGAGAATCTGTCCACCACAACAAAGACTGCATCATTCCCTCTCCGAGTCTTGGGCAATCCTAGAACAAAATCCATACTCACCATGTCCCAAGGCCTGTCTGGAATAGGTAAGGGAGTGTACAATCCTGCATTCTGGCTCCTTCCTTTGGAATATTGACAAATCTTGCAATTCTTCACAAACTTTTCCACTTCTGCTCTCATCTTGGGCTAGAAATAAAAGTGACTCAGCTGCTCATAAGTCTTATCAGTACCAAAGTGTCCAGCAAGTCCACCACTATGCTTCTCTTTGATCAAATTTTCCCTCATGGAACATTTTGGTACACACAGTTGGCTTCTCTTGAATAACAAGTCTTCCTGCAGAAAATAATCCAGGCACTGGCTTCTATCTGTTAGAACAGGGTTACTACATGCCTCAAAAGCTTCCTTAAAATCTGGATCTGTTTTATACAATTCCTTGAGAAAATAAAATCCTACAACTTCAAAATTAGTTTCTTGAACAAGCATGTGCCTCCTACTCAAAGCATCAACTACTTTGTTAGCTTGGCCACTTATATGTTTCAAAACAAAATTAAAACCTTGGAGATATTCAACCCATTTGGCATGCTTATGTTTCAACTTGGGCTGCTGTACAGTATACTGCAAAGCATGATTGTCAGAATACAATACAAATTCTCTGGACATCAAGTAATGTGTCCACTTCTTCAGTGCCTGAACAATTACATAGAATTCCTTCTCATAAGAGGAATACTTTCTTCTAGTGTCATTCAAATTTTCACTGAAATATGCCACATGCCTATCATCCTGACTCAACACAGCTCCAATGGCCTCTCCACTGGCATCACACTTTAGTTGAAATGGTTTAGTAAAATTAGGCAGAATCAAAACAGGTTTCTCAGTTATCTTTTGCTTCAAAATTTTAAAGTTTCTTTCTGCTTCAGCAGTCCACTTAAATGGTTGTTTTCTCTTCTTTATTGTCTCAATTATGGGTGCATTGATCTTACTGAAGTTTCTTATAAACTTTCTGTAA
Organism: Pinus albicaulis; assembly: GCA_034641835.2. NCBI lineage: Eukaryota > Viridiplantae > Streptophyta > Pinopsida > Pinales > Pinaceae > Pinus > Pinus albicaulis. The sequence goes on along the minus strand of CM076582.1, from coordinate 1,370,326,988 downwards.
AAACTGGCAAGTCCATGGAAACTTCTTACCTCAAAAACATTCCTGGGTGAAGGCCACTCCACAATTGCCTTAACCTTTTCTGGGTCCATCTTCAATCCTTCTGCAGAAACAACAAAGCCCAAATACACCAACTCGTCTTTCATGAATGAGAATTTCTTTAAATTTATCAGTAGTTTCTCTTGGTGCAGCTTTTTCAAGACATGATTAAGATGCCTTAAATGCTCTTCTTTAGTTCTGTTGAAAACTAATATATCATCCAGATACACTATCACAAATTTACCAATAAATTCCTTCAATACTTCATTCATAAGTCTCATGAAAGTGCTAGGTGCATTTGACAACCCAAAAGGCATTACCATCCATTCATACAATCCTTCATTTGTTTTAAAGGCAGTTTTCCACTCATCACCCTCTCTTATTCTAATCTGATGGTATCCACTTTTTAAATCTATCTTTGAGAAATATTTAGCACCACTCAAACAGTCCATTAAATCCTCAATTCTGGGCAAAGGGAATCTGTACCTGATTGTGATCTTATTGATTTCTCTAGAATCAGTACACATCCTCCAGCCTCCATCTTTCTTTGGGCTCAATACTGTTGGTACTGCACATGGACTTAAACTCTCTTTGATCAGCGCTTTGTCCACCAATTCCTGTACTTTTCTCCTGATTTCCTCATTTTCCTTGGGAGTCATTCTGTAGGATGCCTTATTTGGCAGGTTTGAACCAGGGATAAAATCTATCTGATGGCTGATCTTTCTCACAGGTGGCAGTTCATCAGGTAAATAATCCACAACAATGTCACAGTAATTTTCTAACATCTCTTGGATTTCTACTGGTAAATCAGAAATCTTTGTAGAAGTAAGAACTACCTTAGGTTTGCAAACTAAATCGAAACTTACCTCTTCTTCTTCTATCTACTGCAGATATTCCTTCCCGCTCAGCAACAAGGTCTTTGGATCAATCACTCTGCTGGATGGCTCTCCTTCTTCCATGGGTATCAATGTATGATGCACCCCATCTTTGAAGAACTTGTAAGTGTTCTTCTTGCCATCATGCATTGCTGCTCTATCAAACTGCCAAGATCTACCCAGCAGTATATGACAAACATCCATGGGCATTACATCACATAGGACCTTATCTTTGTGTTTTCCCATTTGCAGCTCTATCTCACACTGCTCTTTTACAACCAGCTGGTGCCCTTTATGCAGCCAGGACACCCTGTAGGGAGTTGGATGCTCCCTTGTCTTCAACTTCAGCTTCTCTATTACCTCAGTGGAAACCAGATTGTCTGTGATGCCACTATCAATGACTAGCTAGTAGCATTTCCCTTGGACTTTGCATATGCTCCTAAACAAAGTCTTCCTTTGTGCAGGCTCAGTGACTTCTTTAGCTTGCTTCAACGGGACCTTATTTACCACCAAGGACTCTCCCCTCTCTGGAAGAATTTATTCTTCAATCTCTAATTCTTCTCCAGTCTGAGCAACAACAGCATTCCTTGGACCAGCACCCACATTCTCTGGACACTCATAGTGATTATGTCCCACTTGTTGACATCTATAACACCTCAACTCTCTACCTCTGCCTCTGTCTCTGCCTTCTCTTCCTTTTCCTCTGTAAGAACCCCTTCTTCCCTTTGCATCATCCTCTGTAGATGCATTCTGAGGTGAGCTACTGTTAGCTCCATCCCTAGGTGTAGTAGGCTTTCCCTACCACCCTAACTTCCCTTCCCACGGAAAGTACCTCTCTTCTTGGCAGACTGTTTCCTTAGGAGTTTCTCCTCTGCTTTCAAGGCCATCTGATAGGCATCTTCCACTGTCTTAGGAGACAGGACACCAATCTCATCTTGGATCTCTAGCTTGAGACCATTCACATATCTAGTAGTCTTCTCAGGTGTGTCTTGGAATTGCCCAGCCCTTATGCTTACTTTGTAGAATTCCTCTGTGTATTCTTTTACTGTCAGCAACCTCTGTCTCAGGTTCTGCATTTTCTTATACAATGTCAGCTGGTAATCACTAGGAAAGAATTTACCTTTTAATTTAGCCATCATTCTGGTCCATCTCTTCATAGGTTGCTTTCCAACTCTCCTCCTTTCTGCCTACACTCCATCCCACCAAAGTGTAGCATGTCCCTTCTACTTTGTTACTGCAAACTTAACCTTCTTATCTTCACTTATTTCTTCATAATCGAAGCACTTGTTCATTTCATTTATCCAGTCCACCAGCTCCTCTGGATTCAGTCCCCCTACATAACTCGACACTTCAATTTTGGGCTTAACTACAGACCCCAAAACAGTTCTGAGGAGCCTCATGTCAGGAGGAATTTCAACATTTTCTTCAGCTTCTTCTGTCTCAGGTTCGCTGATGTCTTTAGGATCTGCAGGCTGTCTTCGATCCATGGCCTCCATTCTGGCCTCGACCCTCTGCAACATCCCCAACACCTCAGCATTGGCAACAGGTCTCCTTCTGCCAACACCTCTACCAACTCGGATTGCCATGTCAGCAAAAACAACTTAAAACTTTGCTTTGATACCACAAATGACGCAACAAAGCTGAAAGTCAACCCCAAGGAGAGATGGTCAGCCGTGACGTGGCTCTGTCAGCATTCCCTCCTCTGCATAACTCGTCCTTTTTCTCCACGTGGTCTTCATTGACTTCTTTGATTTATTTATCAAATTCGTGGAATTTGATAAATAAAATTTATCCACAACGTTTTGAACTTTAAATTATATTCCCGAAACTTATATTATGCCACCAACCTTATAACCAATGTTTAATCTTCAGAACTTTATATTAAGACCATTCGCTGTGTAATAACCCTCGCACTGAGCCCCACCTCTACGTCCAATCACCCAATCAAGCACTCATATGATACCTGACTATCCTCCACGCACCTTGGTTAAACTCCGAGCAAGTCCAACATGCGATCACCGTCCAATGGCCTTCTCCCAAATCAACGGCTCGTACACATATCGCTCGGCCTCCTGGTACGAACGTTAACGTGTGATGGCACACTCTGAACGGTGGTTTTTCGGGGGTCCACCTCGCCACGTGTCAATAGCTCTATGGAATCGCTCCGTGACCGAGAAATACCGCTTGCACACCAAAAGCGGTGCGATATGGGCAATCCGCCTCCTCGAATCCACTCGTGGTTTTGTATAGTGCCTTACCAGGGTTTGTCCGGGGTTACGTTATTCCTCTTTATTCATTAACTAAGGTCTAATCCTAGGGTCAGGTTCTTATTAAGCAGGAATTTTATATTTGAACAGGGTTCACGTCCATGGGTTCTCCACGCAGACGTCGCCTGCGGTTGGGTGAATTCACAGGGTTATCCAAACAACTTACGGGAATTTAAAGACAGAGAAATGGAATTTCCAATGCACAATCGCCTCGCAGTTAAACAATTCTTCACAATTATCAGTTCAGACAGTTTGGAAATCAACAAGACTCGAAGTTTATTCAATTGGAAGCAATTTCTCAATACACAGAGTTTTATTGCAGAAATTTCTCCTTTCTTCTCCTCTCCTTTTCTTTTTTCTACATCCGGAGAATACAATTTATACATATTACAATGTGGCTCTTCGGTTCCTCTGTGAGGACCGTTTTAGAAAATCAACAGCCTAATTACAATAATTCAATTAACTGAAATATGACAGCTAGACTAACTGATCTATTCAACTTCTATGATTCTAACTGATCTAAATAATAGAATCAGCTGAGGTATTGACACCTAGCTATTACAATTCAAATATTTTCAACCCCCTACTAGCCACAACATGTGGACAAACCTCCTACATTGTTGGCTAGTGTCTAATGCCCCTGCATCACTCCACCGCCTTTTCCTGCACATAGTCCATAGCATCATGCTCTTCCAAATTCAAGTCCAAAGTAAGCTTCCATGCATGATATTCAGAATTTTCCTTGATCTTATGCTCAGATTTGAAGTATGATGTAGTCTTTGTTGAACCTAGACTAGTATTCTTGTCCAACAACTCTATCTTAGTGATTTCTTTTCTCCCTCTTTCTTGGGATTTTTCTTCATGTGGCATCTGATACCATGTTTAATTTTAGTTAAAAATGGCATGTTTTATGCTTAACACAATTACTTCAATGTTCCTTTAGCATCCCAACAATAATTTCCACATTAACCATTAATTTCTTTAACAGTAAAAGTAGATAGAATATGAAACAAAATGTAGAGGACAAGCCAAGACAAGAGGACACTAGATTTGGTGGATGCCAGGGAAAAACCCCAATGTGGGGAAAACCCTTTTTTCAATTCTTCTTATTATTATATCAAAATTTTCAATAGAGAGAGAGAGTACAAAATTGAAATTGAGTTTCCCAATTCAAAGTCAAAACAACCTTGTCATTTTTTGTAGTCCACTAAAGTCAAACTTCAGCCCTAACCAGAAATTCAACACTGGTCAAAGGAGCAATAAAATGTCCTCAAAATAGCTCGGTCTTCCCTAGTCAAACTTGACCTAATCAAGAGGTCAAAGTTAGCCCAAAACAATGACAAAGTCAACAGTCAAAATTAGTCAAACTATTGTCCTGAAATCTGCGATCATCTTGCAATTTGGTTTTTCCTCAAAGTACCTAGAAAAACTCAGTTTCTATGCCAACATTTGTAGCCCTTTGAGACAAAAATATCCACAAAATATTGAAATCAAATGATACCCAAAATGTGTTGGTCAATACTTGTCAAACTACAATAAACTCTGTAATTTTCGTCCTATAATTCATCTTCTGAAATTTTTCCTTCTTGATCCACACGTGTGAGAGAGTAAAATGCCCAATGTAGTATGAACCAATTAGAGAGAGAATGTGTGAGCAATGAATATGCCAAATGAGGTGAGAAGTCACTTATATTTATATAATTCATTGTGGGTGAAGAGTCATGTCCATTGGGCTTCATGAGCCTACATGTTGATGTGGCCGATATGAACAATTTTCACTTATGCATAAATTAAAAAATGCACTTATGCTTGTCCAAATTGGACGATATTTGTATCAATTTTGGTCCTCTTGAAAAGAGGAATTTAATGTAATCATCATCACCATCAAATGAGCTGTCCCAAGGTGGAATTTGGCCCTATTTTCCAATTTAAACACTAAATAACCAACAGGGCGACATATATGGTATGTATATCTCTAAGGTTCTCTTAGCACACATTAGATAAAAAATAGGGGTCTTCCCCCAATGGGAGTTACAGTAAGAGTGTGAAATAAATACTATGTTACACAGCAAGGATTGAAGAATCTCTAAATACAAGAGAAAACAAAACAAACAATTAATGCTACAACTTTAAATATCCATAAGTAATAACATTTTCAAGCCTCAAGGGTTAAATCAAGTGCTTAACAGGATCTAGATAGTTGGAAAATCTTGGACCAACTAGGGGAGGACTTATAGGAATACTTCCATAGGTCATTCATAGATGTTGTTTCTCAGGAGATCTGGTCAGGATATTTTTGAGGTCGCATTTTGGCTTTTTGCATATATATATATATATATATATATATATATATATATAAAATGGATGACATTTATGTCTATTTATGTTTCACATTCATTTTATGATCATATATATGATGTATATGCACTATGTCCAGAGACTTATTTACAATTGACTGTGGGAAAGAAATAGTGTCTGAAATATTATGGTTTGTATAAATAAATAAATGAAAAAATGTCACTATCATTATAGTAAAAAAAAAAAACCTGTGAAAGACCATCTGTATCAACTTCCAAGTCAGTCCAATTTTCAAAATTCAAGGAGCTACCAAAAGTTTGATGGCATAAATATTTGCATATAAGTAACCAAAGTAATTCAAGAACCACAAGATAATCTCATTGCACGGACCAAGTATTAACACCACTTCCTACCAGCTCATATTTTGCTAAAAAGATAAAAAATAAAAAAAACTAATCATGGGACCACATAATTCTATCTTCTCAAAACTATAATTGAATCGACATCATTACAACTATTTAGAGAAATATGTTACTGCAAGTGCATTAAAAGTAGTAAGCCCTGAGACCCGCGCTTGTCATCAGTGTAAAATTTAGAGCACAAATTTCATATTTCCAAATTGCCATTTCCAATATTATATGATGTATTAGAATGTCGATAATTTCAGAGCATGTGAAAGTCTAACTCACATGGTTCAGGTTCGAATTAAAGTTCGACAACCATTAAATTCAATTTGGGTTCAAATTTTCCAATGATATTTGGATGAGGTTCTGCTATCTATGTGTGCATGTGTGTTTGTGAAAACAATAAAAAAGTATGAAACTTAAACAATAGTCTATAACAAATAAGTATGAAATATTGTTCAACTTCAAAATTTAAAAGGTTATACATATAATATATAATATATCCATAATGTCAATTCCACTCACGCTGCACGGTGCATAGTGGTATGCCTGGTCGACTAGACTCATTCTATGGATTCAACAAGGCTCAGGATTATTAACAATGGTGGCTCGTGATTTTCAAGGGAGGCCCAAGTTGAGGTGTATCAATTGCATCCAAAACCTACAAGGGTTCCAATAGGCAATGTCAACTTGGGAGTCATTGAGGAGAACAGTCAGGCTCGAGTTGAGGTAATTTTACAACAATGCCAAGATCCCAACAACTGATGGAGAATCGAGGTAGTAATGCTTGAAAAAATGTACACTATACTTAAGTAGCTACAAACAGAGCAAGGGTTTACTATATAGTATATGAAGTGTTGAATGAGGGAAGAAAAGGATGCAACAGATGGAGGAAGGGTCTATACAGTGATGAGTGTACATTATATAGGAGGTGACAGAATGTGAAGGGAGACAACAAAGGATTATTGAGTGGATTTTTGATTAATGATAAGTGATAGATACACAAAATTACAAACAAGAATAACTCTTGAACAAGTGTACACTATACAAAAGCAGCTACAAACAGAGTAAGGGTTTACTGTATATTATATGGAGTGTTGAATGAGGGAAGAAAAGGATGCAACAAATGGAGCAAGGGTCTATATAGTGCTAAGTCTACACTGTACAAGAGGTGACATACTGAAAAGGGATAAAACAAAGGATTCTTGAGTGGAATCTGGATGCCAGAGCTTAGATAGCTTAAAGACTAGTTGATTATTTATAAGAGAGGGATACACAATATTTGAAACAAGAAGAATGCTTGAACAATTGTACACTATACAAAAGAAGCTACAGATGAAGCAAGGGTTTACTATATAGTATATGCAATGTTGAATAAGGGAAGTGAAGGATGAAACAGATGGAGCAAAGGTCTATACAATGTTGAGTGTACACTGTATAGGAGGTGACAGACTACAAAGGGAGACAACAAGGATTCTTGAATGAAATCTGGATGCCAAATCTTAGAAATCTTATAAACTTGCAGATTAATGATGGGCCATTGATACAGAAGCATCAAAACAATAAGAATGCATGTTTCCAAGTCAAAATATGATGTAAACCACCAAGATGGTGCCAAAACCTTAGACACTCTAAAATATTAAACTATGATTGTAACAATATGTTATTTATTCACATGAAACTTCAATTCATGAACTGTGGTATATTTCAATATATTAATAGTATAAGAAAATGTTTCAATGTTTAAAAGCATGTTCAAACTTACAATCAAATATAGGAAAAAACACATACAGAAAACCATATCATAATCATGAACAAGCTTCATCTTGAATTATGAAGTGTAAAGGAACTTACAAAATGTGACAGTACGAACCTGGTCAAGTGAACAAGAAAAAATATCCAGGACAGTACCCTGGTTGACAAGTTTTTTTGCAATGTTGTCATAAAATTTGATAGCTTTCTGATAATGTGGAGTTGCATCCCATCTAGGTCTTTCTAGGAATGTACGGGCTCAAATAGATCTTTGGACATAATCTGAAACCAATTGAATGTCTCAAACGTCTTTCCATAACAGAGAAAACATTGGGCCAAAAAAACAAAATAATTCTTTGACATTCATGATATAGATATTATTTCCACTTGTCTACATTACCAGAAACAAAAAAATTTATAACAATACAGATTTTGAAAATGGATCTTTAAAATTTCTGGAAATAGTGAAAAGAAGCATGCACACAACATAATCAGAAAGACATGCATGAACACACAGGCTTGTGGTGCCAATAGAGACTGGAGTTACTTCTTATTACTTAAACTGACATACTGAATGAGTCTATTATCTAATAATTATTAGTGATGAAATGCAGCATCCAGATGATATCCCTTATTTCCGCCATTTATATGTTATAATGCACTTGGAAACCTATCATTAATCTAAATTAGGGAAATGGCCAATTCATATGTGAGTGAGACACACTGTGCCTCACTAGACTTTACCACTAAATCTCAAAATTAATTTTGAAATCTTGTTGATAATTTTGTTTCCCTATTCAAACAACTTCTTAAATTTTTTGTTCTTTAGATGTCACTATTTAGTATTTAGGATCACCAGATTGTGATTGTCAAAATTCCCCAACCTGAAGGGGCACTAGATAGGCAAAAATAGTGAATAAGTATATATAATTTGGTAAAAGATGATAATGGAGCTTCAAAAATGAATCTATATCCCTTCAATCTATTTTGTATTAACTAATTGATGTAGGCCAATTAAGCACTATCATTACACTGAAATAGCTATGATCGTAGATATTTTTCACAACATAAAGTGTTCTATTTCTCAATAGGGTTATACAATTTTTTGAAGGTTTTATCAATTTTATCTTCCCAATACAATCCCATGACAGCATACATGATGGTAAATAATAATACTTACATTTGATTTTTTTGAATTTCTGGTCTCGCTGGTTCATACCCTCAATCAAAGAAAAATATCCCAGTAGATCATTGTCTGTAGTGTGACATCAGCCATACTGAAAAGTAATAAAATGTCGATGTCATGTTTTAAACAACTTATAAACTACCAAAAGATAACAAACCCATGCCAAAATTCAATTCTCAAAAAATTTTAAGACTAGTTACTACCTAAAGACTTTGTGCACATGGTCCCAATGTGCCTTCTCTGAAGCCTCAAGATTTCTCCTTGCAAAATGAAGAAAATTTTCTATAGTAAGAATTCTCATGATTGTTTCCTCAAAAAAATTTCTTGGCTTTTGTATTTAGATATTGAAAGTAAAAATAAAAAATTATTAGGATGACCAATTCAGCTACTTATAAGGATTAGCATATGCACATTAAAGTGGAATCATTTTCTAATATACATACACATATTTTGTTATACAATAGGTAGTTTATTTTACCAAGATCATTCTCTAATATTAAGAAATGCCATAGGGCTTTGCTCCTAAAGATTCAATTTCCATGCAACAACCTATTTATAGACTTTTTGTAGTCCACCATTTGCAGTTCCCTCTACAAATACCTACTTCTTTGGACCATCTTTATTCTCATGTCCACCCCAGTCAATGGGTATCACTGTGAAGGAAATTGGTTCTTTATTTTCATTGTTAAAATAGAATTTGTCAACAACCTTTAGTATGACCTCTCCCTCATCATCAAATGAATTTCCAGAACCTTGGGCAACTCCAATTTTTTTCTCGGTGTCATTACTATTGTTTCCCTTGGCTACATCTTTAGACTTTTCAATATTCATTTCTGATGTAGTATCCTAATTTTCCATAGCACTAGGATAAACTTAAATCATTAACCTTTACCATCTTGATGTTAAATCCAGAGTGCACCAAAACAATAGGACAAGTTTTTAAGAACCTTAATATATATTTCTGCTAGGATGTTTTCAAAAAACAAAAATGGATTTTTACTTCATGTGCCTATAGACCAAATCCAAAGAATTTTTATGCTTAGAAATATAAACTAGAAACAACCAACAAGAAAAAAAGGATCACCAAAATGTGACTGGAGTCTTGGGAGTTTGTTTTTCAACAGTTACAGACTTACAGGCACACAAATTTACTAAAACAAGCCTTTTAGTTAACCACATCAAAAAATATATAGTAAACCTAGTTCTACAACATATTAATAGCCACCTTCTATGTCCCTAGCTACCAAACGTAATTAAGTCCTGTGCACCAAAACTATATAAGGGTCATGGCACGCAAGTAAAAGTACCATAACATAGACAAGCGAGGTCTATGTTCTTTCTATAGGAATCTAGAGAAATTTTTGGATATTATGGTTCCTTAAGAATCAGGGATTCAATAGTACTTCAATAAAACAATATTTTATATTTCAGTAAACAATGCAACAATTTAGATCACTAACAATTAGTGGGGTCATTTCAACGATACATTAATACTAATACAATTCACCTTAGCTAATTAAAAAATTAATTAGGAACCATGTCCCACACTTCAATGCATAATTTAACCGATGAATTCAAATAATGAACCAAATCTCATGCTTTAATTCAAAATTATTCAGAGCAGTGAATAAAAATAAGTCAAACCCGACTATTCTAATTTGGAAGAAATTCCCTTTGTGAGTTTTTCACTTCGGCATAATTACCAACCACCAACCACCAACTATGCCATTAGGGGAATTTTGAGGTCTAAAATGGGACTCCTAAGGAAATTATAAAATAATAGTGGAAATAATAAAATAAGATTTGATTGCATTATCAAATTTTAGAGGGAAAAAAGAAAATACTACTTTTTCAACTCATGTTTTCAACTTATCTCCTAAAGTGTTTACTAAAATTTCGAGCGGGAGTAGTCGTTGGATGCAAATTTAAATCCTCATCCAAGGAGTACCCATCTTGCATACTTTAAATGGCTCCTAATACACAAAAAATGAGAAATACATGAAAAACATGATTGTAATAACGTTTTTTCATGTATTTCTCATTTTTCGTGTAATAGGGTCCAACAAAAGTATGCAACATGGGTATTTTTATCACTCCAAAATTTTGCAAAGGTTGTTTTGAGCGCTTAAACAGAAATATGAGAGGTAACTACAAACCTACTTTGAAGCTTAGGATCTATCCTTCCTAAACTCAAAGAGTGCTCTCTCTATATGATTTAACTTTGTTTTAATCAATGTACATTAGGATAGTTATGTATGCTTAGTTGGGTTGGGTTATTTATTGGTTTTGGTTGGTTCGTGGAATTAATGATTTAGATGAGTAGGTACTTTTCCATTTTCCATTTGGCTATGGAGTCAAGTATACTTTGAAACAAAACAAAACAAAATTATAAAGAAAGTATTACAGTGTAAGGTCGGTGAACAATATCAGATCTCAAGGCTGAATGGTGAAGTGATCTTTCAATCCGGATCAAGGAGCAATTAAGGATTCCTTAAACCAGATAATGGAGAAGGGTAAAGAGGTAAATCAAGATCAGAGATAAATTAAGGATTCCCTAAACCAGATATCAGAAGAAAACATAAAAATGTATAACAATTAAAAGAAGAGTGTATTTATTTAAACAAATTCTGTAGTAATTTTCCTGTTATAACATTCAAATTTGGAACACATAAAAGCTTATGGAATAATTAATAAAAAGAACATAAAAAATTGAAATTTATACTTCATTGAGCTAGCTCAACACATGAATCCTATAATGAAGTCTCTTTATTACTTGCTCAGTCTGTTGACTGGAAATTGGTACAATAACCCTTTGGCAAAATATCAGTCAACTACTAAAGTATTCCGAAATCCACACTTAAACGACCGTTGATACTTCAATTGATGAAGTATTTATAATTTTTTTTTAACAAATATCGAATTATAAAAAAATATCTTGTCAACTGACTAGGATTTATTCTAGGAAATAAAAATATCTTTATACAAAAATATAGTGACACATTTCAATTGACTGATATCTAGCCCTATATATCTATCTGTCCTTTCATCTATCTTACATTTTCCTTTGACCTGTTTGTCCTTTTACCCTTTATAATAAATCATACAACTTCTCCCATGTTTCCTCATCTGGCATTTTAATTTTCATCATCATTTGTTAAATCTCGTCTGCTTCAATATATTTCGCAAAAGTAGGCTTATTTACAAAAACATGATTTATCTCATGCTGAAGGTAAAATAAGTTTTTGAGAGTTTGGAAGAGGACCTTGCCTGTGGGAGTGCCTTTCATTGAAGAAATGTAAGAAGTTTCTTTGGCTACCTCCCTCAACTTCTTGACATAGTCCTCGTGCCTTATGAGTTTGTCATTTATTACTAGAGGATTAGGTAGACCCTTCTGTCTCAATATATCAAGTTTGTTGAAAAACTTATTTACTGCCAGTTCCAAGACTGGATATTATTCCTCAAGCTGCAACATTATATTTCTCTCGGAAATCACTTTCTTCACTTTTGGGATAGTTTTTGTTTTGTCCTCTATCCAAAGTTCTTCCAATTCATACTTATTTTAAGAATTCATAAATTTTATCAGTTCAGAGGCTTCCTTTGGTTTATCTCCAAGATCAACTCTTACTTTCTGAATTTCCTCACTAGCTTCCTTCACCAAGTCATTCTGCTCGAATATAATCTGGATAGAGGGCCAAATATCATTAACAGAGTTAATGATATTGGACAATAATTGCTTCTATTCTTGGCTAAAGGTTCTGTCAATGATAAATATTTCTCCAGTTGGTGGATTCTTTTATTGATTTTATTGACTTTGTGTGCTTCAGTTTGATGTGCTATTTTTGTTGATTTATTTTCATTTTCTAAGATCTTTACCTATTCTTTGAGCCTATGAATTTATGTATTATTTATGGACATATCTTCCATTGATTTTATTAATTTGTTGGCCTCATCAGTGGGATGGGCTATTGGTATTGTTGATGCTGGTTTTGATGTAGATGTTGATGTCGACGCTAATGTGGAGGCTGGTGCTAATGTAGATACTATGGAAATAGAAGTAATGGGAAATTCTTCCATGCTATCTTGTTTTTCCTTTACAAGCTTATCAATCTCTGTCTCCATTTCCTTTAGTTGTGTTTTCCATTGGATGATTAAATTCATCATCTCATCCTTTTGATTGATTGTCTGCATTTCCTTTAGTTGAGATGTCATCTGGATGATTAAATTTATTGTCTCATCCTTTTGATTGTTTGTCTCCATAACCTCCTTAGTCTGTGGATGCTCAGTATTTGGTATCTTTAACTATTTTTTCAGTGCAGCTATGTCTGCATTTTTCTTCTTTACCAGCTCTTCTATTTCCTTGATGTTAGTTGGATTGTAGCCAATTTCAATTAACAACTCTTTTAGTGACTTGATTCTATTATATTTTGCTTGTGATGAGGATTTCTCTAGATTTAACTGTGACTTTACATTTTCCAGATATTTTTGCAATTTCTGCACACTTAGATATCTATGTGTCATGGTAGAATATATCATCTCTCCTGCCATATTATGGAATTCAATTTGGTCAATTGGATGCACATCCTTGGCAGGAAATTCAAATCTTGTTTCAGTATAGTCCGCTGAAGTTTTAGGGGCTTGTAATTTCCGCTGTAGGAATGTCATGTGCATTGTCTTTGTCCTGAGGTCAAAACCTGAAAGCAACCTACTCTAATCACTAGGAGTTTTCTTCCAGTATTGTGCATATGTAACAGCCTTAATTTCTTCATTTCTAATTTTAATCTCTTTATATTTCTCCATGATGTCCTTCTCCTTCTCAACTGGCTTACTAGATGTTGAAATCTTTGTACTATTTTTCTTTTGAATGATTTCTGCCCTAGAAGATGATGGAAGATGTGTTTCTTCTATCTGTGGTGTAGGTGTATCATCCCTGATAATAATTTTTGTCTTTGTTTCAATTGTTTCTTCCTGCTCTATTACTGGGTTCATCTTTTCTTTATTTCTGTACATAAGCTTGAATTTATTGTCAGATTTATTTTCTACTGAGTATGATCCTTCTTCTCCAGACATTTTTTAATTTATATCCTATGGGTTTGGAGTAAGCAGGATGGAACTCGTATCAAGTTGCTCCTCCACATCCCCTAGAGTGTTTTCCAACCACTCTGACTGGTTAGAATATTTCTCAATCTCAGGCTTAGATTCATGAATGAAAGGGGTGAGTTTAAACTTAATTCTCAATCTGTTTATAACACCGAAGGGGTCATATGACCATTTGAAGCTGTTGTTGAATGTTAACCAATGTAGGCATCTTTCTTCTTCCTTTCCTGCATTCCTACTGTTACATACAAAGGGCCCTAATTGACCTTTTATCTTTTCTCTTCTTGGTTGAAAGGAATTTTATCTCATCAGAATTCAAAATCTGTCTGATGTACTTTAATGCAAATATTCTCATTGGGAGGTATTTGGGAAGCTTTTAAGGGACTATTTGGATTCCATACACTCTGATCTCTATGTGATTCTAGTATAAATACCAGTCTCTTGTCTTGCTCTAGTCAGACAACTGTAGAACCTTTTTTATTTCATCATTGATTCTGGGCTGAATGTTGATGTTGAGCATATTAACCACGGGATATACAAAAGAATCAATAAAGTCTTTGAAATTAAACTCATGGGAATCATTTCTGATCAACAATGTCCAAACGATTACAGGCTAGGGATTACCCTCTGTTTCCAGTTTTTTAGGTTGACTACAAACTTTTTTGATTGAAAATATATGAATAAATGAAACAATATTGAGGATTACTTGAACACTCCTTCTTTTAGAAGTTTGATTAGTTGATCATGCATGGTATATGCCAGGAATTGGGCAAAGTTGAAAGTTGTAGTTGGAGACTGACCTGGGAAAAAGATAGAAAGGAAACCAAGGATGGATTCATCTACATGCTCATCAGTGAAATATCCTAAAATATAGGAGAACATGGTCGCAATTTGTCTGACTCGTTCTGAAACATGGTAGCAGAGTATGGAGGGTTATTTTTAGGAGTTTGTAATGATGGAGGGAGGAAATTCTCAAATATTTGAAACCTTTTGGGAAAATCTAGCTTTAGGTAGAGCTCAGTGATGGTTTCAATGGATAAAGGCACTTGCTCTGGTTATGATTGAATTTGCAGCATTTTATTAATGGATTGAGCTGTGATTATAATAAGGATTTCTGGGTTAGGGGTGACTATGGCTCTTTCATTTGGAAAATAGTTGATTTGGCATAGTCTGATGAGTTTAGGAAACTGATAGGTTTGTGGAAATGTGTATTTGGACAAGTTAGATTCCCATAGATGGATGGCATCTGCCTGATCAGAAAATTTGTCATGGCTCCAACAATGGAGCTCCAAAATCTTGCTATCAGTCACAGTATCATTTATTTTGATGTATTTATCATCCAAAGGAGTGTGGTTGACATCTATCAGGGGTGGTTGCAAGGGGTTTACTATTTGGTTGCTTTGGAAATCCATCAATTTGGTTCAATTATTGAATTAATAAGCTTGAATGATGGTGATGCGTACTCAAAATTACTTGGAGTACCAAAGTTTTGTTGGCGGAAGGGTCCAGGTAGTAGCGGGCTTCAATATTGGTCGGTAATGGTTTTTTGGTCTTTTCCGTAAATCAACTGAGATAGTGAAATAACGGTAATGTCAAAACATAACACATGGAAATTAACAGACAGCAAGTAACACAACATTCGATCCTTGGTTCTCCATAAATTTTTGAATGTTCTCTTTACATATATCAAGATATATTTATAGCCTTTCTACCAGTCATCCAGTAACCTCTACCTACACATGTCATCTAATGGTTCTCTAATCACGCAGGATCTAACACCATTATTTCTGAATCTACCAAATCTGTACCTTAAAGATATGAAATGACTAAAGGCCGGAATCTAGGACATCGGCTCTATATGTAATTATTGTACTTAAATACAACATGATATGACTAAAGCTGGTATAGTTCCCATCATACCACATTTTGTACACAAGGAATCTCTTTTTATAGTGGGAGTCATGTAACCACTGTACAATAGATACTTTTTTTGTACATAAGGAATCTCTTTTTATAGTGGGAGTCCTGAAGCCACTTTACAATGTGGAGATTCGTTTTGAGAAGGACGAACCCACAAAATAAACTGTCAATCGGATATCTATGAGGGATCCTATAAGATCACTTTTGGTAAAATAATGATTAATCAATATTTTCCCATTCTTTTATTGAATTATTATCTGCATCTCCTAGATCAAATTCATCAAACTCATCAAGGTCATCAAATTGATTCATCCTTTCATATTTGTCAATCATTTTGTTGATGTGATTTCTCCCAACTATACCTGGTATAGCATTGTCTAGCCATCCTGGTGCGTATCTGTATACAGAGCTAAATGGAGAATTTATCATGCATCCTGCTCTAAAAATTTCATCAAAAGATATTTCTCCACAGAAAAGAACATAGAGAGTGTATATGGTAATATGGTTATCAGAATCATTGACAAGCACACTATCTTCATGTACCAAATCAAATTCAATTAATAATTCATCTCTGGAGGCAACAAAATTTTCTTGTCTGAAAATGTTGATTGTTTCTTGTGGGGAGAAATTTCTTAATGTTTCTGATCTTGGCATAAATTTATAAATCAACACCCTGAACCAAGGACTCCAATGGCTGAATGGAGAGGAAAAAACATCAGAATAAAAATAAATTGTTAATCCTCCATTAACTCTTTCTCTCTGGAGTATATAAAAATAATGTTCCCAAGATAAGTCTCCACTATATATGAAACAGAATGCCCCCATGATATTTATAGAATATATAAAATATACTCTCCAATGTAGTTCTCTATATGGCATCTCCTGAAGGTAGCCTTGCCTACAAACATCCATCTCTAACCATTTCTGTAATATGATATGCCGAATTTCATGAGGCAACTGCTTAGATTTTCCTAAGAGACAATCAACACAAACAAATACTATGCAATTTTCACAAATTTTTATCCATCTGTATTTTCTTGGTGGTTGTGAACTGCTCGAAGCACCATCTCTCCTTTCCATTAGAAAAATTTTTATTTATTTTGTATCAACTGCTCCTTCCCTGGTCATCATATCAGCAAGATAATTATCTTTTATAGATTTGTACACAATATCAAAATCATATCCATCTAGCCATATGGCCCATCTCATAACTTTATTGTTGCCTTTCTCAAGAAATTTCTTATTGCTTAGCATGCCTTTCATGTGTTTTAGATCAGTCTTTACAATAAAATTTACAGATTTCAAATATAACCTAAAACGACTGATACCTTTATTTACAGCCAATATTTCTTTATGAGAAGAAGGATATTTTACCTGAGTATCATCAAATGCTCTAGAAGCATAAGCACAAAAAACTTCTTTTTTACCTATTTTCTGTATAAGTACTACTGCCCAAACACTATCAGAGGCATCTGTTTCTAAAATAAATGGCTGGCTTGTATTGGGTAGCTTTAATGCAGGAAGCTGTTGAACTTTCTGCTTTATCATCCTCACTGCTTCTGTCATTTTATTAGTCCATGTAGCTCCTTCTTTTAGTATTTTTTGGATAACCTTTGTATCTGCAGCCTGTCTTTCATAGAACTGGCGTACATAATTAAGACATCCAAGAAATATTTGTACCGCTTTAATATTTGGCAGATGATCTGGAAATTTTGCAAGGTGGACAAGTATATGAGGTTGTAGAGCAACTTGGCCCTGTGAGATATGCAAACCCAAATAATCTATTGAGGTTTTCCCTATCTGAAATTTATCTTCTAAGTCTGAAAGAAAAATACCATGAGAATATACAAGCTCATAAAATTTGTACAAATGAGCTTTATGTTCTGTAATATCTCTGCTAAATACTAGTACATCATCTATATATACATTGATAAAATTCAGAGAACCAAATATATCTTCCATCCTTTTCTGAAATTCAGATGGAGCATTTTTTAATCCAAATGGCATGACCTTCCATTGAAACTGTCTATGAGGTACAACAAATACAGTTTTGTACCTATCTTCTTTGACAATTCCAATTTTCCAGAAACCACTTTTTAAATCAAACTTGTTGAAAAAATTAGCATTTGATATTTTTGGAAGTAAAATTTCTTTATTCGGGAGTGGGTACCTGATAGGAAATAAAGCATCATTCAATTGTTTGTAATTAATTACCAACCTCTTCTTTCCACGCTTCTGTTCATTGTGCTTGTTAACATAGAAAGCTGGACATGCCCATGGGCTCTTGCTTTTCTCTATCAATCCTTGCTTTAGAAGATTTTAAATCTCCTTTCTGCAAATCTCCTGTTCTGTTAGACTCATATGATTAGTAGAAGACATTTGTGGCTTAGGTACATAATTTTCTGCATATGGTAAAGTGACAAAATATTTTTCACGAGTCCAAAATGCGTCTGGACGATCAGCTGTGCAATTTTTTTTTAGCTTCTCTACCACCCCTGAAAGAAGTTTCTCACCATGAATATCAGCATTTCTAACAATTTTATTAATTTAGGCCAAGTCAGATAATGATTTTTCAACAAGATCTGGCTGTTCTGGTGGGAAACGAATAACATAATCATTTTTAGACAGAAGAGATCTGAATCCTTTGAGAGTGTTTAGCGTGAACACACCCCTATCAATTGTTACTGGTAGGTGCATATTCACAAAATATTGTCCAAGTAACATGTCTGAACCTGTGTGATAGCTATATAGAGTAACGCATGTCTGTACATCATCAACAAATATTGGAAAATTTGGAGCAATATGCTTAATCTCTACAGTTTGTTGATTAACTGCACGAAATAGGATACTGGTGGGCTGCCAATAGTAAGCAGGGATTGAATCATGTTTACAGCAGTTACTCATAGCTCCTGTATCAATTTGAGTATCCAAAATATATCTTTGAATCCCTGGGACTTTTATAATGATAGAAACAACAATTCTGTCACCTATGCTTTGCGTGTCAGCGACCTGTGGAAGGTCAATAACTTCTATTTCTATTGATTTTTTAGGGCACTGAGACTCGGCTTTTTTCAAAAGAATCCTGATTAGCCTTGAATTCTTATCTTCATAATCTGCTAAATATTTCTGTAATCTAGAGGCTAGAAAAATCATTTCTTCTCATATTTCTCTCATTGATTTTTCTAAATATTTTAATGAAATATTTAGAGATTATTCTTCAGTGATTAGAAATTCTTCAGCTGATTTAATCATATCAGTAGGTAAATAGAATTTTTCTGCATTAAATTCTTCTTCTTCTCCTTGTTGTTTTCCTCTTGCAGGCAATTTTTTCTCTAAAACACCAAGTTTTTCATTCAATCTTCTTTTAATTGTTATCTATCCTGGTGCCAGACTAGCTATCTGCCTTTTTAGTTCTTCAATTTGAGATTGTAAAGAAGAGCTAAATACATGATGTAACATTTTTATTTCTAGAACAAATTCTTCTCCAGAATTTGAACTATCTGTAATTGACATTTTATTAAAATCACAATGAATACTAGTTTCATTTTCATCTGATTCAGTATCAGGAATCTCAAAGTATTCACCATCTGAATAGGAGATGAGATCCCAATCTTCAGGATCATAAGTGGTACTAAAGATATCCATTATCTTCATTTGGCGCTTTCCTTTTCTTTCTGTACATTTGTTTGCATAATGGCCCTCTTTTCCACAAATAAAACATACTGATTTTCTGGAAGGCTTATCTCTTTTCCTAAATACAAAACGTCTCTTTTTATTACGGGTTTTCTTGAAATTTGTTTTTTATTTATTCCTTCCTCTGTATTTTTCTGGCCAGTCACAATTGCAATATTTTTTCTTTGCAGTTTTTTATTTCTTTTTATAGCAACCAAAGCTATATGTCTCATTAAAATTATCACAGAATTGTGCTAAAGTTCATCTGCTTCTTGAAATTATTTTTTATTTTTGATGCAGCACATTCTTTTTGCAGAATTTTCAATATATGCTGATGGAGTGATGCAAAAGATAAATTTTCTATCTGTACTCTATTTTCTTCAGAATAAAATTGTATCAATTCAGGTATTTTCCCTGGTATAGAAGCAACATAGTGTCTCAAATATGCAACATTATGTGGATCTTCAATCCTATATAATAATGATTGCATTGTGCAGAAATAATCATGTAATTGATCAACATTACATAATCTCTGTGCAATAAACATTTGTGCATGGTGCTCAAACTCTATGGGTTATGCTCCTACAAATTCATGTACTAGTGCAGAGAAGAGTGATGCTAAAGGGTCTGGAGTTTCTATAATAGCATCTTTTTCTTCCTGTGTTAACTTTTCCCACCATAGCTTCAAAATACCTGTGAATTCCCATGTTATTTGAATTGTAATGTTTGACCAACTTGCCTTTGTCTCTGCCTTCCTTTGTAATTCCCATGCATGAACCTTTTGAAATGTTTCATAAGTCTCATTATAAGACATACAATCAATA
Organism: Pinus albicaulis; assembly: GCA_034641835.2. Lineage (NCBI taxonomy): Eukaryota > Viridiplantae > Streptophyta > Pinopsida > Pinales > Pinaceae > Pinus > Pinus albicaulis. The sequence goes on along the minus strand of CM076582.1, from coordinate 1,370,306,660 downwards.
GAAAACAATAGAGTGCTTCCAAATCCTTTCGAAGTATTTTCATTTTGTGAGGGTATATCTGCCATATTCCTAGCATATCTCTTAAAAGGGCTATCTTTCTCATATATATATATATATATATATATATATTTGTTTTTTTTTTTTTGAAAACTAGGGTTTTATCACATGGCGCGGGGGTGGTTTTGTTTTTTTTTTTTTTTGAAATTTGAGTGGTTTATTGCATTTTGAAAGGTGGTTTGGCGGTTTGGAAATGGGGGGGTGCGATAGAATGTGGTAGCATCGCGTAGCAGGGGAGAGGGGGAATGAAACCATCCATTTCGCACCCCCCCCCCCTCTATTTTAAACTTCGAATAGTAGGGAGTGTGAAAGGGCTCTTTGGACTTTGGATATGATCAATGGTGATCGGGCGGTAGGTGGAAGTTGCAGATTTTCAAAGAGGTGAGATCGGGTAATCGTTAGGAAGAGAGTTAAATTAGAAATGGGGTTATGAAATATAGTAAGTTGGAGACTAAAATGAAATAAGGTCGGGAAACATATTAAACAGGGGGGGTTAAGTCAAAGGAAAGTGGGCCACAATTAATATTTTATTTCACATTTTAAAACTTTGAATAAGTGGGTTTTGTTGTTTTCTGAAAACGCAAAGTTTATTTAAGAGGAGGAGGGTTTTAACGAGGGGAAAAGGGTTAGGATAAGGGGAAATGGTTTCCAAAAGAGGAAAAGGGGATTTAGCAATGGGAAATGGTTTCCAGGAGAGGAATAAGGGATTAGGATAAAGGGAAGGTGTTATAAAATGTCTTTTATCATGGATAAGCATAATGAGGCTTATATAATCTTTGAAAAGTACTCTACCTACCCTTTTATTCATCCTAACATTTTTTATTTCCTTCATTTGGTGCATTTGAGCTTGCTGACCCTTTTTTCTTCTTTTGAAAAGAAAATTAATTTATTTCTAACCTTATATCTTCCATTGGCTCAGATTAAACTTATGAGCTCATTTCTATTCTCTACCTAACTACCAATCTTCCAAGATTAAATGGTTTGGTTAGACCTTTATTCACTAACTATCATGACATAAAATTTAAAGGCATGCATTGTCAATATTAGATTGCATGATCATCATGAATTGTGGCATTTTGAACAAGTTGCGCACAATTTATTTGCAAAATTAAAGTAAGCTAAGAGTAGTGGCATTTGAATGTGCAACACTTTCAGAATTTATTTTTGTTTATTTTTGTGGGATTCATATTTTATATCCTTTTTTATCTTTATTTATTTTGTTTCTTTAATTATTCTTTAAGGACATACCCTATTTTTATTTTTTTAATATGGGAAAACATTTGCAGAATGAAAAGTATGTACAATAGTACAAGACATAACATAACCAATTCAAAATTATGATCCCTATTATTATAGGACCCTAACAGTGGCTCCACTTGGGGATGGCATCTCCTTGTGAGGTGTCAAGAACCTTCTAATCAGTGGCCTTGGAACTTTGGCTTTGCTTCGCTTGGAACTTCTTTCTGTGATATCCTTTATTCAAACGTATGATGTTATGTCTTTTTAAAGCTTAGGGCCTTCTCTTCGAGCTTCAACTTTGTAAGATAATCATCCACTCCAATCTAAAATTTTCTATGGTATTTGAAATGAGTTAAAAACAATCAAATGAACTACTGGTTATTTTGGTGAAAATTAATGCTTCAGCATTTGACCATTGACTGGTCCACCTGGTAGATCTGTTCCATCTAATTCTTTCAAGAAAAATGCATTGTTGCCTCTGTAACCATAAATAATGTATGGGCCTTTCCAGAGATATTCAAATTTCACATGTTTCCCTTTGTCTTCCCTTCTGGAATCCCATTTTAGTACTTGATCACCTATGAAGAAATCATCTGCTTTAGTTTTCTTATCAAAGATCTTCTTGATTTTGTCCTAAATTACTTGGGCTTTGATATAAACTTCTTCCCTTGTTTTTTGAAAATGAATTTTTTGGATTATCCTCCTTTGGATATCATTTGGTTCTACTTTCAGCTCTTGAATCATTTTCATCACTGGAACTCCTAATGAATATGGAAAAACAACATCCATCCCATATACTAATTGATAGGGAGATGTACCAATGGATTTATTTGTAGTTAGTCTGTCTGCCCATAGGGCATTCACCAACCTTTTATTCCAGGTTTTCTTGTTATCCTCTAGTAACTTCTTGATGATGTTGATCATGCTTTTGTTTGAAGACTCTGCTAGTCCATTACCTTGAGGGTAATAGGTAGTGGAATGGCATAAGGTGATATGGTATCGGTCACCAAAATCTATCATTTTCTTGGATTTGAAGGTAGCAACATTATGAGTAATAAGCTTTTGTGGGCATCCAAATCTAGAAAGGATGTTATTTTCAAGAAATGAAATAATGATAGAGTTTGTGGCTTATCTAGAAGGGACTTATTCTATCCACTTTTTAAAGTATTCAATGGCTATCAATATCCATTTATGTTGGGCAGAGGAGGGTGGGTGAATTTCACCAATGAATTCTAAACCCCATTGTTGAAATGACACTTCTACTGAGATAGGTTTGAGGGGTATTGGTAAGAGTTTCTTCTTCCCTTCAAATATTTGACATTTGTGATAGGAGGTCACATACTTTCTAACATCTGCAAAAAGAGTGGGCTAGTAAAAACCCACCCTTAGAATTTTGTCAGTAGTTGTTTTCCAATATAGGTATCCTCCACAATATCCTTCATAAAATTCCTGCATGACTTTGTCAGCTTCATATTTTAATAAAAAATTTAATAGAATGCCACCATGATCTTTCCAAAATAAAAAATTATTTAAGATACAATATTTCATTGCTTTCATTTTTTAGAATCTACTTTTAGTTCTAGATAAACCAGGAGGAGCTTGTAAGTTGAGTAAAACAAATATAAGGTCTACATAACAGGGTGAATCAATGAAACATTCACTGATTTGTGGAGTCGCCATATGTAGAGATTTTTAATAAAATCATGTATTGACGGATTCTCCTAATCTAACAATTATATGTCACTGTTAAATACATAATCCTTCTACTAAAATATTTGCGGAAATTTAATCTCCAATTGCAAACACATGAAGAAAAATCAATCACACATAACACATAATTTTTTTACTCTGAAAGAATAAGGCTAAAAACCCCACTATCATATATTATGTATATCATGGATCATGAAAAAATCTCATAAAAAACTCTACTCCAAGAGCTCTTAGTACAAGATACAATCATCTCACACTGTCATACAAAAATTGGCATAAGCATGCACCAATTTATTGCCTCCTGATAGCCTGCATCCACTACGCAATCCCTGCTGATGAATATCCCTGAATGAATTCGATCTTTCCTTGCCTTGACTACGCAATCCTCATTGACATCTCCAATGTATGTGTAGTTGCATTGAATGCACCACTATAGTCACAACTGATAGTCAAACATGCCCTTTCACCTATCTCTCAACTGGGTCTCCACTAGATCTGAAAATACATGTAGTTAATAGTAGTATTTCTTCAGTTTCATGTGAGACCACTTCTTGTGAATTAATTAAATATTTAATTCACTGATCTCTCACTAGTGTATCTTTAGTTACAACTAGTTACAACTAGCACAACTGAGTTTAACTCACTTAACTGAGTTAAAATAAATAACAAATCACATAACTACACATCCAACTCCGTTACAAATTTGTATCACTCAATTATAATGAAGTCCACTCTACATGTCCCAACAACCAACATTAGAACTCGTAATTCCTTCAGTAAACCGGTTTTCCACATCAGTTAACTGAAATCAAGTGCTTCAAGAGAATAGATTAGTATTTATTATCTATTATTTTGAAGGGCTAATAATAATTGACATGCGATCTATTTTTAGACATGCGATTGTTAGGACCTCACAATGTACCATTTTGACCATACATTTTGACACCACTTTACTCTTTATAGCCATATTTAAAAAGGTTACATTATCATTTCCATCCATTTTATCCAAAAGTATATGAAATCCTTCTCTTTACTATATATTTAATTTTTTTTACATATAATTCCGCATTGCTCTTATTTTTTATCATTAATCGAAGGTAGATAGTTGCTAATACAAGTCTAAAAGATCGCAGATAATCTATGATAAGGAACGTGCTGTTGCTGAAACAGTCGGCCTGTTGCTGAAACAGTCGGCTCCGTTGCTGAAACAGTCAAATCTGTTGCTGAAACAGTCAGCGACACGTAAATCCCGTTACTACTCGTGATTTGCGATTTCGAAAGAATATTTCAGGAACAATGGCAACAAGACGAAGACAAGCAAGGAAAGTTGTTACATGGATTGTTCTGAAGCCAGTATTTTTGTATCTGTTGTAACAATATTTTTCTATGGAAGAATAGAAAGACCCTGTTTTTAAAATAGAAGATCAGATTTGGATAAAAATAAGATTTCTCTGATGTAACTGTAATAGATGTCTCCTCTTTAAAAAGAGGAGACATCATCATTAGAGGGGGTGTGAGAGACTGCAGGAGAGACATTATTTTGAGCGGAAAGGAGCAAGACTCCATTGTAATGTATCATTCCTTTTTGACAGATGAATAAAGGTTTCTTTTGAGCACTTCAATTTAAATTATTTCCTCTGGGGAATCTTGTGAGAAGGAAAGGGCCCACCTTCATCACAAGATTCACCCGATTTCTCCTGTATTTTGTTAACTTCTTTATGTTATTCGCACCTTAATTTAACTTTGTTTGCTGAAGAATCATTTACACAGTTCTGTAGTTCTTTTTAAGCACTCTGTTTTCTTTAACACTGCATTAGCTTTGTACCATTCATTCTTAAGAAGCCAAGAGATATTTTTCCGTTATTTGTTTGAATGTGTGATTGACACCGGGAAACAGGTGCTGAAGATTCCTGTTTAGAGGAATAGGGTCCTGTTCCCCGTAGGTTGATCCTCTTTTTCTGTAGTGTGATTGATATCAGGAAACAGGTGCTGAAGATTCCCGTTCAAGGGAATAGGGTCCTGTTTTCCTTCGATTGATCCTTTTATATAGTGTGATTAATATCAGGCAATAGGTACTGAAGATTCCTATTTGGAGGAATAGGGTCATGTTCTCTGTTATGGTTGATTGATCTCCTTTCCTGCAGGGTAGTTTACTTTCATTATCTTTCCCTAGAATTCTTTTAATGAAGGACTGCACTAGAGGGTTTGTTTCTGCTGTAACACAAGTAGGCTTCAGCTTTGTTAAAGTGATGGTGTGAATAGTTAGATTTGTATGATTGATAATTGTGTGACTTCTACTACAACATTTCTTTTCTTTTGGAATTGAGCATATCTAGTGTGTGATTGTCTTTGGAATAAATAGACCTTCCCGGGTTGACAATTTATGTGGTGCTTGAATTGTAAAACAATTAAAGCGACCAACATTTTGGCGCGGTTGCCGGGGAAGAAAAATTATAGATTTCAAAAGAATTGATATTTTCTTTCTAGATGTGAAGATTGTATGAGAGGACGCGGAACCCAGAAGAAAAATAACCCTACAGGTGGCAAGGGCAAAGGAAGGGGAGGAAGAAAGACTTTTATTGACGAAATTGTATCAAAGTCTGAATCATCACAGAGGTTAAGTTCTCAAAAACCAAAACCTCAGCGCTCCCCTCAATCAGATTAAAAAACAGAAGAAGTTGTGAGCCCTGAAAACGTAGAGGAACCAGTAACAGATATTAAAGAACCAGCAGCCAGTGCTGGAGAATCAGAAGGAAGTACTAACAAATCAGCAGAGCACGTTGAGGAACTAATAGAAAATATTGGGCGACCAGTGGAAAAGATTGAGGAGCCAGTAGAAGATTTTGAGGATCGAGCAAGTGCAGTAGGATAACAACCAATGGAAGGAAACAATGAAGAATTCTTCAGTGGAGGACGTGTAGATCCTGAAGGAGAAGGAAGGGATGAAAATTCTCTCTCTACCTTGGGATTTCCTATCAGTGATCTCCCTAGAGGAACAACCCCTATGAAGAATATTCCATTGTGAGCTTTACCCAACTTCCATGGTTTATCCTCTGAAGATCCGGATGAATTTCTTTTTGAATTTGACATATTACGCAGAAGTTATGATTATGTTACTAATGCTCAGAATTTGAAACTGTTTCCAGCAACATTAAAAGGAAATGCTTTAATATGGTTCATGAGCCTTGGAAGTTAGGTAATCACAACATGGGAACAGATGAAACAGAAATTTCTGCTTAAATGTCAAGATTATTGTCGGACAAGAGAAAAGAGGGAGGAACTATTCAACATGGCACAAAATCCAGACGAGAATTTGGAGGACTATGTGGAAAGACTGCAGTATAATCTGCAAAGATCTGATCATCCGAATGTAAGTAAAGAAATTCGTAAAACAATATTACTTAGAGGATTAAGGGATGATTGTTTAGACATGTTAAATATGCTTGGCAAGGGAGATATATCTAAAGAATCATATGATGAGATTGTTGAACTATGTAAAAGATGTTCAAGAGGAGCTACAAGGAACAGAGCAAGTAACAGAGATCCCACCTATTCAAGAGTTCAGAAATCAACCAGTGGGGGAGCAACAAGAGCTGAAATAGGTAATTTACTTGAAGAATTTAAAACTGAGATGTTAAGTTCTTTTGCTTCACAAATTGACACCTTGTAGGTTAAAAAGAAGCAGGCTGAAGCATAAGCAGCTCTGGCTGTTTTTTGCCCTAAATGCAGAGATAAACATCCACTAAGGGAATGCCCATTGGACAAAATACCAATTTGCACCCTTTGTGAGAAAGATCATGAAACACAACAATGTCCCTCTCTACTGGGAATAAAGGCAGCACTGCAGCCAACGGAAGAAGAAGCTGAAGCAGTTTACCTGCTAACACAAAGAAGACAATGGCAACCAAAAGAACAAGGTATGAATTCTAGTATGCCATTTAATCGTTGGAATAATTATTCTGCTTTCAGTCAAACAAATTACCCTCCCTTTAATCAAATGCAATACCCACCCTTTAATCAGATCAACTACCCACCCATACAATAAAAAAACCCTCCCTTTGTTGATCCTGCAATGTAGACTCCTTGGTCCCCACAACAACCATCTTCTTTCAATCCATGGAATTCAAATTGGAGAAGCCAACAACTCCTGTATCCAAATCAATTTCCTCAATTTCAGCAACCACTTCCTCTACCATCAAGTGCTCCACCAAATAATCAAATGAGACCTCAGCTACCTGTGCAACCAAATTCTAACCCCAATAATAAAGTTGTGCAAGTCATTGATATTCAGAATCAGCCTACATTTTCTACTATGCAATGTAATGATATTCATTTGAGATCTGGAAAAATAGTAGAACCTATCATCGATGATACAACCTCTTCTGATTCTGATAAAGATGAAATTGAGAAACATAAAAAATCACAACCACCCTCTAACAAGGGTGTTGAAATAACATAGCCACCATTCCCCGAGCATTTAGTTTTAACTAAAACGCCTGAAATACCTGCTTTTAATCTTTTATGGGAATTGCAAAACTTGTATGTTAAAATTTCACTTTTACAAGCATTGAGAGATGTACCAATTTATGCCAGAACCATGAGGGACATTTGTGTTAAGAAACCTGGTAGGAAGACTAAAGACCCCCTTACAGTTCATGTTATGGGTGATCTATCTGCATTAATGTCTGGAAAAACCCCTCCTATGAAATATGGTGACCCCGACCATCCTACTGTGACAGTTCAAATTGGTAAAACGATAATTCCTCAAGTTCTAGTAGATCTAGGTGTTGCAATAAACATTATGACTCTTTAAACTTCACAGTTGTTACAGCTAAATAACACAATTAGAGATTCACCAACCATCCTAGAGTTAGCTGACCGTTCTACAATTAAACCAAAAGGAGTTGTTGAAGATCTAGTTATCTCGGTTGAATCCTGGAATTACCCAGCTGATTTTGTGGTATTACAAACTAAAACAAAGTTGGGGGGACACCCTTTAATTCTAGGAAGGTCGTGGCTAGCCACAGTCGATGCCTTTATGAGCTGCAGATATGGTTCAATGACAATTTCTAATGGTTATGAAACTAAACAGCTTACTCTTTATCCTCATGCTACACCTATAATTAATAATGAAAATTCTGTGTGGATGGACTATGATGATAATGCTATTCAGCCCATTTTAACTATCGGACAAGCCTTAACTCTTAAAGACAATACAGAGGATGAAATAATTAATAATTTTATTTGCGAACCTTCCTCTGTAATTGCTGAAACACACAATCAATTGACTGCACTTTTTGAGACGGATACCCAGGAAAATATTGAATCTGAAGATCTATCTCAGACATTAACCACCATCTCATCTAAAAGCATAACAGTGGAAATCAAACCTGGCAAAACATTAAATATAAATCCTGATCTAACAGTTGCTGAAACACAACAATTAATGAAGTTATTACTTGAAAATAAGGAAGCATTCGCATGGGATTACACGGATATGAAGGGAATCTCTTCTGAATTATGTACTCACCGAATTTATATTAAAGAAGGGTGCCGACCAGTCTATCAACCCCAAAGACGAATGAACCCTAATTTAAGAGAGATTGTTAAAGAAGAACTTCAGAAATTGCTTAATGCAGGATTTATATACCCCATATCTGACAGTGAATGGGTTTCCCCATTGGTAATAGTCCCTAAGAAAAACGGGAAATGGAGATTGTGTGTTGATTACAGAGCCTTAAACAAAGCTACTCAAAAGGACCACTTTCCTTTACCTTTCATTGATCAGGTGTTGGATAGTCTGTCAGGAAAGAAATTCTTTTCTTTTTTAGATGGATTTAGCGGGTATAACCAAATTAGAATTGCACCCCAAGACCAAGACAAGACCACTTTTACTAGTCCTTGGGGAACTTTTGCCTATAGAGTTCTTCCATTTGGACTATGTAATGCACCAACAACTTTTCAAAGGGCTGTTATAGGAATCTTTTCTGATATGTTGAATGACTCTATGGAAATATTTATGGATGATTTTACTCCTTATGGTGTGTCTTTTGAAGATGCATTACAAAATCTTGAGAAGGTACTTAAACGATGTATACAGGCTCACCTCTCCCTAAGTACTAAAAAATTTCATATGATGATGAGTGAAGGAGTAGTGCTTGGACATTTTATTTCACCTCAAGGCATTCAGGTAGACCCATCCAAAATACAGGTCATTCAGAATCTTCCTGTTCCTAAAACACAAACTGATGTGAGAAGTTTTCTAGGACATGATGGATACTACAGAAGATTTATTAAAGATTTTTCTAAGATAGCTTCTCCATTATTTGTATTGCTTATGAAAAATGCTGAATTTAATTGGACTAATCTTTGTCAGAAAGCCTTTGTAGAACTCAAGCATCAGTTATCTATTGCTCCAATTTTGAGAGGACCTGATTGGGCACTCCCCTTTCATATATCTTATGATGCTTTAGACACTGCAATTGGAGCTGTCTTGGGACAAGAAGAAAACCATCTTCCTTATGCTATCTATTTTATCAGTAAGAACATGACCCCTGCTGAGCTTAATTATACAGTTACCGAAAAGGAATTTCTTGCAGTGATTTATGCCATTAATAAATTTTGACATTACATCACTGGTTATTCTACTTTTGTCCACACTGATCACTCGGCTATTAAGTATTTAATGAAAAAATCTGTCACAAATGCTCGAGTTACCAGATGGTTATTGTTACTACAGGAGTTTGATATTACAATTGTAGATCGGCTAGGTAAAGAAAATGTTGTGGCTGATTTCCTTTCGCGGTTAAAAACTGATAATAATGTTCCAATAGATTATTCCTTTCCTGATGAGTATTTATTTGCAGTCTCTGCTCACTCTCCTTGGTATGCAAACATTGCTAATTATTTGGTTGCAGGAAAGTTACCATCACACTTGTCATATAGGGAAAAGAGAAGAATTGTTCAACAAAGTGCCAGGTATAGCTGGATAAGCAGGTGTCTTTTCTACACAGGGCTTGATTAGGAAATCCAAAGATGCATTAGAGAGGATGAGGTGTACGACATACTAAAAGCTTGTCATGATGGCCCCTGCGGAGGGCATTTTGCTGATAAAACAACAGCACACAAAATTTTGAGGATGGGTTACTATTGGCCCTCATTGTTTAAAGATGCAAAGAAATATGTGCGGGCTTATGACATCTGTTAGCGAATGGGTCAACCCAATCATAGAGATCAAATGCCATTAAACCTCCAGGTAGTACCCGAACCATTTGAAAGATGGGCCTTAGATTTCATAGGACCCATTAATCCTCCATCCAATCAGAGAACTTATATATTAGTCTCTATAGACTATATGACTAAATGGGTGGAAGCCAAGGCACTTATTAGAGCCAATGAAGAAGCTGTCCTATCTTTCTTATTTGAAGAGATCTTTACTAGATTTGGAATTCCTAGAGAGCTAGTTACAGATGGAGGACCTCCATTCAATTCTCATGGTTTTAAATCTATCCTTAAAAAATATCATATTCATCATAGAATGACTACACCATACCACCCCCAGGCCAATGGGTAGGTGGAAAGCACAAATAAAGTAATAGAAGCCATTCTAACTAAAACAGTGAAGGATAACTAAAAGGATTGGTCTCAAGGCTCCCTGAAGCACTATGGGCTTACAGAACTACTTGGAGAAATACTACATGATTTTCTCCCTATGAATTGGTTTATGGTAAAAATGTTTTTTTTCCTGTGGAATTTGAAATTAAAACTTTAAGAACTGCTTTAGCTGTTAACCTTGATTTGGCTGATGTGCAGACAGCTAGGTTGCAGCAGCTTCTTGAATTAGATGAAAAGAGATTAGATGCCATTCACCAAACAACCATGATTCAACAACAAATAATGAAGTGGCATGATAAAATCATCAAACACAAGCAGTTCCAAAAAGGTAATTGGGCCCTATTGTATGACTCTCGGTTTGAAAACTTTCAGGATAAGCTACGTACGCGATGGCTGGGACCTTATGAAGTAGATGTTGTTTTTCCTAATGGAACAGTAAGACTTTTAACAATTGATGATTCTTAAACACCTCTCCTAGTAAATGGTCATAGGCTTCGTTTGTACCAGCGCCCTATTTCTAAAGAAGATTTCAAGGCTGCTTGCATGACTGATACACATTATCTTTTTCTAGGGGAGTCCTCTGCTCCTCACAGCATTTAATTTTCTGCACTATATTTTTAGTATTAGATTATATTTAAAACTAATAATCCCTGTCAAGGGTTGGCATGTTACAATTGTATTTTGCAGATTAAGGAAGAACTCACCAAGGAGGACAGTTTCATCACAAGAAGATCTAAAGCTTCAATCAGAGGAGCTTTGTTTCCCTCATCTCAATTCATTTCCTCATTTCCCAACAATGTCTCTTTTATCACTTATCCCCTTACTCCATATTTCCCTTCTTACTATTTTTCCTATCGTACCCATTCCTGAAACACCATCTTTCAGCTAGCATTTCTCGTTCCCTACTATTGAAATCATTCCTCAGCAAGTACTTCTCCCAGTTTTCTTAATTCCAGATCATTACATTCCATTTTCCTTATTTTTCCATTGTTGAAACACCACTTTCAGCAACATGTCATTCATTTTTCCATTGCTGAAACACCACTTTCAGAAACCTGTCATTTATCTTTCCATTGCTAAAACACCATTCCTTTCCTCTGCTACACAAGTTTTTCAGTACCCCACTTTTATTCTTCAGATCCCTTGGGTGAATATTATCCAGTATTGAGCAGACCCTGATATGCTCCTGTTTCTACATTTCAGAGAAATTTAAAGATTCTTCCATCAGTATTAAGCCACTATGAAGCACTCTATACTTCAAATTATAAAAAAAAAGGTAAAAATATAAGGTATGCGGATTTTCTTATGTAATACAGTTAAATAATAGTTTAAAGAAAGGATCTTTCCCATTATGATTACAATCCCCGCACACTTAAACATCATTTCATCACACGTAAGGGGGGAATTTCGAAAATTAAAATCATCATTCCACACCATCCAATCCACCGTCACTCTTCATTTCCATTATTTCCGCCGTCATTGACACTCCATATCCTCAGTCACAACGATTAGCTTGATCAAGCCTGTGTTTCTGTTCTCTGCACCTTTGCATTTGACTCAAGTTAGTAGCTATGGGAGGCTCGACTATCAGACATGAGCCTAGCTCAATAACTCTTCTCGAATTATTTCCGAAGGCTTACCAAATTTTTCAGCAGGCAGGTTGGATTACATATTTCGAAAGGCTAGGAGAATTTGATCGTCGGCAAGTTTTAGAGTTTGCGCAGAATTTTCAGGAAGATTACTCCATAGTCCAAGGGGTCTGAATTTCGGTCACAGAGGAAGATATAGCACAATTTTTAGGGTTGCTGGTCACAGGTGCTCGGTGGTTTAGCAGGAAACAAGTCATCTTAAACGCACAACAGGACTTCCTTCTTCCAGAGGAATAGGTTGATATTAAAGGCCGTGGCATAAGTCTGCATTCATTACCTTGCCCATGGCCAAGCGTAGCTGAATTTATCAAGCACTATTTAACTTGCGAGGGGCGTTACCAAGTAGTTTATCAACACGACTTTGTTTTAATGAGCCATTTTCGGCATGGTCGATTAGTCAACATTCCTTATTATCTGCTTGGATGTATTAAAAATATGTCATATTACTGTAGACGGGTAAGATTCCCATCACTTTCCCTTACCCATCATCGCTTATGTCAATTATTAATTCAGATGGATTTTTCTCAGCAAAACCCCCCTCTAAATAACCCACCCTTACTTCTCCAGCAAGCCCCTGAAATACCCCAAGAAGCTGGAAATCCTCAAGAAATCTCTGAAATCTCTTATGAACAGCAACTAGAAGATATTCCTGGCCCTCCATTGATTCCATCTTCACAGCTAGTTGACCTATCCCCAAGTTCATCTCATTTAGCAGAGTGATCCCATCCCACCGTCCACATCTCTAGCGATGATTCTCAAGCTGAAACACCCCCATCATCCCCTACTCATAAAAGAAAGAGACGAATTGCAACAGTCTCTATCTCAAAAAGGAAAACAAGGGCCACATCCCAAGCTATCACCTTTTCTGATAGCCCTTCCCCTACAAAAGAATCTTCCCATAAAAGGAAAAGGAAAGTCACTGATTTTTCTGCTTTCCTACCTAGGAGAAAAATGAAAACGACTGTTGAAGCTGAATTCATTGCCATTTCCCCTGATCCTGCATATATTTTGCTAAAACTTCATTCCTCATCACCATTCCAAATTCCTGAATCATTACCCATCTCGTCCTGTGGCACTGCTCCACAAGAACCAGATGCCCAGGATAATATGACATCATTTTCTACTCAAAAAGTAACTGCTCCACAAGAACCAGTTACTCACTCAGCAGCTGAAACACAAGAACCAGCTACTGAAGTGCAAAAATCAAACACCAAGCATGATAATATAAGGAAACTAGCTGTAGCTGAAACACAAGAACCAGCTACAGCTGCGGATCAGCAATCAACTCCAGCGAAAGCAACCAACACACAGGGTTCACTCACCATGGCATCTTTATTGGAGGAAAATGAATTTTTAAGGTCAGAAGTAGAGGCCTACAAAAAAGAGTTGGTAATGGCAAGGGAAGCCTTTGATAAAGAATTAAATCTCTACATGTTGGCACACACAGCATCAGTAAAAAAGAATGACCCATGTAAAGAATACATGTGCCATGAATGTGGAAACATTTACCAACAGGCCAGATACAAAATAGTTAAAGTCCCAGTGCCTGAGACATCCACATCAGTTGCAGTCAAAGAAGAACGCCCTACTGCCACACAAGAACCAGTAGGGCCCTCAAAAATTCTGGAGAAAGAAACCAAGCCCCAGATATCCTGCCCTGTATTAGTTAATTCAGCTACTCAGACTATGCCTCTGCCCAGTACTTATAATGCTGAAACACAAACTCTACCATGGAAAGAGTTGGAAACAATGAATAAGTGGAAGCAACAGTATGATATTGATCAAGATAAAATGTTATAACAGCATAAGTTGGCTTGGCAGAATCAGATGTATGCCAACTGGGATAACTGGGAGCAGACACTTCAGCAACTTAAGGATTCTAAGAAAGAAATCAAGGAGTTAAAAGACAAACTAGTCCTAATGTTTTCATTAGTACAAAAATTGCTAGCCACCGGGAAACCTTCTTTGAATTATTCTCTGTTTCTTTCTGAGCGCCTTGTTTATTTTCAGTTGAAAGCAATTAAGGATGGGAGACCTCATGAGTTGCTCACAGCGGAACAATTTGTCAAAACATTTGCTGAGGCCTCCGCTAGTGATCAACATTTGTTATGTGAAATTTATCTTCATAATGAGGCTATGCCTGAAAATAGAGAGGTCAACCTAAATCCAATTGTTGGTGATATAAAAATTAGGGCATTTTTTTCATTTCTTGCCAATCAAATCACATGGTAAACTGCTTTTCTCGTGATTAGGCACAATGAGTATAATCGCCTCCTTTGGATAAGACCAGAACCTTCAAATCGTGCCATTTTTGTAGCAGAATATCATCAGTTTTTGTAGAAGCCAGGAATGAGCAGGTACATACAACAATTGCAATCTTCAGTACTCCGAGAGTGTCATCAGTTAATCAGGGTCAAAGAGGTTGCTACTTTGAAGGAAAACACCATGTTCTGGCAACAAACCTGTAAAGAAAGACAAGAGTATAATCCCTTTAGCCCTGATAATCTTCAAACTGCATTGTCCAGAATACCAAACTATGTCAGATGCATTCAGCAATGCACCGAGAATTGGATTGGTTATCATTTTCACTTCCCTGTCTTATGGATGCCGGCATAACGATATCAGCCTCACTACAAATTGGCTAACAGGGACGAGGTAGCAGCATGGCAGAAACAACAGAGTAACCAGGGATTTAGATCTTCGACAGAGGCCACCTTCCATAGTTATTGCTTGAGTAACTTGCATGCAAAGAGTCAGTACTCAGACTCTGACTCAGAATAAAAGTTGCCTGAGGACATGCAACCCTTTCAGCTGGGGGGGATGTTAGGACCTCACGATGTACCATTTTGACCATACATTTTGACACCACTTTACTCTTTATAGCCATATTTAAAAAGGTTACATTATCATTTCCATCCATTTTATCCAAAGGTATATGAAATCCTTCTCTTTACTATATATTTAATTTGTTTTACATATAATTCCGCATTACTCTTATATTTTATCATTAATCGAAGGTAGATAGTTTCTAATACAAGTCTAAAAGATCGCAGATAATCTATGATAAGGAACATGCTGTTGCTGAAACAGTCGGCCCGTTGCTGAAACATTCGACCCTATTGCTGAAACAGTCAAATCTGTTGCTGAAACGGTCAGCGGCACGTAAATTCCGTTACTACTCGTGATTTGCGATTTCGAAAGAATATTTTAGGAACAATGGCAACAAGACGAAGACAAGCAAGGAAAGTTGTTGCACGGATTTTTCTGAAGATAGTATTTTTTTATCTGTTGTAACAATATTTTTCTATGGAAGAATAGAAAGACCCTGTTTTTAAAATAGAAGATCAGATTTGGATAAAAATAGGATTTCTCTGATGTAACTGTAATAGATGTCTCCTCTTTAAAAAGAGGAGACATCATCATTAGAGGGGGTGTGAGAGACTGCAGGAGAGACATTATTTTGAGCGGAAAGGAGCAAGACTCCATTGTAATGCATCATTCCTTTTTGACATATGAATAAAGGTTTCTTTTGAGCACTTCAATTTAAATTCTTTCCTCTGGGGAATCTTGTGAGAATGAAAGGGCCCGCCTTCATCACAAGATTCACCCGATTGCTCCTATATTTTTTTAAATTATTTATGTTATTCGTACCTTAATTTAACTTTGTTTGTTGAAGAATCATTTACACAGTTCTATAGTTCTTTTTAAGCACTCTTTTTGCATTAGCTTTGTACCATTAATTCTTAAGAAGCCAAGAGATATTTTTCCGTTATTTGTTTGAATGTGTGATTGACACCGGGAAATAGGTGCTGAAGATTCCTGTTTAGAGGAATAGGGTCCTGTTCCCCGTAGGTTGATCCTCTTTTTCTGTAGTGTGATTGATATCAGGAAACAGGTGCTGAAGATTCCTGTTCAAGGGAATAGGGTCCTGTTTTCCTTGGATTCATCTTTTTCTACAGTGTGATTAATATTAGGCAACAGGTGCTGAAGATTCCTGTTTGGAGGAATAGGGTCCTGTTCTCTATTATGGTTGATTGATCTCCTTTCCTGCAGGGTGGTTTACTTTCATTATCTTTCCCTAGAATTCTTTTAATGAAGGACTGCACTAGAGGGTTTGTTTTTGCTGTAACACAAGTAGGCTTCAGCTTTGTTAAAGTGAAGGTGTGAATAGTTAGACTTGTATGATTGATAATTGTGTGACTTCTACTACAACATTTCTTTGCTTTTGGAATTGAGCATATCTAGTGCGTGATTGTCTTTGGAATAAAGAGACCTTCCCGGATTGACAATTTATGTGGTGATTGAATTGTTAAAACAATTAAAGCGACCAAAAACAATATATAAATAGAATCCCACTATATATAGAATATGCTTACCATTCTAAAAATAGACATACACCTAAAAATAGCCTACGGGCCCCACCTAGTGTAGGTGCTTAATTTTCACTAGGATCATCATCTTGTTGAATCTCAACAATCCCTCTCATCAAGAAAGGGATTATCCTTCACCCTAATCATGTCTTTATGGTATTCGAATTTGATCCTGGTGAGTGCCTTCGTCAAGATATCTGCATCATGATCTTCTATAGGAATGTGCTGAAGCAACATGATCTTCTGCTACACACAATCTCTGATATGATGATATCGGATATCTATATTCTTAAATCTATCATGAAACACAGGATTAATTTAAAGTTTAATAAAAATATGATTATCACAATGAATCACTATAGGATCTAAATGAGAACCGAACAAAACAACCAGGATCTTCCTCATCCAGATAGCCTCACATGCACCTTGACTTGTTGCCATGTATTTCGCTTCCATTGAAATGAGTGCCACGGATCTTTGTTTCCTGCTGTACCAAGAAAAAATTGTAGATATGATATTGAAAACCCCTCCTGATATTATATTTCTGTTCATTGGGCTCCCTACCCAATCTACATCTATGAAGCCATGCAACTTCACCTCATCCGTATGTCTGTACCATAATCCATACTCATATGTGCCCCTAAATATCTCAGGACATGCTTGCTCGCCTTCCAAAAGATCTTGGTAGGCTTATTTATTGCTTGACTAAGTTGGTTCACCGCATAGAATATGTGTGGTCCTATATTAACTAAATACGTGAGCAAACCCACCAACTGTCGATAGATATTAGCATCCACTACCTCTCCAGATGTTGCATCCTCTTTCTTCCAGTTTCCTAGAAGAGGAGTATCCATGGGTTTGCAGCTCTCCATGTGAAACTTACCAAGTATCTCCATTGCATACTTTCCTTGAGACATAAATAGTTCACCTTCTCACTTCCATATTTCCAATCCAAGGAAATAGTGAAGGAGGCCCACATCCTTCATCTTGAACTCCTTTGCAAGATCCTCCTTGTGTGAGTGTATCAGCTACTCATCACCTGTCAGTATTAAATCCTTAACATACAGAACAATGATTAAAATCTTACCCTCCACCATAATCTAGTATAGGTTCGCATCCGCCTCACTCTTGGTGAAGCCAAGTCTAGTGAAATAGATGTCGATCCGAGTGTACCAAGCACGAGGTGCTTGCTTCAGCCCATACAACGCTCTTTTGATTCTGCACTCATGTGACTCACTGCTGAAGATCTCAAATCCTTCAGGCTACTCAATGTACACTTCTTCTTCAATGATCCCATTAAGGAAAACAGTCTTCACATCCATCTGATGAATGTGCCAACCCATCTGCACTAAGAGAGCAAGGATGGTTCTTATGGAAGAATATAGTGTGACAGGTGCAAAGGTTTCTTTGTAGTCAATCCCCTCGATCTGTGAGAAGACCCAGGCCACAAATCTTACTTTGTACTTCTCAATACTCCCATCAGTATCTTGCTTTACCTTGTAGATCCATCTTGAACCTACCACTGATTTATCAACCGACCTTGGAAAAATTTCCCAAGCACTATTTTTCAAAATGGATTCATACTCCTCCACCATTGCATCTACCCATGTGGGCTCCTACACTGCTTCCTGAAAGGAATATGGCTCAGTCACAATACATTTTCTCATGAGAGCCATGTATCCAGTGCATCGTTCAAGAGACTTTCTCTGTTTGCGCTGTGAAGTATGGACTCCTACATTCTGTTCCGCAGCAACATTCAGCCTCTCAGCTTCTGTGGTACGCCTTCTTCCAGTTTTGATGTTTAGCTTTATGTGAGTGGACTCCTCCACTCCATGAACCTCCTCCTGTGGCTAATCCACATCCAGAGACTCATATTTGTGAACAAACAGTTCATCTTCTACATGCAATTCTAGCTCCCTCTCAAGCGACAACTTCATGGATTTCTCCTCATTGAATTTTACATCCTATCGCACCAGAGTCATTCGACTGTTTGTTAAATACACACAATAATTATGGGGTGTTTTTGTGTACCCCACAAATATCCCAACTTTGGCAGTCGGCTCCAACCTCTTCCTGGCATTCTTGGTCACATGCACATAAACATATGAGCCAAAAATCTTAAAGTGAGAAATATCTGGTTTCTTACGAGTAAAAGCTTCTTTAGGTGTACTCATGCCAAGTACTCTATGTTAAGCAGGTAAATCCTCTCCGCGGACAGAGACGATCCCTCTAGCCCTAGGGTGGGTCTAGAAACAAAGAGACATGCTAGAGTGTAGGTTCCTAATTACTAAATGAAAAGAGGACATAGTAGATCGACCTACCTGGAGTCTAATGTTTTCGTCGCGGCTGTAGTGGTGGTGGTCTCTCGCTTTTGCCTTGGCAAGTCACGATCCTTCTACAGTCATGCTCGAATACCTGCACATAGATCAACAAACAAGAATAGCATATGACATAATAACTTCATTCATAACTACTAGCCAGTCAAAGAGGGCTAAGAATATTGCATTAAACAAATGACATAACATAAAATGGGAACCAAAAAATAGTCATGTATATGTATTGATAGAAGGAAGAGATACAACCAAAGCTTTGACGTCAAAGTCTCCTCCAATGGGGTTCAGCCGAAGCACATTTCAGATGCTCGTCATGGGATTCGGACAGGATGAGGGCATGGACTTAAGCTTTCTCAACAAAGTTCCTTCTTGTTCTATCTCTTCAACAATTCAACTATAGTATATTCATTTCTCCATGTTCAGCTAGCTTATGCAAGGAGAGATAGCTTCTTTTTATAGAGGAAAAGGAGGAGGTTAGGATCCCTACAAAGGTGGAAGGGAGGCCTATCCTTTAGGAGGTTCCCACAAGAGGTGGAAACCATAAACTAAAGGAGGGAGTCCATGGTTATTCAGTCCAACGACTCCCAATGACTCATCCTCAAAATTGTTAGAGTGGAATCTCTGCCTCTATTTTTACAAAACATTCCATAAATAGCTCAGTGTGGGTGGCTAACTGGGACAAAACACCAACTAGCATGGGGCCCATGTTAATCTTCCTCATATGCGCAAGGGCAAAACTAGATACTCGCACCAAGGCCAAAACAGGGGTTTATGAAGCTCTGCTCAGGGAATTGTCAACATAAGGAGTATTACTCTCATGTAAAGGGATGAAATGATGGTCTTTTCAAGGAATGACACTTCTTATTAATCACAGAAATGACTCTCCAATGTGCAATATGGGACAGCGAAAAAATGATGTGTAACAGATACCCCCTAAAGCATGAGGTCTGAGGGAGAGGGAGGGGCGAAATGCTTTACGAGAACACATTCGAACTAAACACGCTGTTGGAAAAATTTTAATTACAAATACAACTAATATATCTGCTACATGAACATGTGGTATGGGCGCAACCATCCCTAATAGAGTACATAAAAACTTAGATTCGAGGTATGGACTCAGCCATCCAACAGTAAGGATCAACAAATAGACTCAGGTATGGTCGCATCCATCCAATCAAAAGAGTCATGCAATAAGTCATGACAATCCACAAGAACCTGTAACTTGGATTTTATCAGACAAAACGCAGGGTCTTGCGCTCCATCTCGACCCAAACAAGTACAAATTGAAGCATGCGAATATATGAGCTGAAGTCGAACATGCAAGAAAATCGTCTGATTACCAGCCAATGATGAAATTTGTTAACAGACACGATAGAAACCACCAATAATGACAATGGACCTCAAGGTATGAGAGGTACAATCCATAGAATTTGAACATTGATCTGACATCGAACACCCGCAGAGTCACTCGATTGAAGGCAAATGATGTGGACCTTGTGTCGAATGCAAAGAACCTTCCATTGAGGCATGTAGGCTCCAAGGTACCGGAAGGGAGTCTCTAAATCAAATTCCTGGATAATAAACTGAAGTAAAAAAGAAGTGATCTAGTCGAAGTAGGGCCATAATGTTTCGCACCTCATCGACACGAGACAGAGGAACATAATGATAATGAATCAAAACCAACAAAGAATCAGAGGGAGGTTGAAAAATGCAGAGACAAACTTCTCTTGAACATATCACCGACATGACATTGGATTTGGCAGTATTTGACATCAAGGGATCTGAGGTCATGATGAAGTGGAAAAGAGAAAATGAGAGGTAAAAAGAGATTACCCAAACCCATGGAGGAAAAAATGATGAAATGAGATGTCCCCAACTCGACATGAATGCAGACAAGTGCCATGTTCAAGAGTGACATACTGCCAACATAACTAAAAACTGGTTCCATTTTTCCCCCACCATTTCTAGCGAGCACCCCAATTATTTTTTAAAAAAAACTTGAAGGGGATAACATATGCTTGTAAAGTAATTTTTTCCTTCAGATAAATCCAACCTAGTACATTTTACAAGCCCTAGGAAGGAGGAACTCGAGTAACGTCATGGAGACGAAGTCCGATGTCATCAGGGTTTAACGTGTCTAAAAAATGGAGAACTCGACATCTTTTCATGTTTAGAGAGTTTGAAATGAAGGCAGAAAATAAAACTCTATCATGGCCCTTTTTGTAAATAGTCTCTCAGTTCTGAAAAGGTAGAAAATAATATCTGAAAGAACCTCTTAGTCGCGATGGGCTAAGGTATTCCTTTTTTGTAAATAATCCATCCCAACGCAAAAAAGGGGTAAACATATACTAGGTAGATATCATTGCACATCCATTTAACGAGTTGAAAACAACAAGAATCTCAACAATATTTTCAATTTTAGAAAGTCAGAAAAGAGCTTAAATATGACTCTAGTAGTGAATTTTTCATGTTTTTCCCAAGTCCAAAAAAGCATAAAATATAACTCGTTACATCATCACTATTGCGCGAAAACCTGTCACTACACAAGAGATACGTGTAAAACCCATTTCTTGAAATAATATAATAAAATAATTGAAAAAAAATATCTTAAAACCTAATTAGGGCTGTGAAAAGTTATAAAATGCCAAAAATGGTAAAAATAATTACTTTTCAATTTTTTAACTCTCATGGAGTAATAGTTACCCATTTTACACTGTGATCTTGCAACGACGATAATGGACGATCCTGTAGACCAATCTCAAATCCATCAGTTTCAGGTAAGATTCCACATCCTTCCCTTCAATTTAAGTTCTCTTTTATTTTCTGCAATCCTCACTTTTGATTTCTGAGGAGAAAAATATAAATTTTAGGGCACGGGGATTGGCGCGAGTTTCAGGCACGGACTCACACCAATCGCCCATTTTATAAACTGGGGCGTGCCAACTGCGCAGACCATGTTTTCTAAAAAATGCAAGTTAAGGGCCCAATTTTTCACAAATTCAAGCTTCTAAATCAGCTAATACCTTCCATATGAACATGTTTGCAGGTATAAAGTGCCAGAATGGTGATCGAATGGAAAGAACAGGAACACAGCGAAGAAGATGAGCCTCCCATGGAAAATGAGAGATGCATGGAAGTTCTCAGAGACTGTGGACTGAAAAAATTCTTCTTGACACTATGTCTTCGAGCTCAACTGGAGTTGTTACAGTATTTTATCGGCATATGGGATGAGAAACAGTAAAAGTTCATCCTTCGAGATCAAAAACTCGAGATTGATGTTTCTGATGTCTACATCATAATAGGACTATCGCGGAGGGGAGTAGCACCAATCCTAACCGTCACCCAGACTTGCATGGAGAACATGTCCATGGTTATTGACAGGGTATGTCCAGGGGCACGGAAGGGACCAGGAAGTGGGAAATTCTATATCTAGACTATCCCAGACTTGGCACTAAAAGTAGTGCTACATACCATCACACAAGCTGTGGGATCGCAAGCACTGCACGAAGCAACAAAGACACAAATAATTCTTGCTGTGGACTGCTTGACATCGAATATCTACAACTGGGCAGAGGCCATGAGAATCAATATGAATCGCCAGCTGACAAAGTACAAGAAGACCAAATTGAATCAATTTGGTTACGGGTCTATCTTGGTATCATTCTTCCTGGAACAACTACCAATGTTCCAGCATCAAGAGGTCATAGTCCCGACACCACCAGCAAGGGAACCATGGATGGCCTGATGGGAAACTCTGATGCCAAGGGCAGGGGGCGACCAACAGATTTCCTAGAGACTGGAGTTCTTTGATTGGCTCTACTGACAATTGATTGTCATGGAGGATTGGCCCTACTCTGGTATAGATTTTACTGGTGATCCAGACCTCCCACTCCCAGAGGGAGAGGATTGGGATGAATATTTGGGTAAAAATCATTTTTAGTTTTCATGAGTGTTATGATTTTTTTTTAATTATGTATGTTCTGACATTAAACCCATGCGCTTGCAGATGTTGGCCCAGAGAGACCCGCAAGCATGTCTTTGATAGCGAGGCAAATCCCTCGCAACTTTGACCCTCATGGCGAGGGAGGCGAGGAGGAAGAGATTGTGCGCAACTTGGAAGGAATCACACACGGAGTCCCGGACTATGCACGATTTGAATATGTTCCTCGTGCATACCAGAGACATACTGTATGGGCGCCAAACCAAATTCACCGCTTGCTGAGGCAGCTCGTATGGGAAGTGACATGCTACCATGAGCATCACGCCGATTAGACACCTAGGTTTTATATCCGCATATTTTGAGAGACGTGATGTCTCAGGATGTAACATAAACACATATTTTTTGAATTTATGATGCACACTGATGCAAATATTCGATATATATATATATATATATATATATATATATATATATGTGTGTGTGTGTGTGTGTGTGTGTGTGTGTGTATATATATATATATATACACATCTATTTTGCTCCATGGATCTTTTACATATGATGATGATTTTACAGATTACGCAAATGTCTATATAATACAATGTTAGCCACTGTATCAGTTAATGCATTCATTCACCTAGGAATATGTTGATATGTAATAAAAACAAAATTTCTTTCCAGCAAACGAGCACATAAATACAATCTCAAAATGTACGGGTTTCTGATCAAATAATGACCATTGACATGAAGAACGACAAGCTGTGAATCTATATTTACAAGAAATGCACGTATTTCGAGGTTGATTGCCTCGGTTAATAGTTCAAGGACAACACTATATTCAACGACATTATTTGTAGTCCGTCCTAGACAAATGCCTTGCAGATCTATCAAATCACTAGTAGGATCATAAATTACCCAGGCTACTGAAGACAAATTCCTGGTACTACGGGAAGCACCATCCGCGAAACCAACATAGGGGGTAATAAACATCTGTAGAATAAGAAAGACCCAATAAGCAAGAAAAATTCTCACAAATCACACCAAACCAAAACATGTACGAAAATAAAAACAACTCATATGTACAAAAGTCATGCATGAATGACTCATGCATAATATTTTTTGAGATACAACCCATTTCTGGGTTGTTCTAGAGGATGACCTTCGTAATCAATGAGCTCATAAGCCCCATTATGAAACACACATTTAATAATGTAGGGCCCATGCCACATGGGTTGAAATTTTCCTGCCCCCAGCTTATCATGAGCTTGGTTGTATAGGAGGACGAGATCTTCTTCAATGAAGGAACAAGAGGAAACTGATTGGTCAAAATGAGCTTTGACCTACTTCTTCTGTGCTTCGATAACCAGAGTAGCAAAGCGATGAGTTATATCCAGCCTTTCTAAGTAGAGGAGATTCTCCTCTTCTAGCGAAGTGTTAGGCAATAATTCAACAACCAACTTGAGAGAAGGTATTTCACACTCAATCGGAAGAGTAGCTTCCAGACCATAAACCAACTGAAAATGAGTGAATCCGGTTGCATTCTTAACTAAATTTTGGTATTCCCAAAGAGCCGAAAATAACATGAGATTCCAACTGGATTTGTGGATCCCAATCATACGTTGAAGCATGGTGACAAGAACTCTATTTATAGCTTCAACTTGACCATTGGCCTGAGGATAGTACGGTGTTGAGTTGTCGTGATGTAGACCCAACTTAGAAGTCAACTCTGCCACCATATAATGCCGAAAATGGGAACCATGATCGGTAACGATGGCTTGAGGGACACCAAACCTAGAAATTATGTGATTTAATATGAATTGAGTAGCGGTCTTACCATCGGCGGCAAGCGTAGGCATTACTTCGGCCCATTTGGTGAAGTAGTCAACGACTACGAAAATATAAGCATGCCCCCCAGCAGAGTGAGGGTTACACGTCATAAAATTTATTCCCACTTCGCAAAGGTACCAATGGTAATGATAGGATGGAGAGGTACAGGCAGCACATGCATCTTGTGTTGATAGATCTAGAAATCATGACATTTACGAACCGCGACAATGCAGTCCTTGAAGATAGAAGGCCAGAAATAACTAGCACGAAGAATCTTCTGTACAATGGCATAACCAGACATATGACCACCATAGGCACCACTGTGACAATCATTCAGGGATTTCTCAGCTTCATCGAGACTCAAACATGGGTGGAGTATGGAATCCACTCCGACGCGATAGAGCGTACCTCCAACTATACGATAAGGTTGTGATTGATACCAAATGCATTGGTGGGAATCCTTCATCAACTCAGATCTAAAATAGTTTGGAGATAGAAGATGATATCACCGTACCAAGGATCAAGGGTGCTAATTAAGAAAATCATATCGTATGAAATTTATTCCTCAGAATGAGATGGAGCGGAGTTTTAAGGGAGGGAACAGATCAAATCAAAAAAGACTAATTATTTATTTGACTTGGTAGCAGTGAATTCCAAATCGAACTCTTGGAGGATGACAATCCACTTCAAGTATTTTCCCCCCAGAAATTGTCGAGACAATATATGGGTCATAGGGTTGCAATCAGAAATCACAATCACAGTACGTAAAAGAATATAATGAAGAAAACACTAAACTCCCTGAACCGCAGCTAACGCTAACTTCTCAACATATGCATAGCATGTCTCAGGATTGAGAAGGTTATGAGATAAGTAAAAAATAACATGCTCGTTACCATCATCATCATCTTGTACCAAAACCATGGCAATCGTACTGAAAACGGCGACTAAATAGAGGGAAAAATCACGATGATAGTTTCGAGGATGCAGCAGAGGAGCGTTGACAAGAAACGTCTTCAGTGCATCAAAGGACTTCTGAGCAATCTCATCCCAACAGAATGGGATTCCCTACTTCAATAATCGTGTGAATCCTTTAGCCACTTCTGCATATTTAGGTATGACACGGTGTAGAAAGTTAGCCCTCACTTGCAAACTCTGCAACTGATGCAACAAAGAAGGAGAGGGGAGATTGATAATAGCCTCAACCTTGAGTGGATCGAGGCGAATTCCATATTTGGACACGATAAACCCCAAGAGTCTACCGAAATCAACCCAGAAGATGCACTTGTGTGGATTAAGCCGAATGTTGTAGCGTCGACAATGAAGAAAAATCTGACAAAGATGGTCAAGATGGTCCATACGCTTAGCTGAATGACACAGAAGTTCATCCATAAAAGGTTGAATGATGTGAAGTATATCATGAAAAGCATACAATATTGCTTGCTGAAATGTGGCCCCAGCATTATTTAATCCAAAAGGGAGCTTCTTATATGCGAAAGTACCCCAAGGAAAAATGATGGCAATCTTATGTTGATCAATCACAAGAATGTTAATCTGATTATAACCAGAAAAATCGTCCATGAGGGAAAAAATCTCACTCCTAGCATAGTTGTCAATGATTTGATCGATAAAGGGAGTAGGAAAATTATACTTGGCACAAGGTTGATTAATATCACGATAATAAACGCAAACTCGAATGGTTCCCTGCTTCTTATCTATAGGGAAAATATTAGAGACCCATTTTGTCAAGGGAATCGGATAAATGAAACCAGCTCGAAGAATATTTTCAACTTCACCTTTAATGGCAACATATTTTCTAGGGTGCACAGGATGAAGACGTTGGTGAATAGGTTTCGAAACCGGGTAAGTAGGACTTTCATGCACCACTATACTAGGATCAATGCCTGACATTTATTTATATGACCATGCAAAGACATCACGAAATTCACGGAAAAGGCTACTGTAAACTTGTACTTCATCAAAAGAACAAGTGACCCTGATATGGATGTTCTCGACAATTCCCGGTTTCACAGAAATGTCAATAGGCATCGTCTATGTAATATTACTCAAGTTACCTTTCGTAAAAACGTCATGTGTCAGAATATGCATTTGAAGCGGAGGAGAAGAAACCTGAGACACAGATCACTCAAGACACATAAATATGGCTCAAGGCCAGGCATGAATGAGAAACAATGATGACCATTGTCCCACGACAGATCTTCGAGAGACATAATTTCCACGATGGCTTCATCGGAGGGAAACACTTCTTTCAACGTATCAGGCGAATCTGCATCGCCAAGCCAGGGGGATTGACAATAAATATCAAGATACATGCTCAAAGGAGCAGGATCAGAGGATGAAGTTTCCGAAGCTGCAACAAGTTCACAATAATCAATCTCAATCGGACTCAACGGCATCGAATCTCCAAAAGAATCGATCTGTTCAGGTGAAGGAATAATCCAAGGGTCATCAGATGGAGAGATCATATTGATCTGAACAATTTTTAGTGGAGGAAGGGAAAAAACACTCATGAGGGCAGGATCCTTGAAAAAGCCCGACCCTACGCTCTCATAGGGAGTATGAATCTGATCCACATACAGAACATTGTTCTTGGAAGAAGAGGTGAATAAGGACAATTGATCAATAGCAATAATCTTTCCTTCGTGCGGAAATTTCAGAACATGAAAGAGAGTGGACAGAACACATAGCATGGCATGAGTCCAACTGCAACCAAGGAGAATATTATAATTGAGTTTGGAATCAACGACTTCTACCTCGACATTGACTATCTTCCCTTTCAAAGTAATCAATAGACTAGCAAGAACACCTAAAGGCTTTGATTCCCTTCCATCAAATGCTTCAAGGGCAGTTGGTGATAAATAACTTTCCAACAAGAAGATGACATGACATAGGTTGATGCACCCTCCTCCACAACTGCTCGATGGATATTGAGACCATTAATAACAACTTGGATAAGCAACAATCTGATGTGGAATTCGTGGAACGAAATTCTCTAAATCTAAAGTGAGAAGGCTAGTATCAGCAGGATCAACCCCACCAATCGTAGACAAAAAATCCTTCTGTTGAGACAGACAACTTTGAATTACTTCTAATGCGTACATCGCAGACGATGCTTGAACCAAATCCTGAACAATACTATAATGGTGAGCAGCACGGGTGTTGGGATTGTAAGAATATTTGTGGAGTACACCTTTGGAAGATGGTCGTACAATGGATTCAACACCAGGCCTTTCAATCTCAAGAGGGCCAGAAACAGGAAGAGGAGGAGGACCATCAACAATATCCTTCCCCATTTCCTAACGCAATCCAGTATAATCTTTCAATTAAGTAGCAATAGAAACGGTTTCAGAACTGTTCATCATGAACCCCTGAGAGCCAAATGGGGTAGAGGACTGAGGTTGCTCTACCATCTGGGTCTGCTGAGATGGGAAAGGTTCTTTAATAATGGCCATAGTTCCTTGAGTGCCTTTGAGAAACCGGCTCACTTCGAACCGTCGAGGATAGTCCTTGGTGAAGTTCTCTTCATCACAAATCAAACAAGGGTACTTCGGCTTGCATTGAGAACCATCACTAGAATGGGTTTCTGATATTCCTATTTTGGGCTATCAGCTTTGGCCTTACCTTTACCCTTCTTTTTACCTTTAGAAGAATTATTTGCTAGATTGGCCTAAATGACATTAACTTTTGCGGGCTTACCAAAATTCGAGGTGGACTAAGAAGCAACATTGTTGGAATAATTAGACTTCAACTTCCCAGAGTTTGAAGAAGAAGACTTCTGAGAAGTCTGAGATACGAAACCAATAATACCATTGATGGATGGAGTCACTACTGGTTTAGAAGTTCTAGTTCAGGGAGAATCAGGCAAGATATCATACAATGCACCAGACTAAGAGTACACAAGATCAAGGTACTGGGAATAAGCAATGGCTTGTTTCTCGGTTACACATGCCCCCATAGCTATGTCCTTCGCAATATGATTGACAAAGGAGGTGGTGAACCAATGAGTTAGAAGCTAATCAGGAATCTCAAATTTGATCATGCGTCAATGACATTGCCACTCATGAATATGATCCGAGATATGAGTAGCTTGGTCGTGTTTCAATGAAGTAAGCAGGTGCGACCTGGTATCGTAGTGGACCGGTAACTGAAAATGCGTAAGGAATGCCATCGCCAAAGAATTGAAGTCTTGGAAGATGCCACGAGATAGTTCAATGTACCACTTTGCAGCATCACTAGTAAGGGTCCGCTGGAAAAGATGAAGCCGAATATAATAGTCAACCCAAGAGTTAGAGGAACACCATAAGTGGTAAGTCATAACATGTGCTTGGGGGTCTTCACCATATTTTCCCTCAAACTTAGGACAATCACGAGGAATCTTGGTCAGAACTGGAGGCCAATATGGGTTATGAAGAATGGGATTGTTCGTTAACTTTGACACATTTGGTAATTCCAGTGTAGCAAGAAATGGTAATTGAGTCATTGGAGGTCTCTTATAAGGACTCGTGTTCACATTCCACCCAGTCTAAGGGGAATTTTGCCTCGATATATTTTTTCCCGGAGCATTCTAACCATAGGGGTTAGAAGCAGGATAAATTTGTTGATACTGGGGTTGAGGACTGAGATACTCAGTCTGAGTAGACCATTGAGGTCCCTGCTGAGCAATGTATGGAGCTTGTTGTGGAATGTAAGCATGGCTTTGAGGTTGCTGATACACCAATGAAGGTTGATTTTGAGGGTAAAAAACTTGAGGCACACTATATATTGGCTTATATTGACCTTGAGGGTAATAAGCACCATACGGTTGAGCAGGGGGACCCTACTGAGCTGGTTCAGTGGGCTACTAAGTGGGTAGACCTGGCTCAGTTGGATAAATAGGTCGAATTGGATACTGAACCAATTTAACAGGTTGGGGAGCACATGGAACCGACTACTGAGCTGGCTGAACTAAATACTGAGAGCCACCGAGTTTCCCTTGTGGGAGAAGTTGGCCCAATGGTTGGGATGGACCAGGTTGTCCCTAATAACTAGGTTGAATCAAAGGAGGACTGTAGGGTAGTCCTTGTTGCACAGAATTTTGGCCATACTATATGTACGGTTGCTGCTATTGTGCAATAGGTTGTCCCTGTCGCCCACCGGCAACATATGAAGTGCCCGGTTGAAACTGACTTGAAGGAATGGTGGGTTGTCCTTGTTGGACCGAAGGTTGCCCTTACGGACCATAAGGTTGTACCTAAGGACCAAAGGATTGCCCCTGCTAAGCCAAAGGTTGTCCTTGTAAGCTTGAGGGTTTTCCTTGTAGCAAAGGTCCTGAATGAGTGACTGTCTGTTAAGGATCAACAGGAAACGAATAGATGGGGTTACCGATAGCATCATAATGATGTGGAGGATTGACATGCACTTGGGGTGGCCAGAAACCTTGAGAGTTCTGTTGCTATGTAATATTCCCAATTAGCCTAAGCTAATGGGAATATACAATTTTGTCTCAATATTTTTTTTCATGAATAAAAATGTAAAGGAGGATCAATAAAACTCCTAATAAGCAAAATAAATCAATGTCACATGTGAACATGGAAAAATCTAGGCTATTTACATAATCACACTTAGGTGTGAAAGAGACTAGAGCACTTAACCAAGTCAACCAGTACCAAATCAATAGCGTTGTCTAGATACAGTGAATCTCCTAGAGGCACAACGTAGTTTTAGTTGGAGGCTTCTCATGTGAATGCAGCTAAATCATTGATATGGTTTAAGGTTTGACAAGACTTTCATCCTATAAGAGGAAGAGGAGGACAATAGAAGAACGGGTTGATTGTGCATATTCCTGAATATATTGTATTTTTAGGCATAATCATTCTCTATTGTTTAGGTGAGGAGAGTGTTGTTTAGCACTAGGGTGTTCCTGTTCAGGAATCCCACCTCTTCCATTGAGGAGCTCTTGGAAGAGTCTTACTGATCTCATCCACTATCAGGCATTTTTCCAAGCTCATCTTCCAACTACAACGCAAATCATGTTGAGGGTTTGGTTTTCCTTGTAAGCTGCAATAGGTGGAGGCTAGATCTGCTCAGATCTAGGCCATTCCAGGGCCTCTTTTCACTGGGAAAGTCTTCTATCCCATGGGCAAGAGAGTTCTAAACATTTGGAGCTGATATTTCATATCTTGGCATCAGTCCAACCTAGTGCTTCAACCTACAGTGCAGTTTCCCTTCCAAGACTGCGTTATTTGCAAGAAGGAAGTTGTAGGGTGTTTTGACCCAGTTTTTGAGGAGAGATCTCTAGTGTTGGGGTTTTTCCCTTCACTATGGTGATCCATGGATTAGATTTTTGATCCATGTTCTATACATATCTGATCTTCTTCTATTGTAATCATCTTCAGAAATTTCTAAATACTACTGCAAATCTGCTACTTTAGATCTCAGATCTACTCTCTGTGTTGCATGTTTTGATCAAAACCCCAAGGGGATCTTGTAAAGGAGAATTTCTAGTGTACACATCTGAAATAGATCTGATCTTTGGTAAAATGATCTACTCTAGATCTGGAGTGTAATATACAGCTGCTACAACTTTTATAAATAACGTTTCCAAGCTATTTTGCAGTCAATACATGTGTTGTAGCCCTCTTTCTTAAGGAATTTCTTCTATTCTTGGCTTCTACAATCTGTTGTATACTATAAGGGCCTCATTATGGATCTAATTTATTGCTGTATATATGAAATTTTATCCCTCTTATTGGTCTCCTGATCATGCTCTCAAAAACTACGTTATTTTCCTGAAGTAGTGTTGCATATTGCTGCAGCCCCCTTCTTGGGTGTTTTTCAGCTATACTAGGTGTGGGAGGTTAGTTTACCTCACCTAGTTTGATTTTTTTTTGCTCCCTTTTTGGATTTATATGCTAGATCTATAGATATAAGGGATCCAAGGACTTCAAACTAATTTCAGTGCACATGCTTCTGAAAAATGCGTTATTCCAGTAGGTATTACTGAGTGTTCCCATTGGGGATATTATAGTGGTATTAGAGCATCCATCTTGGCAGAGCCTGTGCTTTGCTTTATTGAAGAGACAAGATGTCTTCAAAAGAAGAGGGGCACCTCACTGACATAGAGACAAGGTACCTGAGAAGAAGACATAAGAATTTTGATTACACCAATGATGATAAAGATAAGGGAAAAGCCCTGAATCTGGAAGTGATGAAGATGGGAAGGAGTTTGCAAAAACCCTTCTGAAAGCCATGCAAGATATTTCTAGAGAGATCAAAGAGATTAGAATGGATAGGATCAAGGAATATCTTGGGATATTTCATCCTAGAGAAAGCTCTGGCATGTCTCACCACTGGAATGATCAACCAATGAACCAACCACAAGCTCCATAACACTATACTATGCCTACTTTCTTGGTTGTGGAGAATTAAGGGCCTCAATATCAAGCATCCCTTGAAGACTAATTTGAAGAATATGAGTCTCAAAATCAGAGATTCAATGACCACTTTATTTTTCAAGAGTTTTGTCACCTCAAGGACAAGAGAAGACCAAAGCATCATTATAGAGATGGCGGATTCACACAAAATCATGATCGACATCACTCTATGAGCAGATTATTTTTACCCAAGTTTGATGGGACATCCACTAGTTATGCCAAAGCATGGGTAGAAAAGCTGGATATCTACTTTCAGTTGAACAAATTCCTTGAGATGGAATCTATCAAGATTGCAGCGCTGCAATTTGAAGGTGAAGCACACAACTCGTGGTTCCATGGGTTGTCTACATTGGGCCATGCCAAAGTGACTGCCTATTCTAAGTTTACTAGAAGACTGGTGGAGAGGTTTGACAGAAAGGATCCAGAAGCACCTTTCATGAGCCTTGCAAATTTGAAGCAGTCAAGTAATGCAGAGTCTTATATCTCTGAATTTCTAAGATTATCTGTTATGGTTCCTGATATGTTTGCAGCAAGGAGGGTATACATGTTCATTGATGGCTTGGATGAACCTCTGAATGGGTTGGTTAAAGATACCAATCCCATTACCTTGCATGATGCCATTGAGAGGGCTAGAGACCTTCAATATTCCTTACCAAAAGTAAAGGCAAACTTTCAGAATAAGCCCTCCTTCCCTTCTAAAGGAAAGGAAGAGAAAGTTGCTCCTTCCAAGGAGAGCTCATACAATAAGCCTCTTGATGATGAAGTTCGGAAAGATATAAGGAGAATGAAGCTACACTTCACTTTCCAAGAACCATGGGTACCTATAAATAGATGTGTTGCTGGTAAAGAACATTACATAGAAGTCTTCTCAGATCTTGAATAAGATGAATATGATGAGCCAAGGAGGGCTCACAACACTGACAATGTTGGAGGAGAACCAACACCTGCAGGAGATGAGAATGGAGCATTTGCTCCTATTGGAGGAACTCTTGCATCCTAGAGGGGAGTACCTAAGTACTTGACCTTAAGAGTTCAAGGGTCAATCATAAATCAGATGGTTTCTGTATTTATTGACAGTGGGGCTACCCACAATATCATTGATGCCCATCTTGTATAAAGGAGGGCAATACCCACTAATACTTTTGAGGGATTCTCTATTTTGGTCCCAGGAGATAGAACAATGCAATGCATGCATTATGTTCCATCACTTTTAGTCATGATGGGATCCTACACTTTGGTGGATCACTTCTTTGTAGTTGACATACTAGACACCAATGTCATTTTGGGTGTTCAATGGTTGATTACACTAGGGAAAGTCACCACTGATTGGGAGGCATTACAAATGGAATGGGTGGACAAGAAGAGTGGTGCACTTCAAATAATCAAAGGCATGCATACTTACCCCTCACACAACACTTCAACACAAAAAATAGAGATGGATTTGTGGAGTGGAATCAAGGACCTCAATGTCCCTTCTCTCATGTTCATGAGATTTCTGTAAGGGGCACTCTTATCTAGTGGCAAACCACTTGGGAGGCCACCTGATTCATTTTTTGTGAGAGATATCTCACTGATTTATGCTCCAAAATCAGATCCAGATGGGATGGGAGCATTAGAAGACATAGCTACGGTGCTAGAAGGCTTGGGCAAGCACAAGAAGGAGGGAGGTTTTCCTCTCTCATCACCCTCACCCTCCTTCATTTATGATTCTGTGCTATTGGAGGAGAAGAAGGGAAGGTATGTCCTTCCTACCTGTACCTTTGGCATAAGTAATTTCAAAGAAAAGATCAACAACATGACAGGCATTTCTATTGATGCATCATCAACGCTGTCATTTTTGGGGAGTGTAGATCTATATTGGAAATCCCAACTGTTGGTGGATTATTCCAAATATCTTCACACTTATGTGATGCTTGATGACCAGTTGCATGAAGACGGCTATCTAGTCCATGAGGGAGTCATCTATCATCATGATAGGATCTTCTTACCTAGAGCCTCCAAGCTCAAGGAGAGGATGCTACAAATGGCCTTCAAAGAGTTCAGTTTCAGCCCTACCTATTCTATGGAGATCTACAACACTATCATGAGATTCTTTGAATGGGAAGGCTTTGGAGGAGAGCTACTTCAGAATTTTATAGAATGAAAGAGCTATGTGGAGTTGGGGCATCCAAAGAGTCATTTCAGTCATTTCTTCCTTCTTTTGAAAAGGGATAAATATTTGTGCACAATTCCATGTATAGAAGAAACATTGATGGTGAAAAATCTGATCATGTAATGCAAGCTTCATTTTCTGATTTGACGCATTCTTTCACCATGTTTTTGTAGGCTATGACTCCCAAGAGGAGTGTTGTATCATGTAAATCTCATGGAAAACATTGGGCCATTGAAATTTCTGAAATGGGCCACTCCCTTATTGTGCAAAGGGAGATTCTTTTTCATGATGGGTGTTTCCCAAAGGCACCAAACATATCTCACACTTTCAGCCATGGTGAGGTAACTTGTGCAGCAAGTAAGTGGTGGGGGAACCACTTACCATATCTTGATCTGATACAGGTAGGAGATGCAATGCGCTGCACCATCTGTGGGACTATGACCCACCTCCTCGTGCTCAAATTTCCGTTTGTGTATATGTAATAATGCTTCCAAACTTGGATGATATAGTTGTACTTTTCATGGGATTTTATGGAGGGAGGATGGATAGTTTGCATGTAGCACATGCGATGGAAACTCTCTATGTACCGTATGCTACATGATTTAGAGAGAGTATTGGACCTACCATGTTTATTTCTGTTGAGTCCTTGACTCCTTGTGGGATGGATTTTATACATCTCATGATGACTTTGGAGGAATAGTTCATGGAGGCTTGGATTGGTGAACACTTAGCTTATGATGAGAGCTTGGTCCTTGATGGTGTCACCATTGAAGAAGGAGAAGTGTTTTAGCACTCACCCTATCAGTTTCTTGAGGACAAGCAACATTTTGGACGGGAGGACTGTAATATTCCCAATTAGCCCTAGCTAATGGGAATATACAATTTTGTCTCAATATTTTGTTTCATGAATAAAAATGTAAAGGAGGATCAATAAAACTCCTAATCAGAAAAATAAATCAATTCCACATGTGAACATGGACAAATATGGGCTATTTACATAAGCACAGTTAGGTGTGAAAGAGACTGGAGCACTTGACCAAGTCAACCAGGACCAAATCAACAGCACTGTCTAGATACAATGAATCTCCTAGAGGCACAACACAGTTTTAGTTGGAGGCTTCTCATGTGAATGTAGCTAAATCATTGAGATGGTTTAGGGTTTGTCAAGACTTTCATCCTATAAGAGGAAGAGGAGGATAGCAGAAGAAGGGTTTGATTGTGAATATTCTTGAATATATTGTCTGTTTAGACATAATCATTCTTTGCTGTTTAGCTAAGGATAGCACTATTTAGCACTAGGGTGTTCCTATTCGGGAATCCCACCTCTTCCATTGAGGACCTCTTGGAAGAGTCTTGCTGATCTCATCCACTATCGAGCATTTGGCCAAGCTCATCTTCCAACTACAACGAAGATCCTGTTGAGGGTTTGGTTTTCCTTATAAGCTGCAGCAAGCGAAGGCTAGATCTGCTCAAATCTAGGCCATTCCTGGGCCTCTTTTCACTGGGAAAGTCTTCTATCCCATGGGAAAGAGAGTTTTGAACCTTTGGAGCTAATATTTTAGATCTTGGCATCAGGCCAACCCAGTGCTTCAACTACAGCATATTTTCCCTTCCAGGACTGCATTATTTGCAAGAAGGAAGTTGTAGGGTGTTTTGACCCACTTTTTGAGGAGAGATCTCTGGTGCTGGGGTTTTGCCCTTAATTATGGTGATCCATGGATTAGATTTCTGATCCATGTTCTATATATATTTGATATGCTTCTATTGTAATCATCTTCAGAAATTTCTGAATACTACTGTAGATCTGCTACTTTAGATCTCAGATCTACTCTATGTGTTGCATGTTTTGATCAAAACCCCAAGGGGATCTTGTAAAGGAGCCTTTCTAGTGTACAGATCTGAAATAGATCTGATATTTGGTACACAAATCTTCTCTATATCTGGCGTGTAATATAAAGCTATTGCAGCTCTTATAAATAACACTTTCAAGCTATTTTGCAGTCAATACATGTGTTGTAGCCCTCTTTCTTGAGGAAATTCTTCTATTCTTGTCTTCTACATTCTGTTGTATATTGTAAGGGCCTCATTATGGATCTGATTTATTGTTGTATATATGAAATTGATACCTATTATTGGTCTTCTGATCATGCTCTCAAAAACTATGTTATTTTCTTGCAGTACTGTTGCATATTGCTGCAGCCCCCTTCTTGGGTGTTTTTCAGCTATACTAGGTGTGGGAGGTCTATTTACCTCACCTAGTTTGATTTGTTTTTGCTCCCCTTTTGGATTTAGATGCTAGATATCCATATCTAAGGGTTCCAAGGATTCAAACTCATTTCATCTCACATACTTATGAAAATTGCGTTATTCCAGCAGGTATTGCTGAGTGTTCCCATTTGGGGATATTACATGCTAAACAACCAACAAATACTCTTCGAAAGTGGGGCCGACAAGAATCATAGGAATATTTGAAGTAATATTAGAAACAGATGGGGATGTAGGAGATTGAGCACCTGGAGAAGGAGCATAACGTCAGTGAATGTCCAACATGTGCTCATGAAAAGCATAGGTAGAAACCATAGGTGTAATCGTAGCTACACTAGCTGGTGTACTCTTTGGAGCACGGGTTTGTGAGCTGCTTGGATTCTGATTGATAGGCCACATAGTATTAAGTATGATATACCTACAAGTATGAAAATATCTTGATGACTGAGTCGCAACAATCGGTGTGGATGAAGCCACACAGACAGTAGGTTGTACTGGGACCGATGTAACAGGAACCGACGAATCAAATGTTGAAGGTGATATTCCTAACGAAGGAAGGACCAAAATTTGAGGAGGATTTGATGTACTGTATTGTGCTATGGATGCAAAACTAGACATAATCTGACTCAAGGACTTATATCCAAGCGGAAGTGACGCCGATTGTGGAGACGACTGTGTAGAAACACGAGGGAGATCTTCAGGAAAAAGATGATATTATCCTGTAGAAATAGGAATTTTTTCACTACCAATAGGACTGGATGAATCCATGTCTAAATATGTTGTAATATCTTCGAAAAGACTACGGGGACTAGGAGGTATAGTAACAGCTAAAAACAGTGATCCCAATGTAAGAGGAGGAAATTCTTCTTCTTCCCCAAAACTAGACCAAGCACCTGAAGGAGGCCAATTGAACTCAACTGACTCTTTAGGGAGTGATTGGGTAGCAAGAGGCAGGATAGACGAGATAATAGGCTGCAAAAACTTGGCAGACCTAGTGGACTGAGGGGTTTCAAAAGAAACGTCTGGAAAATAACCACCACTAGGAGGCAGTGAGGACAACGGAACTGGTGGTTCTGCCACTGTGACTGTATTTCAAAACAAGAATGAAAAAATATAACCAATCGAAGGCTCCAAGATCAAAATGTAAGGAAAAAAAACAGGCCAAGTAATAAAACTTTTAACAGGCGTGTGATCGTGGACAATTAATTTTATGACACTGAAACTGGATTTCAATGTTTCATATTTTAAGAGTCGAGAAACATGAAAAAGATTACTCTAGTCACTTTCAATTTTAAACGTGTGTGAAAGGACAAGTGCTCAACGATCTCTTCTCTTTTTAAGGAGTCGTGAAAAGATCAAAATGACTACTCAGGTATTCTAAGCAAGAGGGTGCACCAAGTTTCCATGAACTTCCATATACACCTTAGTGATCAAATGAAAGAGAAATGACCAAGGACTTAGCTTACATATAAGTAGTCTCCCTGAATGTTGTGTTCGGTGTATCACGGTTATAAGGCAGCAGACTCAGCTTCCTATGGATAAAAGGATTGCAACCTAGAGGGGTCTCCCTTTATATACTTGACGATACGAGGAGCACAAGTCCATGCTAGCATTGTTTAAAGCTAGATGGTGAATGATAGCTACTAGTTTTTAAGACACCAGAACACATCTCTAGCCTAGACCACTAAAGATGTTGCACTAGGTTCCAATGCTTCCTTAGGTTAATTGAATGAATTTTAAAGTTGATCTTGTATTATGTTTCAATTTCAAGGCCCTACCAAATTTGGATCTCAAATTTCCCAAATGCAAACTACATGCAAAAGAACACCATATTCCATTCAATGAATGCTAATTACGAGAAGTATAGAGATATATAAAACAAATAGCAAACAATGAGAATATGTGAATAAATCCACTAATGAATCTAAAGCAATCAAATGAAAATGAAAACTATTTCCTAGATTATCAAATGCTAGTTATGCAAAATAACTTTTCACTTTCGATGCAAAGGAAAGAATGCAGAATAATTTATTTATTTTCCAATGAAATGAAGCATACAATGTACTAATTACATTAAAGAAACAAAAATAACACTAGCATGAGTATTGTGAATGTAGGAATTGAAATTTAATGACTCAATCAACGCAAAACAAACACAAGAAAGCACTCAAACTAATGTTGCAATCTCTCAAACCAAAAGAAAGTTTTCAAAGCAACCCAAACAAGCAATGCAATCTATGCTTGGAGCAACAAGAAGAATCAAACAAAAACAAAATGATCATCCAACCAAAGAAAACACTGAAAAGGATCAAGAAAACTTAGCGCAATCAACCCGGGAATGAGACTGGCAACAATCGAAAAGACTTGATTTCCAAACAGAAGGCTCGGTACACAAAGACATGCAGAAACCCTATGTCCTTCAACTGCACTGATAAGAAAATAGACAAACAACTGAGAAAAACAAGCCTACAACAGTCAAAATAGTTCCAAAGGCTCAATTACACATAAAAAACAACCCAGAGTTAAGAACAATTGACCAAAAGGCACATCAAGGAGGTCAAACCAAATCCTATAGGATTTAGTGCGAATGTAAGGCGGTAATCCGTGCAAAACAGGGGTTGGTGTGACTGCTACAAAAGCAACCTGCGCCAATCGGAGCGACTATTCAAGCAAAAGGTGCGCCAAGCCGGATAACTATGGGAAAAGGGGAAAACCAATGAGCAGAGGTCAATATTGACACTATGGAGCTAAACAAGGATTTAAAACAATCAAGCAAACTAGAAATAGACAGATAAGCAAGTCAACGACCTACGCCGACCCAACAAGCTGAAACGACAAACTCACACTTCCCCAGTATGGTCGCCAAGTTTTTAAGCAAGTAAATCCTCTCTACGGATAGAGACGAACCCTATAGCCCTAGGTTGGGTCTAGAAACAAAGAAACATGCTAGAGTGTAGGTTCCTAATTACTGAATGAAAATAGGACATGGTAGATCGACCTACCTAGAGTCCAATTTTGTCGTCACGGTTGTAGTGGTGGTGGCCTCTTGCTCCTACCTTAGCAAGTCACGATCCTTCTACAGTCATGCTTGGATACCTGCACATACATCAACAAAGTAGAACAACATACAACATAATAACTTCATTCATAACTACTAGCCAGTCAAAGAGGGCTAAGCATATTGCATCAAACAAATGACATAACGCAAAATGGGAACCAAACAATAGTCATGTATATGTATTGATAGAATGAAGAGATACAACCAAAGCTTTGACATTGCAGTCTCCTCTAGCGGGGTTAAGCCAAAGCACGTCTCAGATTCTCATCATGGGATTCAAACGGGATGAGGGCATGGAATTAAGCTTTCTCAACGAAGTTCCTTCTTGTTCTATCTCTTCAAAAATTTAGCTATAGTATACTCAGTTCTCCATGTTCAACTAGCTTATGCAAGGAGATATAGCTTCTTTTTATAGAGGAAAAGAAGGAGGTTAGGATCCCTAAAAAGGTGTAAGGGAGGCCTATCCTTTAGGAGGTTCCCACAAGAGGTGGAAACCATAAACTAAATGAGGGAGTCCATGGTTGTTCAGTCCAACCACTCCCAATGACTCATCCTCTAATTTGTTAGAGTGAAATATCTGCCTCTATTTTTAAAAAACATTCCATAAACAGCTCGGCGTGGGTGGCTAACTAGGACAGAGCACCAACTGGCACAGGGCCCAGGTTAATCTTCCTCATTGACGAGGGGGCAGAACTGGCTACTCACGCCAAGGCAAAAATAGGGGTTTATGAAGCTCTGCTTAGGGAATTGTCAACAGAAGGAATATTACTCTCATGTAAAGGGATGTAATGATGGTCTTTGCAAGGCATGAAACTTCTTATTAATCACAGAAATGACCCTCTAATGTCCGAGATGGGGATTGTAGGGACAATGACAAAATTTTGTGTAACGCTCTATGAGGACAACAATTTTGCACATAAACCACAGTGTTGCATGCTTCTGCCCACAAGTGCATTGGTAGGCCCTGATCATGCAACATAGCTCGTGTAACACCTATGATCATTTTTTTCTTCCTCTCTACAACCCCATTCTGATGTGGGTTATGATTCGCTATGAGTTTTGTTTGAATTCCTTCTTTGATACAGAATTCTTTGAATTTGTTCGAGATATATTCACCACCATTATCGCTCCGCAAAGCCTTCACTTTCTTCCCTGACTCTTTCTCCACTAATTCTTTAAACTCATATAACTTTGAGAATGTTTGATCTTTCTTCCGCATGAAGAAGTTTCGGAATCTACGAGAATAGTCATAAAAAAAATAACATAATACATGTGTTTTGTTGTTTAGCAACCAAGAATGACCCACACATGTCTATGTGAACTCTCTGCAAGATAAATAAAGCACAATTCTCCTTGTCATGAAAGGTGGTCTTCACAAAATTACCCATAGTATACCCCTTGCACTGATCTATCTACACAAGTGTACCCTTGGGAAGTCCAATAGAAATCTACTGCAAAATCTTCAGGGCAACATGGTGAAGATGGCCGAATCGACTATGCCATAATTCGCCCTCATCCCGACTCACAACTTCTTCTTCTTTGCCCACCATTACAACACAGCCATCTACCTCCAACTTGTAGATATTCTTGACTCGAATCCTTATCCTCCTGGTTTGACCCATTTTTTTATGTCGCATGAAAGATTTTCCATCACTGAAAACAACGGCATAACCTCTATCCTCTAACATCGCAACTGAGACCAAGTTCTTCTTTAGACTTGGAACATGCATAACATCTTTCAACAGAAATGGTTTACCTGACTCCCTCTCAAAGGTAATGATACCAATTTCGGTCGCATTGTATCTTCCATCTCCTCCCATCTTCCATCACCAATCCCATTGTGCTTGAAACCGAGCATGCGATCAAAGAGAAATCAAGTTAAAATTGCAAGGCAAGGGCCTCACCAATTGAAGCTCCAACAACCTTCTTGTTCTTATTTTTCTATGGGTAGTTAGTGGCGAGATTCCCATGTTTGTGACAGTGAAAACACTTCACCTTGGACAAATCCAAATTCTTGCCTTTAGCCTCAGATTTTGTGTGGAGTTTCTTCCCCTTCCCTTTCCTTTCATTGGAAGCCAAATCAAAACCCTCTTCATCATCATTCTTTGATGAAGAGCCATCCCCGGTGTTTCACCTGAACTCCTCCTACACTAGATCCGACCACAATTGTTCCCAATCCGGGACATGTGATCAGCGCTCGGGGAGTAAAGGTACACCAAGAGAATATTCAGGCCATACTATATTGGCCCACACCTTGATCCATGACCAAGCTACGAGGATTCTTACTGATCCTGAACTAACCCATTTTAGATCTGAGTCTATAGTCATACTCTAGCATCACTAGAAGTAAAGATCGTAGTGGAGAGAGATCCTGTAAAAACCTCTTTTGAAAAAATCCGACAGTTTTTCCCGTCCGTTGATAGAGTCTTG
Organism: Pinus albicaulis; assembly: GCA_034641835.2. NCBI lineage: Eukaryota > Viridiplantae > Streptophyta > Pinopsida > Pinales > Pinaceae > Pinus > Pinus albicaulis. The sequence continues at coordinate 1,370,264,589 of CM076582.1, read as the reverse complement.
ATAACTGTGCCAAATCTTAGGAAGTCCCAAGATATCCAAACTCACCAAGTCACCATCAAAAACCATGATTCCCACACTCCCTATTTCATCCCAGCATTGGACAAACTTTGTGAGATACTTAGGAATATTGTCTCCCTTTTCCATTTTGATTTTTCTGAGTTTATCCTTCAGTGCCAATTTCCTATGGTCACTGCTGCTTTCGAAAAGATATGTCAAAGCCTTCTACATTGAAAATGGAGTGGCTTTCCCATGAAGGCTTGAGACAATATGTTCTCTCACACCTTCCAACATAATCCTTCTCATTTTTGCTACTTTCTTTTGCCATGCGTCAAGTAATGCAGCATCCATCGATGTGGGCTTAGGAACATCACTATCGATGAATTCCTTCAAGCCATTATCTTCAAGAACCACCTCCATCCTATCCTTCCATGCAATGTGTTTTGATTTGACCTTGAGTGCATACTCTAACCGCAAGCCATTGAAAGCCATTTCGATGTTTACTCAACTGTCACACCAAGAAATTCTTGCAGCAAATTCGAATTGTTTCCACCAACAAACTCAGCTACTACTTCAATATTGCAATCTTATTTTCTCTGATACCATGTATAAATTTTTAATACAATTATGTATTAAAGAATCCTAATCTAACAATTATATGCCACTATTAAATAAAGAATCCTTCTACTAAAATCCTTGCAGAAATTTAATCGCCAATTGCAAACACATGAAGAAAAATCAATCACACATAACACAAAATTTTTTACCGGGAAATCATAAAGCTAAAAACCCCACTATCATATATTATGTATATCATGGATCATGAAACAATCTCATACAAAACTCTACTCCAAGAGCTCTTAGTACAATATACAATCGTCTCACACTGTCATACAAAAATTGGCATAAGCATGCATCAATTTACTGCCTCCTGACAGCCCACCTCCATTGTGCAACCCCTGCTAATGAAGTTCCCTGAATGAATTTGATCTTGCCTTGCGTTGACTGAAAAAATCCTCAATAGCATCTCCAATGTGTCTTTAGTTTCATTAAATGCACCAATATAGTCACAACTGATATTCAAACATGATCTGACATCCATGTAGTTAACAGTAGTATTTCTTCAGTTGCATATGAGACCACTGCTTGTGAATTAATTAAGTAATTAATTCACTGATATCTCATTAGTGTATCTTTATTTACAACTAGTTACAATAAGCACAACTAAGTTACACTAAATAACAACTCACATAACTACACATCCAACTCTGTTACAACTTTGTATCCCTTAGTTACAGTGAAGTCCACTCTGCATTTCCCACCAACCAACCTTAGAAATCGTAATTCCTTCAGTCAACTAGTTTTCCACATCAATTAACTGAAATCAAGTGCTTCAAGAGAATAGATTATTATTTATTGTCTAATTATTATTAAGGGATAATAATAATTGACATGCGATCTATTTTTAGATATGTGATATATAAATAGACTTTTCCCATGCATCTAAAAATAGAATCTCATCTATAAATATAATTTTCTCAACCATCTATAAATAGATTCCCGCTATAAATAGAATATGCTCACCATTCTAAAAATATAAATACACCTAAAAATAGCCTATGGGCCCCACCTAGTATAGGTGCTTAATTTTCACTAGGATCATCATCTTGTTGAATCTCAACACCATCTCTTCCTGATCATCTATGGCAGCAATCAAATTTGTGTCTAAGGCTTGACAGTTCAATTCAGCCATGGGTTTGGTCAAATCTTGGCCTTTAATCAATTTTATAGGATTAATATCAATGTCATATTCTAATATAGTGGCAATCCATTTACCTCTTTTTCCATCAGGGCCATTCTGAGTTAGAATGTCCTTTACAAATAAGTTTGGAACATATGTTGTTATGTGAGATTATAGAATGTATAATCTGAAATATTTTATGGCTTTCACTAAAGCAAGAGCTTGTTTTTCCATGATATGATACTATAGTGTTGTATCTCTCAAATTTTTACTGAAGAAATCAATGGTTTGTTCATGACCCTCATCATTCTTTTCTAACAAGACTGCTGCAATGGTGTGTTCTTAAGAAAATGAAAACATTATGAAATATTTGTTAAAATTAGGACTTATGAGGACAAGTGTTTTAGTAAGTGCTTCTTCTACTTCTTCAAAAGAAAGCTTAGCTTTTACTGTCCATTTAAGTTTTAAATACTTTTTTAACATGTTATTTAAATCTCTAATTAATTTTTCTAAGTTAGGGATGCATCTTCTAAGAAAATTTATTTTTCCTATAAATGCTTGTATTTCTCTAATGTTCTTAGGATGAATAGTATTTAAGATTGCTTCTATTCTATCTAGATCAATTCTAATTCCCTATTTTGAAATGATGTGTCTCAGAATTTTTCCTTTTTCTAATCCAAAAAGTGTCTTTTTAGGATTTAGGGATATACCAAACTTCCTGCATTTTATGAATACTCTTCTTAGATGATCTAGATGTTCATTATCTGATTTGGAAAACATTGTATTATCATCTAAGTAAATGACTAAAAATTCATGGATTTCCTTTGCGAAGGCTATGTCCATGGCTCTTTGGAATGTTGTTCCAGCATTCATTAGTCCAAAGGGAATTTTCAAATACATTAAATTTCCCCAGGGAATAGTGAAAGCAATCTTAGCTCGATATTCAGGTTGGACTAGGATTTGGTTGCATCTATAAAATCCATCAAGTAATGAAATTCTGGATGACCCTACTACCCTCTGTAGAATGTGGTCCATTTTAGGGAGGGGATAGTTATCCTTTAGTGATACTTTGTTCAAGTTTATGAAATCAACACATGGTCTGATTTCTCATATTTTCTTTATAGTGGGGACTATTTTAGAGACCCAATCAAAATATCTAATGGGTGCTATGATTTGAGAATTGTACATCCTTTTAACTTCTTTCTCTATTAGTAGCATAAGGATAGGGTTAATACTTCTTAGCTTTTGTCTAAAGGGCTTCTGATTTTCTTTAATTGGTATCTTATTCTGGATAATGCTAGTATCATAAGACTTGAGGTCTTCATAACTCCAGGCAAATATTTCTTCGAACTCTTTAAACAAGCTAATGTACTTCAAAATTTCAACTGGAGATAATGCCTTAGATATCTTAATAAGATAGGGATTTTCTTTTGTTCCTATGTTACATTCTTCTATATCTGACCTTAGAGGTTTCATTTTAGGTTTTATAGCTACATCATTGGATTCAAAGAGGTCTTCTAGTGGGGCTCATCCCTTAGGAAAAATATTGTCTTTGAGGTTTAAAACTTTTGATTCATCATTGATTAATTCCTCAATTTCTACTATTTCTAATTGTTCAATTTCTAATTTAGTGAATTTAGTTGGTTCTATATTATTTACATCATTTACATCTATTTCATTATTTATGGTATAATCTAATGTACAGTCAGTGTCTATATTACAGTTCTGAAATTCTCCTTCAGAATTCATGAAATCATAAATTTGAGAGTCTTGTGAAAATATTTGCCAATACTTCAAATTATTAGGTATAATTGGCCTATGTCTTACCTCAGTCGGGTATTGATGATTTGGCTGAAAGGGTAACCTGCATGTGCTGGAAAAAGTGACCAAGATATGGGCTTGCATATTCTGCTTTCTTAGAATAACAGCAAAGTCAGTTTCAAGGAAACATCATACTAAGTCCAGGATTGTTTCTCTGTAATGGCTACGTCTAGGGTTATTAACAATGTACTCTCCCTCGACTTGTTTTATGATTATTTCTAAGTCTCCCATGACGGAAACTCTTTTAGCTCCAACTTTTCTCACGATTTGCAGGCCTAGCGCTAATGCTTCATATTCTTCCATGTTATTAGTGCATTTGAAATTTAATCTGAAAGCATGTCCTTCTGAATGATCATTTTATAAATTGTAGATCCATACTCCATCTCCTACTCCTAATCTATTTACAGAGCCATCAAAATCTAGATGCCGCAAATATTCATGTGTTATATTTTTAAAATCAACTTCTTTGTGTTTCTCTTCTACAACTGTGATTTCATCTTTGTTATTGTCTGAATTACATAAGATAAATGAGTCCAAATTAGAATGCATGGAATATATAGGGAAATTTTGTGGTCTTTCTGAACTACTTACCATGTATTTCATCAATTTTTCTCTATATATCTTCCTTTGCTGACCAAGCACATAAATGGTAGCATATGATATGTCTAATTGTAGTGATCCCTGTAATTTTTCTCCCCATGAGCGAGATAATAACATACCATTTTTGGGAGGGATATCAGTAACTACTATGTCCATAACAATACTCTTTGTTAGGCACTGGCCTAGAGTTACACATAGATCTTTGATCAAGCCAAGGCATTTGACTTGACTAGAATCAAAGGATAAAATGTCCTTGTAGGGTCTCGCGATGTCTAAGTTTAATTTTTCCATGACTACTTTAGGCATTAAGTTATGCGATTCTCATGAATCCAACATAACATTATGTAAGATTTTATCATGAATGTTTAAGCTAATGTAAAATTTAGGGACACCCCCTTGTTGATGTTTTCCATCTGCTTCAGGACCAAATAATAACTTAGGTTGATCTTCATTGAGGTTAACAGTTTCTTCACCTTCAGCTATGCTTAATGTTTTAGTAATTTGTGCCTTGTATGAATTATTTTTCACTAGCTCTTTTAAAGGAACTGGTATTTTCAATTTTGCTATCTCAATTTTGATATGGAATGGCATTTGAGTTTTGTCTAATTTAATCATTTCATTTTTACCAATTGTGGTTTGTGTGGTTTTGTCTTCTCTATTAACACTTGGTAATTCAGTTTGTGTATCAACTATTTTGTTTTCAACTTCCTTATCTGGAAGGGTTTGAGTAGTAGTTGATGTGATGTCTACAATGTTTGGGGTGGAATATTTCTGAGTTTCTCTAGGGGGAATTTCTATAATTTTGGTCATAGGAGTTTCTATTGTTTTCTTATTTTGGGTCTGGACCGATTTCTTAATAGGAACTTCTGTGTTATTTTTTATTCTAAGGCTATAATGTTTATGAACTTCGTATATAGCAGATTCATAGCCTTGTTTGCATTTAAAGGAATCCCTAGTCTCTAATTGTAATTATTGTAACATGTACAACTCTTGTCCTTCCCAGGTAAGAAAAATAACATCTTCATTGTTTATTCCCATTAAGTTTACCTAGGTGTCCTGGTCTTATTCATGCTGTTGTGAACATTCAACATAATTTTCTTTGAAAGGTGATCTAATTTGTTGATTTGGTACTACTTCTCTTAATTTACCAGTATTAGGATTTTTCCTAAAGTTGGGGTTTCTAATTTGGGGACCTTGTTGATTTTCCCACTGAGGTTTTATTTCCATGTTTTCTAATCTTTCCACTAGTCTTTCCACACTTTTAGCCAGACTATCTATTTTAACATCTGAACTGGAAGGTTCTTCCTTAATGGTCACTCTCCTTTCATTCCTCATCCTAGCTCTTTTATCTAGTAAGTTAGCTTCTACATTAACTGCATTATTATGCATCTATTCTAAATTTTCAAGGTTTCTTTCTCTTAATTGATAGGACACATCAATGTCAAAACCATCTAGAAATTTAATTAGGGCTAAGTCTGGTGGAGGTTTGATATTCACTAGAATTGCATTGTAAATGTTGTTAAACCTAATACAGTAATCCTGAACAGATTCATTAGGAGCTCTTCTAATGTTCTCATATTCATATAATATCTGGAGAGGGTTTTTCTTTCTTTCCCATATACTGATAAACAATCGATGGAAAGCAGATAAATTAGGAATATGACCAACATGTAAATATTTAAACCATTTTTTAACATCTCCTTCTAGTGTTTGTGGAAATAATCACATTTGTACATCTGCCTCATCAATTTCATGTAACTCAAAAAAATATTTCATTATATCTACATGTTGTGGAGCAGTATACTTACAAGTACCATCGAACTGAAAATTTTTACCCTGGTAATCTTGTGGCATGGCATGTAAAAGGGCCTGTAAGACAAAAGGGGAAAATCTGGCTGCCTTGGCTAGGAGATTAGCTCGACTGGGAGGTACAACAGTGGTGCTTGGAGATGGACTTGAAAATTTAGGTCGGATATGAATCTGATGTATGAAGGGCTTTGTGGAATAAACTGTGGTGGATATTATAGGTGAGGTGGTATTGAATGGAGTTGTATTTACAGTTTCTGAAGATACTGTAGTGAGCTTAGGGGTAGCATCAGTTAAGGCAGCTAGTTCAACTGACCGTTGAAAATAAGCTTCATCTATGTATTTTATCAAAGTTGAAGTTAAAGCATCAAGTTTGTCAAAAGTATCAAGAACTTGTTGATCTAAATCAATTTGTATAGTATCCTTCTTTGATTCAATAAATTGAATAAAATTAGGGTCTATTATAGTATCATGGACTGATTTTTTAGATTTGGTACGAAATAAAGAATGATCAAATGATAAATCAAATTGAATATCCTCTATGCTTGATAACTACTTAAGAAGTTAATTTTCTTTGATTAACTAACTACTACTTCCTTGACTCTCTAGTTTTTAAGGTTTTCTTAGAATTCTGTCAGGATAATCAACAATTGTAGTAGGTTGTGGATCAGGATGAGCCCTTGTATAATATGTTCTTTTAGAATCTATAATTTTAACTTTCTATGATAAATTCAAACAACATTTTAAAACATTAATGCAAAAAATGAGTAAAATTGTTTGTTTTAAGATTTTTTTTAAAATAGGGACTGGTTTTTCCCTAGTATGGTCGCCAATATGTTATCACTCCAAAATTTTCCAAAGGTTGTTCTGAGCGTTTAATTAGAATATCAGAGGTAACTAGAAATCTACTTTGGAGCTTAGGATCTAGCCTTCCTAAACTCAGAGAGGGATCTCTCTATATGATTTAACTTTGTTTTAATCAATGGATATTAGGATAGTTGCGTATGCTTGGTTGGGTTGGGTTTTTTATTGGTTTTGGTTGGTTGGTGGAATTAATTATTTAAATGAGCAGGTAATTTTCCATTTTCCATTGGGCTATGGAGTCAAGTATACTTTGAAACAGAACAAAACTAAATTATAAATAAAGTATGACAGGGAAAGGTAGTTGAACAATATCAGATCTCAAGGCTAAATGGTGAAGTGATCTTTCAATCGAGATCAATGAGAAATTAAGGATTCCTTAAACCAGATAATATAGGAGGGTAAAGAGGTCAATCGGGATCAGAGAGAAATTAAGAATTCCCTAAACCAGATATCAGAAGAAAACATAAAAATTTATAACAGTTAAAAGCATAGTGTAATTCTTTAAACAAATTCTGTAGTAATTTTCATGTTATAACATTCAGATTTGGAACACATAAAAACTTAAGGAGTACTTAAGAAAAAGAACATAAACAATTGAAATTTACGCTTCACTGAGATAGCTCAACACATGAATCATGTAATGAAGTCTCTTTATTACTTTCTCAGTCTGTCGACTGGAAATTGGAACAATAACCCTTTGGCAAAAGATCAGTTAGCTACTGAAGTATTCAGAAATCCACACTTGACCGACCGTTGATCCTTAAATTTATGAAGTATTTATACAAAAAGTTTTACAAAAATATTGAATTACAACAAAATACCCTGTCAACTGACTAGGATTTATTCTAGGAAAGAAAAATCTTTATACAAAAATATAGTGACACCTTTCAACTGACTAATATCTGGCCCTGTTTCTTTGCTTGTTGTTTATCTATCTGTCTGTTCATCTGTCTTTGACCTTTTTGTTATTTTACCCTTTATAATAAATCATATCACTTCTCCCTCGTTTCCTCATTTGGGATTTTAATTTTCATCATCCTTTGGTAAATCTCGTCAGCTTCTAAATATTTGGCAAAAGTAGGCTTATTTACAAAAACATGATTTATCTCATGCTGAAGGTAAAAGAAGTTTTCGAGAGTTTGGAGGAGGACCTTGCCTATGGTAGTGCCTTTCATTGAAGAAATTTGAGAAGTTTCTTTGGCTACCTCCCTCAACTTATTGACATAGTCCTCATGCCTCATGATTTTTTCATTTATTAATAAAGGATTAGGCAGACCCTTCTGTCTCAATATATCAAGTTTTATAAAAAACTTATTTACTTCCAGTTCCAAGACTTGACATTTTTCCTCAACATGAAACATTACATTTCTCTTGGAAATCGCTTTCTTCACTTCTAGGATAGTTTATGTTCTTTCCTCTATCCCGAGTTCTTCCAATTCATACTTATTTTTAGAATTCAGAAATTATATCAATTCAGAGGCTTCCTTTGGTTTATATCCAAGATCAACTTTTACTTTCTAAATTGCCTCACCAGCTTCCTTCACCAAGTCATTATTCTCGAATATAATATGGATAGAGGGCCAAATATTATTAACAGAGTTAATGATATTGGACCATAATTGCTACTTTGCTTGGGCTAAAGCTTTTTTCAATGATAAATCTTTCTCCACCTGGTGGATTCTATTATTGAGTCTATTGACTTTGTGTGCTTCAGTTTGATGTGTTATTTCTTCTTATTTCTTTTCATTTTCTAAGATATTTACCTGTTATTTGAGCCTATTAATTTATGTATTCTCAATGGACATATATTCCATTGCTTTTATTGATTTTTTGGCCTCATCAATGGGATGGGTTGTGGTATTATTTATGTTGGTGCTGATGTAGATGATGATGTTGAAGTGTAGGATGGTGATGATGTAGATATTATGGGATAACATTAATGGGAAATACTTCCATGCTATCTTATTTTTACTTTACAAGATTATCCATCTCTGTCTCCATTTACTTTAGTTGAGTTGTCAACTAGATGATTAAATTCATTATCTCATCCTTTTGATTGTTTGTCTCCATAACCTCCTTAGTCTGTGGATGCTCAGTAGTTGGTAGCTTTAAATTTTTTTCAATGCAGCTATGTCTGCATTTTTATTCTTTACTAATTCTTCTATTTCCTTGATGTTAGTTGGATTCTAGCCAATTTCAATTACCAACTCTTCCAGTGACTTGATTCTATTATCTTTTGCTTGTGTTGAGGCTTTTTCTAGCTTTAATTGTGAATTTAAATTTTCCAAAGAACTCTACAATTTCTACACACTTGGAGCTTTATGTGTCATGGTAGAATATATCATCTCTCCTGCCTTCTTATGGAATTAATTTTGGTCAATTGGATGCACATCCTTGGCAAGAACTTCAAAGCTTGTTTTAGTATAGTCTGCTGAAGTTTTAGGGGCATGTACTTTCGGTTGTAGGAATGTCATGTGCATTGTCTTTTTCCTGAGGTCAAAACCTGAAAGCAACCTACTCTGATCACTAGGAGTTTTCTTCCAGTATTTTTCATATGTAACAACATTTAGTGCTTCATTTATAATTTTAACCTCTTTATATATCTCCATGATGTCCTTCTCCTTATCAACTGGCTTACTATATTTTGAAATCTCTGTACTATTTTTATTCTTAATGATTTATTCCCTAGAATTGATGGCTTAGGTGTTTCTTCTGCATGTGGTGTAGGTGCATCATCCCTGATAATAATTTATGTCTATGTTTCAACTGTTTCTTCCTACTCTATTACTAGGTTTAGTTTTGCTTTATTTCTGTACATAAACTTGAATTTATTATCTGATGTAGTTTCTGCTGAGTATGATCCTTATTCTTTAGACCTTTTTTGAATTTCTATCCTGTGGGTTTGGAGTAAGCAGGATGGAACTAGTATCAAGTTTCTCCTCCACATCCCTTAGAGTGTTTTCCAACCACTCGACTGGTTAGAATATTTCTCAATATCAGGCTTAGATTCACGAATGAAAGGGGTGAGTTTAAACTTAATTCTCAATTTGTTTATGACACCCAAGGGGTCATATGACCATTTTAAAGTGTTGCTGAACTTTAACTCTTGTAGGCATCTATCTTCTTCCTTTCCTACATTCCTAATATTACATACAAAGGGCCCTAATTGACCTTTTATCTTGAATTGAGTTTTCTTCTTGACTGAAAGGAAGTTTATCTCATCAGAATTCAAAATTTGTCTGATGTACTCTAATGCAAATATCCTCATTGGGAGTTATTTGGGAAGCTTGTAAGGGACTAGTTGGCTTCCATACACTCTGATCTCTATTTGATTCTGGTATAAATACCAGTCTCCTGTCTTTCTCTGGTCAGAAAACTGTAGAACCTTTTTGATTTCATCACTGACTCTAGGCTGAATGTTGTTGTTGAGCATATTAATCATTGGATATACAAAAGATTCAATAAATTCATTGAAATTAAATTCATGGGAATCATTTCTGTTCAAATATGTCTAAAATATTACATAATGGGGATTACCCTCTGTGTCCAGTTTTTGTAGGTTGATTACAAAATTTTCTGATTGAAAATATATGAATAAACAGAACAGTAATGAGGAGTATTTGAACACTCCTTCTTCTAGAAGTTTGATCAGTTGATCATGCATGGTATCTACCAGGAATTAGGAGAGTTGAAAGTTATAACTGGAGGCTAACCTATGAAAAATATAGAGAGGAAATGAAATATGGATTCATCTACATACTCATCAGTGAAACATCCTAAAATACAGGACAACATGGTTACAATTTGTCTGGTTCATTTTGAAAACATGGTAGTAGAGTATGGACGGTTGTTTTTAAGAGTTTTTACTGATGGAGGGACGAAAGTCTCAAAGATTTGAAACCTTTTGGGAAAATCTAGCTTTAGGTAGAGCTCAGTGAGGGTTTTAATGGATAAAGGCACTCCCTTTGGTTGTGATTGAATTTGCAGCATTTGATTAATGGATTCAGTTGTGATTGTAATAATTATAGCTGATTTGGCACAATCTAATGAGTTCAGGGAACTGATGGGTTTGTGGAAATGTGTATTTGGGAAAGTTAGATTCCCACAGATGGATAGCATCTGCCTTATCAGCAAATTTTTCATGGCTCCAGCAATGGATCTCCAAAATCTTGCTATCAGTCATAATATCATTTATTTTAAAGTCTTTATTAGCTAAAGGAGCGTGGTTGACATCTATCAAGGGTGGTTGCAAAGGGTTTACTATCTAGATGCTTTGGGAAGCCATCAATTTGGTTCAATTATTGTGTTACTAAGCTTGAATGATGGTGATGGGTACTCAGAATTACCTAGAGTACCAAAGTTTTGGTTGTAGAAGGGTCCAGGTAGTAGCGGGCTTCAATGTTGGGTGGCAATGGCTTTTTGGTCTTTTCCATAAATCAACTGAGATAGTGAAACAACAGTAATGCAGGATATATATATATATATATATATATATATATATATATATATATATATATGAAAACTAGGGTTTTATCACATGGCGCGAGGGTGGGTTTGTTTATTATTTTCTAAAATTCGAGTGTTTTATCATGGTGTTTTGGTTGTTTGGGAATGGGGGGATGCAATATAATGTTGTAGTGCCACGTGGCAGGGGAGCATGGGAATGAAACCACCCATTTCGTACCCCCACCCCCTTTTTTTTTAACTTTGAACAGTGGGGAGTGCGAAAGGGTTCATTAGACGTTGCATTTGATCAATGGTGATCGGGCGGTAGGTGGAAGTTGCGGGTTTTCAAATAGGTGGGGTGGGGTAATAGTTAGGTGGAGAGTTAAATTATAAATGGGGTTATAAAATATATTAAGCAGGAGACTAAAATGAAATAAGGTCGGGAAACATATTAAACGGGGGGGGTTAAGTCAAAGGAATGTGGGGCCCAATTAATATTTTATTTCACGTTTTAAAACTTTGAATTAGTGGGTTTTGTTGTTTGATCAAAACACAAAGTTTATTTAAGCGGAAGAGGGTTTTAATGAGGGGAAAAAGGTTAGGATAAGGGGAAATGGTTTCCAAAAGAGGAAAAAGGGATTTAGCAAGGGAAAATGGTTTCCAGGAGAGGAAAAGGGATTAGGATAAGGGGAAGGTATTAGAAATTTTTTTTTTTTATCATGGATAAGAATAATGAGGCTTATATAATCTTTGAAAAGTACTCTACCTACCCTTTTATTCATCCTAACATTTTTTATTTCCTTTATTGGGTGCATTTGAACTTTCTGACCCTTTTATCTTCTTTTGATAAGAAAACTAACTTATTTCGAACCTAATATCTTCCAATGGCTCAGATTAAACTTATGAGCTCAATTTTATTCTCTAACTAACTATTGATCTGCCAAGAGTAATGGTTTGGCCAGACCTTTATTCACTAACTATCATGACATAAAATTTAAAGGCATGAATGATCAAGATTAGATTGCATTATCATCATGAATTGTGGCATTTTGAATAAGCTGCACACAATTTATTTGAAAAAGTAAACTAAGCTAAGAGTAGTGGCATTTGAATGTGCAACACTTTCAGAATTTATTTTTGTTTCTTTTTGTGGGGTTCATATTTTATATATTTTTTTATCTTTCTTTCTTTTGGTCCTTTGATTATTCTTTAAGCACATACCCTATTTTCATTTTTTAATATGGGAAAACATTTGCAGAAATGAAAAGGTATGTACAATATTACAATACTTAACATAACCAATTCAAAATTTTGATCCCTATTATTATAGGACCCTAATAGGTACTCTTTGGATGAGGAATTAAAATTTGCATCCAAAAAGTACTCCCGCTCAAATTTGAGTAAAAAAATTGGGAGATAAGTTGAAAATACAAGTTGAAAAGTAGTTTTATTATTTTAATATTTTTTAATATTTGTAACCTTTTACTTAAAAAATGGTGAATCATCCCCCATGGTTGACATCATCACCTTGAATATTATTGGTTCTTATAAATTTTATTTTGGTTTTACATTTTTCTTAGGAGGCCCATTTTAAACCTCAAAGTTCCCCTAATGCTTTATCACCTACGGATTGTCGGCCCTAAAAACCTTTGCGGTTCCTATCTGTCCAAATAAAAAACATTAAATCCAAACCTTGGATTGACTCCAACCTTCACGCGTTACTCTTCTCAAAGTCCATCTTCTCTACTTCGAAACCCGTATGCATTGTAAAACTCAAACCCGCTATAGGATTGCCAGGATATGTATATTTTAAGATGTTGGAATCATCTGAATTTTTCAGAGCACTTTATTAAGATGGTTTTAGAATCTTCAGTGGTCACAGGAACTCTCGCATTACTGTGCAAGACTCTTGAAATCCTCATTTCTGACTCAAATACTTGGCGTATCCTTAAGCCACAGTGATTAGTAGTTCCTAAATAACCTAGGCTTCATAATATTTCATATGATCGCACAAACTTGGACAATTCACTCAAACTATAGGACAAGCAAAAGGCTCAATCTACTTTACGATAAATAAAAATATTCCCTGCTCTCATTTGAAAAGAAAACCCTGGGTCGATACAAAATTGTTGACATAATTCATTTCCTTTACAAAGATCTCACTATGCCAAATAGAATTTTATCTTCCAAAGTTCATTGCTTCATATAGAACCTTGGCACAAAACAGAGAGGAGTAAGAGAATGTCAACTAGGGTGAGATATTTCCCTACCAAAAATTGATAAGAAGAAATGGGTCTTAAAATCCTTAGAGCTAGTGCTCAAGAAACTAATGAAATGATCCACACTTGATACCTCAAAATGAATTCAAGCCTCCATTTATAGATTTTAAGCCTCTTCCATTTATAGATTTTCTAAGGGGTTTATATCTTTCTTTTCCTTTAATTTATTGAGGGAACGTTAATCAAAACCCTAGTCTGTTTCGGGTTTCTTCACCCAACTGACCCACTATAGCCTACAAGGATGGATAGGCTAATAAATGCTATTTTTCCTCAATTTGTATAGGATATTACATAGACAAGCCAAGTCTATGTTCTTTCAAAACAAAATGACATGGGATTCATAAATTCGAGACAAAATGCCACTATAAGAATAATAAATCTAAGGAAATAGAAGGCTAATACGAATCAAGCTAGTACATGTACAAGTAGAGCCTTGAGAAACAAATTAATGGAATTTTAAAATTCACCCACCTTAAGTGGCTTTGTTGGATCCATATGGTGGGGCGTGATTTGGATAGTGCCTTGGGTTACCAGGAACCCTTGTTGACAAAATCATAACCAGATAGATGGTCAATATAGAAATAAATAGCATGATGGTTGAGACCTATTGAACCACATTGCAGACCACAATTAGAGTGAGGGTTTCTAATAGGCACATAATTACTTTTGAACCTAGACGCTCACTGGGAAAAAATTATACAAGAAATCACCAAACAAGACATTCAAGCCACAACACTTATTGGTATTGAGGTTATATTCGTGCTCGAGTATAAATGGATAGCTTGGGATTTAGGAACTCCATACAATAATTGGCAACCAAAAGCAGGTACTAAGCTAACAATAGAAAATGATGCATCCTCCATGACTCTTCACGCAACAATAACACTATAAATTTAAAACCCTTGTAGTAATGCTTTGTTGCCATGATGTGTAAAATAAATCCACAACCCTAATTGCTACCATTACATAAACAGTAAGTATCTCATTACCTAGATGATAAAAGTTGGTTAACTCTATTGATGGTTACCTTGAAATATTTTGTAGTAGTATTTTATACGAGTTCCAGCACCATGAGTAGCTCAATGCTGACCCCTATAAATGGAATGAGAGGAATCCAAATGTGAAGCAGATTTCCCTGATGCAGCCATGTTTGAGAACCTAATCTATTAGATAACCTAAAAGAAAACATCCACTAGTACATATGGTCAATTTTCTAACACTTTAGTTCTGACACTTTTGACGTATTGTAAAAAATTTCCCCAATTTTTCTCAATTTTCTTAATCATCATACTCCACAAAGTAATATTCAAGGGAAACTTGTTCTTGTGGTCCTTCATTCTCCACAACCAAGAAGGTAGGCATAGTGGAGCGTTGTGAAGCTTGTGGGGCTTGTGGCTGGTTCACCGGTTGACCAGTCCGGTGATGAGACATGTCAGAGCTTCCCCCCGGATGAAATGTCCCAAGAGATTCCCCCATTCTATCCATCCTCATCTCTTTGATATCCTTGGAAATATCCTTCATGGCCACCAAAAGAGTTCTTGCAAACTCTTCCCCTTTTTTGTCACTTGCAGTCTCAGGGGCTTTACCCTTGTCTTGATCTTCAGTGTTATAATCATACTTCTTGTGACTTCTGTTCTAATACCTCTTATCCCTCTCAGTAAGAGGTTGATCTTCTTCTGAATGCAGCATGGTTGTGATGCTCCAAGTAAGCACAGACTGTGCCAAGAAAGGATCTTTGATACCACTGTAATATTCCAAATCTGGAATAGCACAACAAGCCTGCTGAAATAACGTATTCTTGGGATATTGATGTACAGAAATGATTTTACAGCCCTTGGATCCCTTATATTAGTAGATCTGGAGTCTAGATCCAAAAGGGGAGCAAAAGAAAATCAAACTAGATGTGGTAAACATATCTCCCACCACCTAGTCTAGCTGAAAAACACCCTACAAGAGGGGCTGAAACTATGCACAACAAACTGCTTCAGAAATAACGTAGTATTGGATAGTATGAGTAGGAGGCCATAAAATGTGATTAAATTATGTATATGCAATAGAAAATCAGAATTACAATGAAGCTCTTTCAATATATAGTAGAATACACGAGGCAATAGAGCAAGAAATCTTCAAAAAATAAGGCTGCAACACATATATAACTGCAGAAATGGCTCAACAACGTTATTTTAAGGAGCTACAGTAGCTGAATATTACAACTTATATCTAGGACAAATTTGTGGACAAAACGTCAGATCCATTTCAGATCTGGAAAGTAGATAGTCTTATTTATAAGATCCCCTTGGGGTTTTGAGAAAATCATGCATAAACAAGTGTAGATCTGAGTTTTAAGTTGCAAATATGTAAAATTCTGTTGTAATTTCTGAATATGACTTTACATTACAATAGATCAGATCTAAATAGAACATGGATCAACAAGTTAATCCATGGATCAACAAAGTGAAAGGAAAAGCTCAGCACCAAAGATCTCTCATCAAAACTGGGATCAAAACACCATGAAGAATCTCATATGAAAATAACGTAGTTCCTTAATGAAAACTGTGTTGTAGCTTGAAGAACATAGATGGCAAGCTTCCAAGACATAGATCTAAATCACAAACAGGAGAGGCACTCTTCCCAGAGGTTAAAAGACACACTCCATGAGAAGAGGCTCTTAAAAACAAGCTAGATCTCTGCAAATCTAGAATCCCACTTGCTGCATCTTTCAAAAGCAGAAAAACCCTCACTGGATCTGCGTTGCAATTGGAAGTTGAGCTTGGCCTCAATCCTGATGTGGATCAAATCAACAAATACTCCTGCAAGGATCCTCAAAGGAAGAGGTGAAATCCCTACACAGGAACTCCAAGTGCTAAGAAACACAATTCTCTACTAAACAGCAGAGAATAGTATTTGTCTAAGCAGACAAGATACTCAGAAATATAATCAATCAACAACCTTATCTTGCTGCCTTCCCCTTCATTTTATAAGATGAGAGCCTTTGCAAACCCTAAAACACCTTGATGAGTTAGCTCCTTTCACATGAGGGGCCTCCTTCTAGAACTGCGTTGTCCCTTCATGAGATACATTGAACCTAGACAACGTTGTAGATTTGGTCAAGGTTGACCCAGTCTCACAGCTCAAACCCCATTTCACGCCTGCAAGTGATTTATTTACATGGCCCTGATTTATCTGTGTTCACATGGGCATTGATTTATTCGGTATTTTCAGGAGTTTTACATGTTCTCCTTTATTCATTTATTCATGCAAAAAAAAGTAAAACGAAAATGAATATTCCTCTTAGCTTAGGCTAAATAGGAATATTACATTATCTTAGCTAGTTGTTCATCGAATTGGAATGATGTTATTTCTCATATAGTTGTGCATTAGAGACTTGATATTAAATTGGGTAAGGCCTTGAAATTGAAACATAATTTCAAGATAAAATTTAAAATGAACTCAATCAACCTAAGGAAGCATTGAAACTTAATGCTCACATTAAGAGGTCTAGGCTAGTGACATGTTCCGGTATAATTAAACCTAGTAGTTATCGCTCTCCATCTGGAATTGGACAGCACTAGCACAGACTTGTACTTCCTGTACCATCAATTATATAAAGGGAGACCCTTATATGTTACAATATTTTATCCATAGGAAGCCGAGTCTGCCACCCTGTAACCTTGATACACCGAACACAACATTCGGGGAGACTTCCTACACATACATTAAGTCCTTGGTGATTTATCTTTCATTTGATCACCAAGGTGTATATTGCAGTTCAAGGGAGCTTGGTACACCCTCTTACTTAGATTTTCTGAGTAGTAATTTTGATCTTTCTGTGACTCTTTAAAATTTGAAAAGATCATCGAGCACTTGTCCTTTCGATCTCATCCAAACTGAAAGTGACTAGAGTCACCTTTTGCCATTTCTTGACCCTTAAAATATGAAAAGGAAGAGTTTTGTTTTAGTGTCATAAAATTAATTACCTATGATCATATGCCCATTAAATTTATTTTCTTGGATTTCTCATAAGTAATTCCTTAATGATTGTTCTTGAAGCCCCAAATTGGTTATCTCTTTTCTCTCATGTTTTTGAGACAAAGTCACGGTGGCAGAACCACCAATTTCATCATCCCCTTCATTACCTCATAGTGAAGAATATCGCCTCAAATTTTCTTCAGAGACCTCTCAATCTGTTAGGACTCTAGGTTACTGGCATGCCATTATTCTGATTTTTCAACCTCTTACCACTCGGTCTCCCCCTGAGGAACCATTTGATATCAATTGGTAGCCTCCCGACCCATGGGCCTTTTTAAGGGAAGATCCCTTGAGACCACCTGAGTCACCATTAACACGTGCTTTACTTTCCACTACTCATCACCTCTTCGCTGACAGTATGTCTTCATCTGACATGGATGCCACAAGTCCTATTAGTAGTGAAGAGACTTATGTTTCTATGGGAGAATACCAGTTCCCTCCGGAGAATTTTCCTTATGTCTCAAGTCAACCTTCCTCGTAGAATTTATCTCTCCCGACTAGTTATAATTCATTGAGTCAGATGATTTCTGGTGTTATATCTTTGTATCAGAATCTGATATGGTCAGGTACATCAGATTATATGGAGGGGTCGTTTGTATCAATTCTATCCCCCTCAACTCCCATTGCATTGACCATCATTATGTTTTCCCCAACCTAACCCATTATTTGTGTGGCTTCATCTGCACCTTCCATTAGTGTGATTCCATCATTTCCACCATATTTTGTTGCTCGTGGGATGCTTTTTATTTCTTCCGCAATACCTATTGGATCCACTATGAGTAGATCATAGCCTCATGTATCAGGAGTCCATCAACCTACTAGTAGTCCACCTATCTCCTCTAATCCTATTCCTAGAGGTTTGACGTACGACCAATATATGATGGCCATTCCACAACAAAATTACTTCCCCCAAGTTTCTCAACAGGTTCAAGCTCCCATCAATCCACCACATTACTACAATGAGCAACGAAATCACAACTATTACAATGGACCTCTCCTACAAGGTCCGTTGTATGTTCAAACCCCTCAAATGTCGGTTTACCCAAACTAGTTTACATATCTTCAGGTACAACCCTATGGTCCACAAGGATAACCCTTACAGGTACAACCTTTGATCCAATGGAGACAACCATACAGTCCTATTGGTCAATCTTATATTCGTCAAGGATCACCTTATCCTCCTCAGGGGAAAACCTATCCACCTCAGGGACAACCTTTTGTGCAGTAGAATCAACCTTATGTTCAGCAAGGCCCCACTTTTGTCAGAAAGGTCAACCCTCCACCTCTTAGGCAGGCCAACCTGTTTTTCAGGGGCAACCTGGTTCTTCTCAACCATCAGGCCAACCTGCATCTTAGCGGCAACTTGGTGGATTCCAACATGTAGGCCAACCTGCACCCGAGGGACAGCATGTTAAACCTCAACATCCAGGTCAACCCACACCCTAGGGACAACCCGTTTAACCTTAGTATCTGGGTCAACCTACATCCCAGGGACAGCCCACACAGCCTCAGGGCCCACCTTTTATTCCTCAAGTTCAACCTTTGATGGTACAAGGTCCACCCCAAGGCGCTGCTTATATTCCACAACAAAATCTGTATGTTGCTGAGACAAGACCTCAATGGTTTGCTCCGAACCAATATCCTAGTCCTCAATCGGTGTATGGGTATAATTATCAAAATTATAACCCTTATGAGAAAAGTCCTCCGAGACAAAACATACGGGTTCAAAATTTCTCCCAACCTGGTTGGAATCCAAATATTGTTCTCTATCAAAGGCTGGCAATTCTTT
The DNA here is from genome assembly GCA_034641835.2 of Pinus albicaulis. Lineage (NCBI taxonomy): Eukaryota > Viridiplantae > Streptophyta > Pinopsida > Pinales > Pinaceae > Pinus > Pinus albicaulis. The sequence continues at coordinate 1,370,245,217 of CM076582.1, read as the reverse complement.
TTAATCCGCAATTTCCATTCCTCACTACGCTGGAACTACCTGATGTGTTGAAGTTGAAAAATGATCCTATATTTCATAATCCATATTGGCCCCCAGTTCCTACCAAGATCCCTGGTGATTCTCCCAAATTTGAAGGCAAGTCCGGAGAAGACCCCCAAGCACATGTTTTGGCATACCATCTTTGGTGCTCCTCTAACTCTTGGGTTGACGATTCAATTCAACTTTGTCTTTTCCAAAGAACTTTCACTGGTGTCGCTACAAAGTGGTACATTGAACTTTCCTGCGATGTCTTTCAAGATTTCAACTCTCTAGCCATGGATTTTCTCACGTACTTTCAGTTACCAATTTGTTATAAAACTGGGACACACCTCCTAACATCCTTGAAACAGGATCGGGCTACTCATATTTCCGATCATATTCATGAATGGAGGAAGTGTCATCGTTTGATCAATTTTGAGATTCCTGATCAAATTCTGACTGATTGGTTCACTACCTCTATTATCAGTTTGATTTCTAAGGAAATTTCTATGGGGGAATATATTACTGAGGAACAAGCCATCGCTCATGCCTAGTACCTCGATCTCCTGTACTCTCAATCTGGCATGCTTTATGATCTCTTGCCCGATTCTCTGCGACATGGAACTACCAAACTTACTGGTGACACCATCCGTCAATGGTATCATTGGTTCTGTGTCTCATAATTCTTGTAAGTCTTCTCCCAATCTTACAAAGAAAAAATATAATTCTTCCCTTGATATTGCTTCTCAGTTGTTTGCAAATCTTGATAAGACCATGGAAGCAAATTTCGTTCAGTCCACTCGAGCAGATAAAGCTTCCAAAGGTAAGAAAAAGGGGAAAGGTAAGGCCAAATCCAATACCCTGAAACAAGATTCTCCTAAGCCTAATGTTGATGATGGTTCAAAACATAAACCGAAGTACCCTTGTCTGATTTGTGACGACGAGAATTACACCAAGGATTGTCCATGACAGGCCAAGGTGATTCGATTACTCAAAGGCACTCAACGCACTCCAGCTGTTCTTAAAGAACAATTTCCATCATAGAAAAATCAAATGGTGGATCAACCTCAGTCTTCCACCACTTTTGGCTCTCAAGTTTTTATGATGAATGGTGTTGCACCCATATCTATTGCTACCATATTGAAATTTTATATTGAAGCGCATCAGGTAGTAAGGAAAGAGATCGTAGATGGTCCTCCTCCCCCTCCTTCTTCTAGCCCTCTTCACATTGAAAGGAAAAATCATAAGCCCATTGTACAACCAACTTATGAAGGCATACTCCGTAAGTCTTCCTATAACTTGAATGGACGTGTTTCTCAGCATTACATTATTGTTGAGGATTTGGCTTGGGCACCATCTGCTATGTATGTGTTGGAATTAATTCAGAGCTATCCATCACAATGAAAGGCTTTGCTATCTTCTATCAGAGGGGTTGACCTTGCCGATTCCAGCCTTATCACTTTCGATTTGAAAAATTTCATTCCACGTCTCCCTCACTAGCCTGCACCGATTATCCAACTTGGGATTAATGGAAAGAATATCCATCGAGTGGTCATGGAGGAGGGTGCATATACTTGCATCATGTATTCTGCATGCTAGAAAGCCATTGGTTCTCCAGCCCTTAATCAGTCCCCAAACGCTTTAGAAGCTTTCGACAGAAGGGAATCTTGCCCTCTTGGTGTTCTCGCTAGCTTACTTATAACGTTGGAAGGAAGATGGTTAATGTTGAAGTTGAAGTCGTTGACGCCAAACTCAATTATAATCTTCTCCTCGGTCACAGTTGGACGCACACCATGCTATGTGTACCATCCACTCTCTTTTTTGTCCTTCGATTTCCGCATGAAGGAAAGATCATCAATGTCGATCAGTTATCATTTTTCACTTCCACCTCCTCCGATAGCAACGTTCCATACGTAGATTGTATTCCTATGCCTTATGACAGCATAGGGCTGGGAATTTTCAACGATACTGCTCTTATGGGTCTTTTTTCTCTTCCTCTGCCCAACACCTCTTAGGTCAACATGATCTCTACGTCTTCTGATCCATGGATCATCCCTTCGACTGAGCAGGTTGATTCATGTAGAGATATTTTCCGGATCAATCGCATCCATTCTTGATAAATTCGACATTTCGAACCAAGCCACCATGGTTCATCTTCAGGAAAATATCCATGAGTAATACTGATCTCACAAGTAAGGTATAAATATGAGAGAGAGGGACGATGAACGTCAGAGAGGTGCAAGGGAGGCTGACACTAAAATTCTAAAAATCAAACAAATTAATTAATAAATTAAAGAAAATATATTTTATTAATTAATTAATTAATTGTAGAGATTGATATATATATTAAAATTTTTCTTTGTAAAAATTGTTTATTGTGATGGATTCTAGAATGATTTAATTTTAATTTAATTTGAAATTTTAATTTATTTAAATTTTAAAAATTAAATATTTTAAACCTTAGTATTAATTTTCTCTATTGAAAATGATGTATGAACATAGACTAAAGTAAGGATTAATTTATTTATTATTTTATTGATTAGTTTATTTAAGTTAATGATTAATTTATTAATTATTTTATCGGTTAGTTTATTTAAAGCATGATATTCAAGGATGAATTAAAAAAATGGAAGAAATTCATTATAATTAATACGTGATGGAAAATCTTGTTATTCATATTTAATGGCTAGGATAGTGGAGTATTATGTTGATTAAGGAAATAATTAGTTATTAATTAAATTGAAGAATATTATATTGGGGGAAGACTAAAGATAAGTTATTTTTAATTAATGATATGAGTAAGGTTAAAGGATCTTTAAAAAGGAAAGGTATAGGAGATGGCGTAAGTGAAGTATAATAATGAGATAGATTTAATGAAAATGGATATTAATGATGTTTTTTCAAGGATGATAGATTAAAATTAATGGAGTTCCAAGCCAAAGAGGGAGAGGGAGGAATGAAAGAAAAGGAGGATGGACCTAAGAAATATGAAACAAGGGGGGGAGAGAATGATTAGAGACAAGGAAGGGAGCAAATTAGGTATGGGTATGAATATTTTTTAAGGTCGGAATCCAGTTATTGCTTATTTTCCATCCATCATCACGGTTGAGGTTTTCAGGGTGCTTACCAATTTCAATTGCTTCCCTAAATTTTTTTTGGTGATAGTGGTCAATTTTGGCCACTACCCGAGAGTGTTCAATACAAATATGATGATTGGTTTTGCTAGAATGCTCCGCCAAAGCTGATTTTTTGAGGCGGTTATGTTTAATATCAACAACATGCTCTTGAAGTCTGGTTAAGATAGATCAACTAGTTTCCCTAATGTATGGTTTACCACATGAACAAGGAATTAAGTAAACCCCTTTATGGAATCTAGGGTCAATTGGATCTTTGATAGATTTGAGACACTTATTGATGGTGTTCATAGCTTTAAAAGATGTTTTGATGTTGATCTTTTTTAGAATGTGAAATATTTTATCATTGATGCCTGATATGTACAGTAGGAGAACCTTACCCATTATATCATCCATTTGTAGTTTATTTTTTCCACAATTTTCAGCTTTAGGTTGATTCGTTTGGTGAAGCGATGCCATTAATCCCAATAGAAATTGATTATTGTGAAGTTATACTAGCTTTGGCTCCTCCTCCCTCCGATCATACTCCTTTGAGTGTGTCTCTCGACACGTAATCTCAGTCCCCTTTGCTCAGTGCATTGGATTCTCCTGATACCTTGAATGAGGCATTCCCCACTGATGAGGCCATTGTGGAAACCATGTCTCTTGAGGATCCTCCTTGGGTTGATATTCATCATCATTCCTCCTCTATGCATGGCCTTGAGGCCATGTCTACTTGTCTTGAGAAATTTTCTTGCCTGGCTCCTTCCCATCCATTTCAAACGCTCGCCTTGACACATGAAGTCTTCGAGGAAGGTAACATGGGAAACATTACACAAATGATAGCTATTGAAATCTCCATTAAACCAGGGGTTTTTAGTAACATCCACATTGGGAGGACCTGTCTTCCTGATGATATCGAGGTCTATACTAGTCTCTTCTGAGAGTTTCGAGATGTTTTTGCTTAGTCCTATGAATAAATGCCTAGCATCGATCTGAGTATAGTTGTGCAAGATATCCCTACTTATCTTGACACGAAGCCTATTCGCTAATATTTGCGTCCCATGCACCCTAGAAACACCACGGTCATTAAGCGAGAAGTTGAAAATATTCTCAAAGCTAGCTTCATTTATCTGATACCCTTGACAGAATGGGTTTCTAACATCGTTCCTATGGATAAAAAGCAGGGAAATATTCATGTCTGTGTGGATTACCGTGACATTAACTACACTTGTCCTAAGGATAAATATCCCACTACTTTTATCGACCAAATAATTGACGAATGTGTTGGGAGTGAGATATTTTCCCTTATGGACGGGCTCTCTGGCTAAAACAGATCAATATCCTACCGGTTGATCAACACAAGACCGCCTTCATCTTTCCATGGGGCACCTTCACATACAAAAAGCTCCCTTTTGGCCTGAAGAATGCTGGTGCTATGTTCCAACAAGAAATGTCGTACGCTTTCCATGATATCAAGAGCATTGTTTAACCTTACCTAGATGACCTTCCGACTCATTCCGCTAAGTGTGAAGACCATCCAAATCACCTCCGTCAAATATTTCTTCGTTGTAGATGCTACAACATTCAGTTCAATCTGCATAATTGTGTTTTCTGTGTCGATTCCAGTAGACTCCTTGGGTTTATCATTTAAAAATAAGGAATTCGTCTTGACCCTCTTAAGGTCGAAGCTATTGTTAATCTCCCCTCCCATTCCTCTTTACATCAGTTGCATATTTTGCAAGGGAAAGATAATTTCCTATGTTTTTTTATACCTAACTATGCTGAAGTAGCCAAAGGATTCATGTGATTGCTTAATCAAGGTGTCTCGTTCCTTTGGGATGAGATCGCCCAAAAATATTTCGATGCACTGAAGAAATTGCTTATCAATGATCCTCTTTTTTGTCCACCCAATTATCATCGTGACTATTCCCTCTACTTGGTTGCTACGTTTAGCACTATTGCCAGGGTTCTGTTACAAGACGATGACGATGGTGACGAGCACGTCATTTATTATTTGAGCCGCAATATTCTCGATACCAAAACACATTACACACAAGTCAAGAAATTGGCATTAGATGTTGTTCAAACCATCCAACATTTTTTCCATTATATTTTACTTCACACAGAAACCGTGATTTCTGATTGCAACCCCATGACCTATATATTGACTCGGAAATTGTTGGGGGGGAAATACTCAAAGTGGATAGTTATCCTCAAAGAGTTTGATTTGGAATTCACTACTGCCAAATTGAAGAAATAATTGGCTTTTATTGATTTAATCTGCTCTTTACATTCTGCCTCTGCTCCTTCTAGTTCTGAGGAATGCATTCTGGACGACACTCTTTTTCTAATTAGCATTGTGTTAGTGTGTTTAGGGCATGCATGTGAAAAATCGCACCAACTTAAGGGGTGTGTTTTACCCTCTTAATTTATTGGTCACAGGTAGAAAAGATGTGGAGTCAAGCAAGTTAGTGGAACATGCTAAGAAATAAACATACTAGATAGAGAAATAGCATACATATTCAAACATAAAAATTAAACTAAAACTAAAACAAATAAAACAAAAGCTCTAAATAGAGTCAAACAGTTGCAATAATCCAAACGGCGGCACTTACATCCCCTCTTATTGAGTGCTGGTAGGAAATGAGGATGAAACTTTAACCCACTTACCAAGGGGCCCTTAGAACTTGGGGCTCTAAGTCTCGATGCAAGGATGTATTTACTTACAAGCTTGCCTCAGTGCAAAGTCTCTCTCTCTCTACCATCGTGGACTGAAGTTGTTGGATGGCCAACAATTGAGTCCCCTCTATCTCAGCTCCGGATCACACACTGTTGGTATTTCTTGGGGAAATTCTGGCCATCATAATAATGTGTCTCAATTTTTTCATCTCTTAGTGCTCTTTTATAGGGGAATTCAAATCCTCCTTCCCTCTCTTCGTACATTGTCAATGGTGACCCAAGAGAGGGGGATGATTCCATTGTGTGCCACATTTATTCCATTGTGTGCTCCCTTGATGTCCTAAGGAGGCTTTGGTGGATGTCCTTAGGTGGCTTCAAGCGTGAAATCATTGTCTTGGAGTGTGACTTTTGTGGTCCTAGAAAGTGACTTCTTCCACTCATAGGATTGCACACTTTTCGGGTCAAAAAGCGCACAAAGCCCCTCTTATCGAAGGTTTTTGTGTGAAAAAATCGTTTATGACTTGCTCAAATTTGATTTTTCCTCAGACCTTAGATATTTTTAAATACTTTCCAGATTCTCTAATGTCTCTCAACTCTATAAATCCTTCTGCCTCACATTAAATAATGTCATCTTTTCTTGTACAATTTTCCAGTGTTAAGAGTTTCCCCCTAATGTGTGAGGTCTAGGAAGAACTGTATAGCCGAAATACATTATAGTTTTTTTCTGTATACTATGTGTAGAGAGAGAGAGAGACCTGCATGGAGCTCGGAATTGGAGACACCCTACAGTGGTTCGAAGAATGACCATGTCCTATGGGACCCCTGTAAGCAAATATAATACAATACATATAAATTTTCAACAAGGTGGGCATGTCCCATGCTCATAATGTTGTGGCTAGTTAAACAAATCTACTTGACATATACATCTTATGTCATGTGTCACTAATATGGTAGTGATTTGTTCGTTGATGACAACGACTGTTGATGCCCTCAGGGTCATTTTTTTCTTTGACAATAAGTGGAATGTGGTACCCATATGCGTAAACTTGGTATGGCATATAACTGCGCATTGTACGCATAGGTGCTAGCTGGTACCTTCCTGTGTAAGCATTGTTGAAAGAGACGCTTATGAAGGCATGGATCTTCGACGAATTTGATCAAAGTGCAATGGTTTTAAGGTACGATACCATCTTGACATGAAAGCTTTGTGTTTTAGTCGAATGTCAGGAGGATCGATGACATCTGTGGGCAATGATATCTCCCACAGTGCCACCTGAGGATGGCCCTTTTATGGAGAGGGGTGATCCAAGGTACCTGTTCCTTTTTGGAAAATAGGTGTTGAAGTTGACAAAAAGGAAGCCTCAACCGAACTAGGGGTCGCTGATATGAAGGATCAGGATCCTGGATGTGATGGGTTTAACATAGGCATGATGGTGAGGGGTGACTAAAAATTGATGATGGGGATTCAGTGGCCCAAGGTTGGAGTATAATAAGCATCTTGGCAGCAGTCATAACTATTTTTAATGGGGAAATCCCTGGAGTCTGCAGGACTTTGAGGGTGGGTATAAACTGGTTATGAATGTCATGGTGGCTTTTGTGTGAGGGTGTAATACTCCAACCAAGGGTGTTGAGGGACTGCTTCCATGGGAGAAAAAAATGAAAGAGTGGGTGGAGGATGTAGTGCATCGTTTGCGGTCTTTGTACACTTACTAAAAGAATACAATAATGGGGTTTGGTTTGTACAAAACACAGAGATGGGTGCCCCAAAACATGAAAGTGTTCGCTCAATAATGACATGAGGAAGGTGTTTTGCTGAGGGTGGGGTCCCATTGGTTGGTCTCATGTGTGAGGTTGATGAAGTGGATGAAAAGGTATCACAAATGAGATTATGATGATGTAGGTATGGTGGGCCAAATTCGAGGCATGGTAGTGCGCTCTTGATCTGCTTCTACAACTTGACCGTCTGGGAAAGGGGTTTTATCTCGTATGATAAAACTTGACCTTATGCATGGTCGATGGATGGGCATGAGGTGCTTCCCAGACTAAAGTAGTATGTCCATGGCATCACTTATGCTGTGATATATGATCTATTGTGGGTGTCGAGCACCATGGAGGGGAGGCTCTATGGACCAATAAGGATGTTTATCATGTGTAGGGAAAGGTGATGATAAACATGGTTGGATATGTGGAACATATGGTTGATTTATTATGGAGAAATGATGTCAGGATATGTAGAGTTTTCTGGGACTCTATCATGCTAGGGGTAGGATGATACCTGCTCTGCAACTTTCAATGGATGGAGTTGTGGATGGTTTGCGAGCTTTGTTGCAAAAACAACTACCTCAAGTGAAAGCATCTTCTTTATCAAATATTATTAAAACTCATGAGATTTTAAGAAGAATATGAGGGAGGGCATACATGTCGGTGCTAAAAAATTATTTTTCGGGAGTGTGGATGTGTGGCATCACCTCTGTTCATTATGGAGTGTTGATCACAGTGTTGCTTTCGGTTAAGAGAATAGACCTTTTGATCTCTCGTCATGGTCCTCCAAATTTTTTGAAAAGGCCAATATATAGGTGAATATGGCCCTAACTCAATTCATTTGTACTTGTTGAGTTTTTGAGAGGTCATAGGCTTTTGCGGAGCAGTTCTTGCCATTACGGTCAGCCTGAGCACCAAGGATTAGCGATATCATGCCCAAGTAACCTCCATGACGTCTTACACTTAATTTTTTCAGCATGAGTGTGCCGAGATCCATACAAAATTGGTTTATATGGATTCTGAGTAATTTTTTTCCCTAGATTGTGCAGGCAATCAAGGTAAGAGCGTGCCCTCTATGCACATTTTCTCAGGTTTCACACGCTTTAAGTTCTCTGTTCCCCTTTTTTGGCGTGCCTTATGCGCACCTGTGATAAATACAGGCGTGCCTTGAGCATGCATGTCTGAGGGACAGGTGCGCAAAAGGCCGAGGAAAGTTTTTTGAATTTTTTGCCTATTATTTTATGTTTTTTCTATTGCTAATGGGTTCCTGTTTGGATGACAGGTTGTTGTGGAGGGAGCAGGATTGGCCCAAGTTCCGTACTACATTAGCTGCCAATGGTCAGGCACGCTGATAGTTGGTGCAATGGAGGCTTCTAAAGTTCGTGGAGAACAAGCTTCTTCAGTCTCAGGACCGACTACTATTTTACTGGATCCGACATTGGCACAGGAGGAGCAACATGTTTGTGTTGCATGGAACTAACCTTGCTATCCATCCTGAGATCGATGTATACTTTGTGACCGGGCTAGTGCCTCATGGTGAGGCATTGCGGTATCCACTTCCTTTTGGGAGGGTGGATTTTGAGAGGTTTTGAGCACATCACTGTGGCGGGGCGCCCCTTACGGAGGCATGCATAAACATTGCCTCGATGAGAGACTTGGCCGAGAGATGCACTCTGGAAGTTTTTGTGTGACTTGCAGGGTCATCAGCTCCACATCGAGCATCAGGCCTGCAGGTTGGAATCTTACCCCGGCTGAGGTCTGGGTACTTCTTTGATTTTTCCCGCTTCTGCTATGATGGGATGTTGATGCAGCTTAACAAGGTCCAGAGTGGATCAAAGTTGTTTGTGTATGCCAGTATTCTATGCAGCATTATGTACAAGAGGGTAGTGTTGTTGAGACCAGTGGTGGTAGGGCCTCCTAGGGGGCCATGGGAGCCTCGCATGAGGAGGTGTGCTCCTATGATGCCGTGACGGGGTGGAGGTATGGTGGGGTGTTACTGGAAGGCCATGACGGAGGCATGGTTTGAGGTCAACACCTAGATTTTTCTGTCATTCCGATATGCAGGGATGGACTTTTAGGGGGATCCAGAGATGGTTCTCCCTCCTAGTTATGCTTGGGGGCCAATAGGTATGTTTTTATGCTTTCTTCATTTATTTTAGTATATATGTGCTTATATGTTTTTATGGTGACACTAACATAGTTTTGGTTACTCTTGCATATGTTGGCGAGGTAAGTCACCCCGTGGCTCATTTTTTTGGCCATGGTCCACTTCGGTGACCTCGGGGTGATCGTGGGGGGCTGGGAGGAGATGTTGCATAGCTTCAAGGTGGTGGACCTAGTGGTGGTGCTAGCCCTTCAGGAGAGGGCAGCAGCTCAGCTACAACTGAGTGAGCTCGTGCCGATGTAGAGGTGACACGTGCTGATGCGGCAGAGGCTCACATTATTGAGCTGACTACTTGGGTGTCATCTTTTGAGGATGCCTGGGGTCGAGTGGACCGCTTGACCCAGGGGATGCCTTCTCAAGGATTTTTGGATGATCTTGAGGAGGTCTAGCTGGAAACGGTGATGGCCTGGGAGAGGGATTATCAGCCTATTTTACGTCGGGTGGCAGTCTCACTTGTGACAACGGCTCAAGCAATGGTACTGGGAGCAGTTGTGGGTCCAGGTTCCCTGCCTGGGGAAGCACTGCCCTAGAGTTTACTTGTACACTGGGAAAACACCCATTATGAGGATGCTTCCCCTACTTTTGATGAATTTTTATGTATCTTTGGGCTGGTTGTTGGGTCAGCAACACTATTTTTGTACTCAAACATATACACCATGATATATATATATATATATATAGATGAGAGATTATTTTTGTGGATATACATGTTGTTTGCCCTCTTTCTATTTATGGATGATGTTATATTGATGGATATCTATTTTTTTGGTTTTTTATGTATGATGGTTTATTCGAGATGCATTCCAGTTTAGAATATTGTTAGATATGCGATCAGTTGTTTGATTTTGACTCCTTGGTACATGTGTAAATGTGATGTAGTAAAATTGTTTGCTTAATCATTTTGCACACAAATATTTTCTAAACAAATGTGAATCTCTTGTCTCAAATGTTTGGTTTAACTGCGACACTACTAACTGGGAATAGAGGTAGACATGTATATGGCGTATGCCCTGATGGAGGGCATAGCACGTAAGTCCAATGACGACATCCTATTATTTCTAATTGTTTGTTGTTGAACCGATGCATACACCATTTGTGAAGAGTTGTGATCAATCAGGGTGATAGATGACCCAAGTAGCTACTACTAAACTTTGAGACCATCTTGATGCTCCATCAGCAAATCCGAAGTAAGGTTCAGGTTGGTAATCCATGGCGGCACCTTGAGCGCATTTTGTAAAAAAGTATTTTTGTCAAAAATTTAAAGTGTTTGGATTTGTCCACATTCACTCTAGGGCAGGGCCAACTTGGCCTTCATGGGTAGAAATTCTTGAGGTAAAGGCCATTGACGGGGTTGTTGGGGCATGCCCTGTCCGGTTCCATTAAGATGTATGCCTCGTGACGGAGGCATTGTTGTATAATGTAGGGTCATTTTAATAAGGTTTTGAACTTTCCTGGTCCTAGGGCTTCTTTTGCGACATCATAGCGGAGGACTAGCTCTCCCTCGGTGAATGAGAAAGGGTTGATGTGGCGGTCTAATGATGCTTTTACCCTCTTCTTATCGGTCTCTTTGTGTTGCAGCGACTGTTGTCTGCTTTCGTCAACGAGCTCTAGTACAGCTCTAGTTGTACTAGGTGCTGCTCTAGAGGCTGGGCATCATCTAGGAGTTCGATGGCGACATGAAAATTTGGGATCTTGCAGAAATAAATGTAAAAGTGCAAGGTAACTTGAAATTTTGAGACAGGAATAAGGTGGAAATCTCAGGACGTGGGGGCGGCTGCAATCCTATTTCTGATATGTGATGACACAAATCGTATGTGGTGTATCCTTTCGTCGACATTTAGTGGGGGAAGAATCTCTGTGATGGGAGTTGGTGTAAGCGCAATATTGGGTTCCCCTCTAGGATGGTCAATTTCCCATGGGTAGAAATTGTGCTTGTTACAATGTAATATTCCCAATTATCCATGAGCTAGTTGGAATATTAAATTTTGTTTTTCTTTCTTGTTTAATGAATAAGAGGATAATGGAGATCCATAAATCTCCTTAAATAAGAATAAAACCAATGCCAATGTGAAAATAAGATATCTTGGCGGCTTAATTGAGCACCCTTAGGTGTGAAAAGGGGTTGGAACACCTTGACTGGGTCAACTTTGACCAAATCAAGAGCGTTGTCAAGAAGGAGTGGACATTTATGGAGAGACAACGCAGTTTTAGATGGAGACTCTTTGCATGGAAGTAGTGTCATTATTGGATGGGGCTTAGGGTTAGGAAGATCATTTCCTATATAAGGAAGAGGATGGTGGCCATATTATTTAGCTTATGATATATTTATGTTTTGATATATGGTATGTTTAGACATATAGCTTTCTTTGGTTGTTTAGCTAATATTGCAAGTGTTGTTTAGCACTGGGTGTTCCTGGTCAGGAATCCCACCTCTATCCTTGAGAGACCTCATAGGAAGAGCATTATACTTCACTTCCACATTCAGGCTTTATGCCAAGCTTCATCTTACATCTACAACGTAGATCCTATTGAGGGTTGTGTTGAGTTATAGGTTGCAGTAGTGGAGACTAGATCCGGGTGATTTCTGATATGTTTTTCACTAGAGAAGGGTTCCTTTCCATTGGAAGGATATTAAGGAAGGCCCTTGAGGTTATTTGTATCATTTTTCATCAGGCCACTTATTTATTTTCCCCTACACCACAGTTTCTTTCTTGGACTGCATTATTTTGAGGGAGGAGTTGCACGATGGTTTCAACACACCATTTGGGGAGGAGGTTCTCTAGTGAAGGGACCAACCTTTCATCTAGAGGATCTATTGGAGGAGACTTCATTATTTATCATATCAGATCAGCCACAACTTTCTAGATCTATTGTTGCAGCGAATCTTCAGCCCTAGGGCTTTGATTCCCATCTTGTATGGTGGTGTATTTCTGAAGACCCTAGTGGGTTTCTTTTTTGAAGGTTGTATAGAGCCTAGATCTATATTTTTTGTATCTTTTGAGGCATATAACAGCCATATATATTTTTATGTTAATTTTATGTAGCAGTGCACCTTTTGACTACGTTGTAGTAGTCTTCTAGCATTTTGATATATAGTACAACACCTCTTTTGAGGGTTTTCTCCATTGGAGGCTTATTTATGCAAGTTGTATCATTTGTGGTCCATTATTTTACATGTATATGTTGTTGTTATAATGAATGGAAGGTCTCCATATTTGCCTCATGTTTTGATATAATTTTTACACTCATATTTCCAACATTTTTCACTATATTCCTGCTTTTCCCATTTGGAAATATTACAGTGGTATCAAAGCATAATCTTGGCTCATCATGTGTATCTTAAAAATCCAATATGTCATCAGAATAAAGAGATCCTCTCACAGACAGAGAGAAGAGGTATATCAAAAGAAGAAACCGGAAGTTTGATTATACAAATGATCAAGAAGACAAGGGTAAAACCCCCTTACCAAGAGAAGATGAAGAAAATGATTTTCCTAAGATTCTTATTCAAACTATGCAAGACATTTCTAGAGAAATAAAATAGTTGAGGATGGATAGATACAAGGAATCCCCAAAAGGATTTCTGCATGGTGAAGGCTCTGGAATTTCTCATCACTGGAATGATCAACCAGTGAAGCAGAAACAAGTTTCCCAATGCTCTACAATTCCTAAATTCTTAGTAGTGGAAAATGAAGGGTTTCAAGAACAAGAAACTCTTGAATACTATTTCATGGAGTATGAGTCTCAATCTCAGAGATTCAAGGATGACTTGATTTTTCAAGAATTTTTTCAAATCAAGGACAATAGGAGACCGAGGCATCACAATAGAAGTGGAGGATTCATTCATAATCATGACCTACACCAAACAACACATATTTCATTATATTTAGAATAATATAGTGGATCTAGAAATTCAAAATAACCAAAAAACATAATTCTAGTGGTGTGCTTGTAATAAAATATTTCCAATTTTAATGAAATATGTGTTAAACTATGGGCATATTTTTCTTACCCAACTTTAATGGGTCATTTAAATGCATTGCCAAATCATGGGTAGAGAAGCTTGACATTTACTTTCAACTGAACAAAGTACCAGAGATGGAGGCCATTAAGATAGCAGTGCTGCACCTTGAGGGTGAAGCACATGATTCATGGTTCCATGGATTGTCTACATTGGGCCATGCCAATGTGACTACATATTCAGAGTTCACAAGGAGGTTGGTGGAGAGGTTTGATATAAGAGATCCTGAGGCACCATTCATGGGGCTAGCAAACCTCAAACAATTAGGTAATCTGGAAAATTACATTTCTAAATTTCTTAAACTTTCTGTTATGGTTCATGATTTATCTGCAGTAAGAAGGGTCTATATGTTTGTTGATGGGTTAGAATAACCTCTTGATGGGTTATTTAAGTCTACCAAGGATGCAACCCTTCAATATTTCATTGAAAGGGCTAGAGATCTACAATATGCCTTGCCAAAAGCAAAGGAAACATTTCAAAAAAAGCCCTCTTTTCCATCAAAGGGAAAATATGAAAAGGATCCTCTTTCAAAAGAGAGCCAAAGTAAAAAACCTCTTAGTGATGATGTGCGAAGCGACTTGAGGAGAAGGAAGCTTTAATTCACATGCCAAGAATCATGGGCACCCAGACATAGATGTGCAACTGGAAAGGCACACTATATAGAGGTATTCTTAGATGATGATGAGGAAGAAGAAGAGGAACTAGAAAGAGGTCACAACACTGGAATAGCAGGAGATGAACCATCACCATCAGGAGATGGGAATGGGGCATTTTCTCTAATTAGAGAGGCTCTTGCATCATTGGGAGGAGTACCAAAGTACTTGACCTTGAGGGTTCAAGGTTCCATATTATATCAGAGGGTTTCTGTTTTGATTGACAATCGGGCTACCCATAATTTTATTGATGCCGAAATAGTGCAGAGGGAAATACCCACTAATGAGATTGAGGGATTTTATGTTTTGGTCCTGGGAGCTAGAACTATGCAGTGCATGCATTATTTTCCATATTTATCTGTCACCATGGGGACATATACATTGATTGATCACTTTTTTATGGTTGACATACCTGACACCAATGTGATATTGGGTGTACAGTGGTTGATTACTTTTGGGAAGATCACCATAGATTGGGAGACTTTGAAAATGGAATGGGTGGATAGAAAGAGTGGAAAAAATAAAATGATTAAGGGCATGCACACATATCCATCACATAAAAATTCCACATCGAAAATAGAGATGGATTTGCGTAGTGGAAGCAATGACCTAACAGTCCCATCTATTATGCACATGACTTTGGCCCATGAGACATCATTGTTTTGTGGCAAACTACTTGGGAGGCCACTCAATCCATATTTGGTGAGGCATGTCTCACATCATGATGCACTATTCATAGATTTAGGAGGAATGGGGGCATTGGGAGAAGGGGCTGGAACACCTTGACTGGGTCAACTTTGACCAAATCAATAGTGTTCTCATGGAGGAGTGGACATTTATGGAGAGATAATGCAGTTTTAGATGGAGACTCTTTGCATGGAAGTAGTGTCATTATTTGATGGGGCTTAGGGTTAGGAAGATCATTTATTATATAAGGAAGAGGATGGCAGCCATATTATTCATCTTATGATATCTTTATATTTTTATATATGGCATGTTTAGACATATAGCTTTCTTTGGTTGTTTAGCTAAGATTGCAAGTGATGTTTAGAACTAGGTGTTCTAGGTCAGGAATCCCACCTCTATCCTTGAGATGCCTCATAGGAAGAGTATTTATTTCACTTCCACATTCAAGCTTTAGTCCAAGCTTCATCTTACATCTACAGTGCAGATCCTGTTGAGGGTTTCATTGAGTTGCAGGTTGCAGCAGTGAAGACTAGATCCGTGTGATTTTTGATCTGCTTTTCAGTGGAGAAGGGTTAGTTTCCATTGGGAGGATAGTAAGGAAGGACCTTGAGCTTATTTTTAGCATTTGGTATCAGGCCACTTATTTATTTTTCCCTACAGCACAGTTTCTGTCTTGGACTGCATTATTTTGAGGGAGGAGTTGCAGGGTGGTTTCAGCACACCATTTGGCGAGGAGATTTTCTAGGGGATCAACCTTTCATCTAGATGATCTATTGGAGGAGGTTGAATTATTTATCATATCATATCAGCCACAACTTTCCAGATCTATTGTTGCAATGAATCTTCAGCCCTAGGGCTTTGATTCCCATCTTGTATGGTGGTGTATTTCTAAAAACCCTTGCTGGGTTCTTTTTTGAAGGTTGTCTAGAGCCTAGATCTACATTTTTTGTATATTTTGAGGCATATAACAGCCATATATCTTTTTATGTTCATTTTTTGTAGTAGTTCACCTTTTGACTGCGTTGTAGCAGTCTTCCAGCATTTTGATATATAGTAGCAGCACCTCTTTTGAGGATTTTCTCCATTGGAGGCTCATTTATGCATGTTGTATCATTTATGGCCCATTATTTTACATGTATATGTCATTTTTATAATGAATGGAAGGTCTCCATACTGGCCTAATGTTTTTATCTAATGTTTAAACTCCTATTTCTAGTATTTTTCACTATATTCTTGCTTTTCCCATTTCGGAATATTACATACAGAGGTGCCTGAATGTTTCCATTAGCAAGCATGCCTCTGGTTTGTGGTTATGGCTAGTGCAGATGGTGCATGAAACCACTGTGCCAATGGAGTAGATTGTGTGGGAACCAACACTACTCTCTGTCCCCGATGTGGAAACTTGGAAAGGATATGTTGTAGTAGGTGAGGTCTTCTGTTTTCATTTCAATGTCATTTGTTTAGGTGTGTCTAGCTCTATGGGGGAGCATGGCCTTAAGACTAATATTACCACTCTTAGCTTGGGGAGATGTTCACATTTAATTTTATCATGAAAGTGTGAACAAATTCGGCAATAGGTACGCATGATATTCTCTTGGTTAGAGAGAAGTCTCTGAGGGAGTGAAGAGACTATGCAAAAAATACTTGCGAGGAGATTCAGTTCTCAACATTGATTGACCTGGTGGTCATTCAGGTCACATATTCCGCATGTTATCCTAGGTTGGGCCTGGGTCATGCTTAGTTGGTGTGCTTTCCCATCTTTCCCATCATGCATATGTGGGTGTGGGGTTCTTGGTTTGGGGGTGATGTACTCTCTAAATCTCTTGAGTTCATCGTATCATTTCTTCTATATTGTATGAATCATATCAATGAGGGGATAGACTCATGGAATATAATTACAACACTGTCCACAGTGATTTCCCTAACATATAGGGAAAAATATCCTAGATATGGGGGTCCCATCGTGCTCAGTTTGTGGTCTAGCAAGGTATCAGTGTCGTAATGCTACTAAATCAAGGCAAATGGCAACCACGTGATTGGGCATTTTTCATAATGCGCATATTGGTCTTCTCTGTAGAGAGCGGTAGGGGGTAACTAGGGGTTCCCTGTTTGGTTTCTTTTCAGCTAACAAGAATAGGATGGACCTGTTCATCACATCTTCTTGGGTTTTTGAGCTGTTCATGGATTCTGATTCTACGTCATCTTCTTGGGATAGGTGGACTATGGCTGAGTGAAAACTAGCGAGGGCTAACTAGAATTGGGGGATATAGTGACAATTTTCCATAAGGTGATTGTTGGCGCATAAAGGACATGTGAATTGTGTTTCCCCCAATCCAATGTAGTAAACATGTTCTATAGGATACCATCTGTGGATGAGTCCCAAGGCTATGCATTATTTGAGGAAAGGACCACGTTCATCACACAGTGTGTAACGTATAACTGGAGGGGGCATGAATAGGAGCCTTTTGGGTGATTTTCATTCCTCCTGTAAGTACAAGATGATACGAGGTTCATCTCCAAAAGAATGGGTGGAGGGATCCTCTTGATAGGATTGATCGATGGCATGTAAGGCATCCCTATATCTCGGTATCTCTATGAAATGATGGGTATAGTGCCCATAATTGCTGCAGATAGCACATGCGTGATTGGTACACAATTGTAATGTTTCAATTTCAGGATTGCTCATAAAACATGCATCAAAAACGCTCTTCCAGATGCAAAAAAATACTGAAATGGACTATTGGATCCCATAAAATAATCAATATGCAATGTAAATCCAAGTATAGAGCTGAAACAAATCAAACTAGGTGGGCTAAACAGACCTCCCACACTAGTGTAGACAAAACTAGTGAAAAACCCCAAGACTACAAAATGCCAGAGTAGCCGCTCAAAGGACTGCGCAGTCTAAGAGAGGGTTTACACATAAAATGATCATATAAAAATATATATACTCATGTATTGATAAACAATGCTGAAGAACAGAGATCTATGCTCCCTTTACAAAATACAAAAGAAATCGGCAAGGGTTTCTTGTCAATCACTCTATATATAAAATGTGATATTCAGAAAATGACTGAATAATCACTGCAACACTGAAGTAAATGATTGAAATAGGCTGAAATATGTCTTATCTAATTTATAACCCTCAAGGGATTCCTCCCATGAAAGGATGAACCTCTCAATCACAAGGAAACTCAGCAATGGAGCCACCAAACCATGCAATAAACTCTGCCTCCTGAAAAACGCACTCCCTAGCAGAAACAGCGCTAGGAGGGTAAGAGAAATGTGTGGTATGATACCACAGATCTGAAATAAGCTCTGGATCTCTCCAAACATATCTATAAAGTGAAGGAAACCTTCTACCAATGAGAAACTAGCTCAAAATCTTGGATTCCAATCCATTCCACTGCTACACCCAACAACACTGCACAATCTCCAGAAAAGCTGTGCTGATGAATATGGATGAAGCTTGGCCTGAAAACTTGATGTGGAATGATGAATACAAACTCTCCCAATGAGCTCCTCAAATGAAAGAGGTGGGATTCCCGCCCGGGAACACCCAATGCTAAACAACACTACAACTTGCTAAGCAGCAAGCAACAACAATTCTTGGCAGCCAAGAATGATAATAATCTACAACCCCTTGAAAACTGTGGCCATCCTCTTCCTTATATAAGAAGTGATTTTTCTTTCCCTTGGCCCCACTCACTTAGGTTGCTTCTAACCCAAGCTACCTTTCCCTCCAAAATTGCATTTTCCAACCTACGATTCCTCCTCCACTAAAGCTGCGTTGTTGACTTAGTCAAAGTAGCTTCAATTTAACCTTGTTCACACATGGAGGTGTTTTATTTGGCTAGAAAGAGTGTCTCCTTTCACATTTGGAGTATTCTTATCCTCCTTAGGAGACTTATGGGCTTTTCTACCCATTTATTTACCGGCTACAACTGCTGCTAACTCTAATGTTCCATTTAGCTTGGAAGCTAAAATTTTGGAACATTACAGTCCTCCCCTCCAAAATATTTTCTTGTCCTCAAAAAAATGCATAAGGAGAGAAAAATATCTCCCCTTCTCCTCATGTGGCCTCCATCAATAGCCTCCATCACTGCATCAAGAGAATATGCAAATAAACTGTCATCCAATGCTCCCTCCCAAGTGTGCATAACCAAAGTGTCTGCATCAATCAAAGGCGGAAAGTGTGAATGGAAACATGCTATATGTCTCATGGCCTCCAAAAAGTAGGGGTGATGATCAACATGGTGAATGATTTCCTCCCTCATCCATGCAACCATCCAAATGAAGTGATTCACCCTCCAACATGGTAACTCCTAAAAATCCTCTTCCACCTTGTGCTCCTGAAATGTAGGTGGGCTGAATAAGTGAACATGATAGGCAATAGGGCCTATACCATGCTTTCCTCTCCTCCACTTATCATAAGTGTAGGGGGTATGCTGATCTTGGGCTCCAAAATGATTGCCCTCCAATGGCAAGAAGAAGATTGAGCCTCCAAAGACTCTTCCTCCAAACTCATGAGTCATGCCAACCCAAACCATCCCATTCAAGATGAATGGCACATCATCACCACATGGCATCCAAATCATAAGGTGGCTGAAGATTATGTGCAAATTTGGATGATACATATGGTCTCTCTGGTGGATACGGCGCAGTTCTCCCAACTTCTGCTTGAGAATGTCATATGGCAAGTGGTCCTGCAACAAGTTACAAGTTGTATATGTTTGTTCTCCCAACATGGGGAAGTAAGCATCAATGTATATCAGTTGTACATATATAAAATAACAATACACTTCCCCAAATTCATGTATATATGGGCTACTATCATCATAGACATTGGCCCTAAAGTGACCATGAAACCCAAAAATACTCTTGCTCTTTTGAGGAGCAATGCACTATGAAATCATGGTGAGAAAGTACAAATACTCAATCGAGTAATAAATAAGTATATAAATTCATTCTATACCATACATAGTGAGTGGGATGAAAGTGATATCCTCCAATAAGCCCTCCCATGAGAATCTACTCATAAAAATCTGCAAGAAGAAGGGATGCCTCCTTCCCTTGGAATATCTCATCCATAAGAACATGCTCCTATGTGACAGCATTGTAGGCCTTTGTAATAAGGCTCCATGAATTCTCCCTTTGAAATTCCACATGCCAAAGCCATCCACCATCATGCCACTATATGAGAAAATCATCTCCCGACATGGAAGTCTCTCATGATCCTCCAATACTGAAGGGTAGCCTCCTTGCACCATGAATGTTCCTTTCTTCTCTTCAGAAATATCATGAAAATTATGGGAAGAATTTTTCCCATACTCTCCCAAGTGACACCATAGCAAAAAAAACCTTTTTTTCTACCTCATATCTCCCTCATACAAGCTCCCTTCGACCCAAAACACATCAGCAATACATGCAAGCATGATACAACAAAAACTAGTTGCCCAATGACAACCGGAGAGTGAATCTTGGTCCCTCTCATGGAACCAGCAAAATGCATCCTTGGCTTGCATCAAAATAAGAAATAACAAGTGCTTTGCTAGCCACTTGTTTTCTGCCATAGTCATCTCATGATATGGAAACATGAAGTTGCAATGTGGTGTCATTGGTGCACACCAAGAGACATGTGGTTTCCCCCATAGCTCATTAAAAGGATAGCCAAGATCAATGCTACAAGTAGCTGCAAGTAAATTATCATACAATATGACAAGAAGAGATGATTCTCCTTTTTACATCATGCTGATCAAATAATGAAAAGAAGTACAAGACAAAATATGAAATGATACCTACTCCATTATGTACTTGAGGTCTTGAGCTGAAATGGCTCAACTGGAAATTCTCCCTCACTCCCAATGAGTAGGAAGGTAGCTGTGACATCCTCTCTATCTCCATCCGGGCTACGCATCTCTCCATATGCTGATATATGTCATGTTGGATGCCTTCCCAAGTGAAATCCTCCATCAACTAGAAATATGCATCAAGGTGCATAGAAGAGAAGTCCTCATGTGTTGCATGTAGAAATTTCTCCTTGAGACTAGAGGCTCTAGTCAAGAAGATTCTGCCATGAAAATAGATGACCACATCATCCACCATGTATTTTTCATCTCCATCCAGTTCATTGAGAATTATGCATGCACCAAGATCCTTGGAGTACTCTACCAAAAGCTGAGACCTCCAATAAGTATCAATCCTCCGAAGAGACAGCGCTGGTGATATGGCATATGTAGCTCCACTCATGCTGCTGCCTGCTACTTTGACATCCCCCATGCCAAATTTCTCCTCCAAACTCTTCACCTCTCCAAAATCCAAGAGTGGTGAACCCAAAGACAATACATCTCTCATCAACTGAAGATGAGGTGGCTTTCTAGGTGGAATTCCTCCATGAAGTGAGACATCAATGTCAAGAGTATATTGTATGGGTGATTGGGAAATCTTGCCCCTGCTTCTACAATTAAAATCAGTCTACCTCTTCCTTGAATTGGCTCTCTGAAATAGATAAGGGTGTATGCTTCTCATCAATTGATGTTGCTCTTCCTCCCTTCCTCCTCCTTCCAGCTGCAATGCTGCACAATCATGTTGCTCACTGATTGTGCTTGGACATCTATGTATGAGATCCTGGGGAATTTCTTGCATAGATACAAGAATCCCTCTAGTGGGAGCATGTTCTCCTCCTTCCTCTGCATGAGGCACTGGATGTGCTCTAGATGTGATAGCGTTGTTTCCCTCTTCTTCATCAATGTGTGTGGGCAACATCTCAACCAATGGATCCTTTTGTGAAAAATTGATCCCCATGCCCTCTTGTTCAAGAATATGAACTGGAAGTGTTGCTTCCGGAAATGTGTAATGCAAGACATCAGCTCCTCCCATGGTTTTCTGAAATGGATTTTTCCCCCTCACATGCAAGGGTTTTGTTTTCTCAAGTTTTCCTTGCTCATGTGTCTTAAGAAGTTTTTCACCAAACCTCTCCATCAATGTTCTTATGAATCTTGCAAAAGAGAAAGTATTGGCATTCTTTAAGGAACAAGATTCAAAAATCCACCATGCATGAGGCTTACCTATGAATTGAAATTTTGCCACTCTGATAGCTTCATCTCCGAAAATATGGTGCAGCTACAAATAGGAGTTTAGCTCCTTCACCCAAGCTCCAACTGAACATGTAGGTGATCCGGAAAAAGTAGATAGAAGAAATATATATGCATCCTGATGCTGGATCTTATCCATATGGATCTTGCAAAACTCTTGGAAATCAGCATGATCTCTAAACCTCTCAGTTTGAGATTCATACTCCCACCACAAGTCACTAAGATTTATTCTCTTAGGCATTATTCCTCCTCCCATCCAACTCAGGATAGCTATGGGCATTTGACTGTGTTGTGCATCATAGAGTGCAGTTGAATTCTCACACTCACCATGTGCAAATCTAGTTTTAGCTCTAGAATCAATCTCCTTTGGAGATCCCATCTCCAATCTCCACTTTTTCATCTCTCCTTGAAAGCTCTTCATAGATTTTGGAAGAAGCTTTGTGAGCTTGTCTTCCTTTATTTCTGCACATACTGAAGATTTCTAGCTTCTGTCCATATCTCCTTCTTCTAATAGCACTAGAAATTTTTCCTTCTCAGGAATATCGAAATTCTATTCCAAATATTGACTGCAGGGGCATTTACTGGATATGTCACCATTGAAAAAAAGGATGAGATCCAGAGGCTACCTGGCCATCTGTAGAATCTGTCTATAGATATTGAAACATTCCCCTTTAGGGATTCAATACTTTGGCTTGAAGCCATAGGCTGAGCCAAATATCATGCTTTGATACCACTGTAATGTTCCAATTTCAGGATTGCTCATAAAACATGCATCAAAAACACTCTTCCAGCAAAATATGCAACAAAATAATAAAATGGACTATTGGATCCCATAAAATAATCAATATTAAATTTAAATCCAAGTATATATCTGAAAAAAATCAAACTAGGTGGGTTAAAGAGACCTCCCACACTAGTGTAGACAAAACTAGTGAAAAACCCCAAGATTGCAAAATGCCAGAGTAGCTGCTCAAGGGAATGCGCAGTCTAAGAGAGGGTTTACACATAAAATGATCAGAGAATAATATATATACTCATGTATTGATAAAAAATTCTGAATAACAGAGATCTATGCTCCCTTTACAAAATACAAAAGAAACCGGCAAGGGTTTCTTGTCAATCACTCTATATATAAAATGTGATATTCAGAAAATGAATGAATAATCACTGAAAAACTGCAGAAAATGATTTAAATAGGCTTAAATGTGTCTGATATGATGTATAACCCTCAAGTTATTCCTCCCATGAAAGGATGAACCTCTCAATCACAAGGAAACTCAGCAATGGAGCCACCAAACCATGCAATAAACTCTGCCTCCTGAAAAACGCACTCCTTAGCAGAAACAACACTGGGAGGGTAACAGAAATGTGTGGTTTGATACCACAGATCTGAAATAAGCTCTGGAGCTCTCCAAATAGATCTCTCAAGTGAAGGAAACCTTCTTCCAATGAGAAACTAGCTCAGAAGCCGGGATTCAAATCCCTTCCACTGCTGCACCCAGCAACACTACACAATCCCCAGAAAAGTTGTGCTGATGAATATGGCTGAAGCTTGGCCTGAAAACCTGATGTGGAATGATGAATAAAAACTCTCCCAATGAGCTCCTCAAAGGAAAGAGGTGGAATTCCCGCCCGGGAACACCCAGTGCTAAACAGCACTGCAACTTGCTAAGCAGCAAGCAACAACAATTCTTGGCAGCCAAGAATGATAATAATCTACAACCCCTTGAAAAATTTTGCCATCCTATTCCTTATATAATAAGTGAGTTTTCTTTCCCTTGGCCCCGCTCACTTAGGTTGCTTCTAACCCAAGCTACCTTTCCCTCCAAAATTGTGTTTTCCAACCTAGGATTCCTCCTCCACTAAAGCTGCGTTGTTGACTTAGTCAAATTAGCTTCAATTTAACCTTGTTCACACATGGAGGTGTTTTATTTGGCTAGAAAGAGTGTCTCCTTTCACATTTGGATTATTCTTATCCTCCTTAGGAGACTTATGGGCTTTTTTACCCATTTATTTACCGGCTACAACTGCTGTTAACTCTAATGTTCCATTTAGCTTGGAAGCTAAAATTTTGGAACATTACAACAATGCTTTGCCTTTACCTTTAGTGTCAGGTTCCTTTTTACGGGAATGTGGTGTCGTGTTGTCTACCTCAAAGCCAAGGAGTGGTTTTAATTCATCCAACTTTGGAAAAATATGGGCAGGGTGGCCTATTACGTCTCATATGGTGCAAACTAGTGATTCCCATTGTATGGTAGGGGTTTCCAACTTATTTCCTCTCTTATCGGTTTTCTTAGTCGTAATCCTCAGTTTTTTAATGGGAATTTCCTTTGTAGGGATGTTTATGACCGTTTCTTGAACGGGTGGGGCCTCCTCAAGACTGAGGGGCTTTACCCCTCTGGCAGTGATGTGTGTGGTTCCTGTCCAAGTAGGGGGAATGAGATAGCAAACTAGTATTGCAAACGATATGTTTAGTAACATCATTGTTTCCAAAACCTTTTGGGAGATGAAACCATCTAGGGGGTAGAGGACAGGAGTTTGGGAAGCGGTGTAGCCTAAAGAGGTTGTCGTGGTTGAGGAATCGGTGTCATTACTGCTTGTGTCCATGTCCTGACTAGATTCGGTGTTTGATGTGGACATTGTTGTGCTCAACTTAGTTTTCCTAAATTGAGGTCATAAATTATCAACCAAGGTCAGTAAAATGCTGAAGTGTGGTGCACTATATGTGCCTAGGTATCTGTTTCTCACTACGTTGTGTTTAGTGTTTTTTTGATGTTTTTGGTTTTATGGTTTTATGTTAAAAAGGAAAAGAACTAAGTGTTGGTAAAGAGAAATGGATAGTTACACTAAAACAAAGCAAAACCTATTCTAAACTGTGTATGACACTAAAGAACAGAAAATGCAAAGCTTGATAATGATTCCTAGTAAGGAAATAAATAACAATCATGAACTCAATAACTCATAGCATGAACTCATCCAGATAATTCATTAGGAATATGATGGAATAGTTTGAGAAAAGGACAAGTTTAGTACAAATGAGGCTCTCCTAAGTACACAATCATCTTACAATATTACAAAGAATCTCATCCATGGCTAGAAGTTTATTGGAACACAATTGGAAAAAGATTATTTGTAACACAATAAGATTTCTACTTTAAATTAACTTGTCATGCTAAGATCAATTCATTCTGCAGCTCAACTTGTCACCACTAAACCTTATTCAAAAGTTAGAGATTTTCTAAAATAGTTTTTGGAAAGAAAGGTGTAATTGTGAAATTGCAAAGGTTTGCAGAAAAATCAAGGCCTTAAACTAATATCACTAACTTATTCCTATTCATATGATGATACATTAATAGAAAGTCAGAACAAAATTAGTTTGTAAATAATGAAGGCCGTGAAGTCTAATTTTGACAGTCAACACAACTTAAGGAACAATGGATAACACTAAACTAGAATGCAATTGATCAAACTTGAAGCACAGTGATCACAACTAAACTAGAATGCTTTTAGCCTAACTTTGAAATACAGTGAACTGGAACTGAACGAGAATATCACTAATCTAACTTAAAGTACAGTGAACAGAGTTATACTAGAGTACCATTACCAAACTTAAAATATAGTGATAGAATTAAACTAAAGTGACATCTACCTCCGGAGTACTACAACTAGACTAAAGATGCAACTAATCACTAAAATGTCTCAGCTCTGTCTTATTCGGAATTAGTGGTATTTTTGAATAGTTTGTAGAACAGGACTGGCTGCAACATGTTATGTAAATGAGCATGAAAGCATAAAAATCAACAAAACACAACAAAGCTCTAAAACACCACAACTATGTCTCATCCGAAATTAGTGATATTTTGGAAGAGTTTATAAGATCATGACTAGCTGTAACAACTGATGTAATTGAGCATAAGAACGTAAAAATAACTCCTAAAATACTACAGTTACACCTCATTCGACATTAGTGATATTTTGGAAGAGTACGTAAGAACGAGACTAAATTGTAGCATCCAATGCAAGTGAATATAAAATGCAAAGTTTAGAAATTCAATTGAAGTAGGAATGAAACGAGGCTAAGTTACTTATCTAAATCATATGAACAAAGCTTCTCAGGTAGCAGGGGACCTCTACCACCGGAGTAGCACACAAATCTACTCAAGATTGACTCAGCTCGTGCAATAAAATGATGTTTCTTTCATTAAAGGAGAAATTCTTCAAAACAGAGTATTTACGGTCTTCAAAGATCTAGCAACAAAACAAAATCTAACCCACTGTTTCTCGGTCTCCCGAGTCATACTTATAATGAAGTTACATAACTAATCTTGCAAAAAATAGGGATAAGTGTCTTTCCCACTTCTAATCAAATAAAAACTCTTATTAACAGTCGTGTACTTTACTGCGGACATCTGTAGAGTCCGTGTCTTGATAGGAGACTACTTCTCCTCTACGTGCATAACCGCTTGGAGACTTTAACTTAGACTTCGTGGGGAGCAAGAGATGATGGGGAAGTGTTGTGGATTTCACCCATATTCCTTTTTCTTTGCAGTGACACCTAGAACCTACGTAAACATCAGGATGGTTGTAGAACAGACGACTGGCTACAGAATGCCTGTATTCTATAGCCGAGTCTTAGTCAAAAATTACTACACCAACAAAATCATGAAAATATAACAAGTTAGTCATTATATAAATTCTTAAAGAAAATTTAATTAATCTTATTGATCATTTAAGCCTGTAATTGATGAGGGACAAAGAAAATGAAGTAGAATGTGGTGAAAGAGAAGAACATCTTTGGGGCTCAACATACTCCCACTGCAAAGTTTTTGCATGTCCTCATGCAACTACTCCATGTACTCTGAGACCTCTGCTAGGACATCCAACCCTCTTCTTCTGATTTTTCTGATATTCAATGGTCTTTTGGGCTTCCTTATGAATAACTTGAATCTTAAATTTGTAAGTGCCCTGATTAGCTTTTTGTTTTTCTTCTTCAATTTTTGACTGGCTTTTTACAATTTCTCCATTTGTAGAGATAGAGTTGAATTCATATCACTTTTTAGTTTCACTTGCTCCCTCAAAATGTCATTCTCATTCTTGATATGCCTATTGAGTACTTCTAACTCATACTTATCTCTTCTTAGCACATCAATTTCAGATTTTGGTGGGCTAGGAGTTCTGTCTCTACTTTCTAAAGCTCTCCTCTCTAATGACTCAATATAATTGTAAATTTGTTGTTGTGCTGGGTCAATTTCTGGAGTTTCTTCATCCTCAATGTTTATGATCCCTGTTTGTCTAACCTCTATTTTCTTTAGTATACCTCTAATTCTGTGGCTCCGTCTTGGTTGAGATAGCCCTTCTCCTCTGTCTTTGGCATATTTTCTTATTATTCTCTCCTTCTTAAGCTGCTTCTTTATTTGAGCCAATTTCTCAGAAGTCATCTCTTCACTGTCCTCCTGAATTGACTTACCAGTTTCAACTTCAATAGCTTTGGAAATTTCCCTTCTCCTGCTTCTTCTTGTAGGTTTGCTTTCAGGTGGAGATTCTTTGGGTTCCTCAAAATGGTTCCTCACTAGAAATTTTTCCCAATTATCTCTCATTTTCCTCAAATGATGTTCAATTAAGATTTTGACTAAACCATGGTGATAAAAAGTTGTTTCTAGAAATTGAACCCTTTTTTGAACATTTGAGGCCATTCTTTTCAGACTATGAAGTAGAAAAAAGGGAAAATTAATTTCCTCATCTAAGAAATGCATCATTAACCGAATATGATAGACATAGAGGGTACCAAATCTGCCTTCACAAGTTATAATTTTTTGTAAAATGAGCAACATGTTCCTCCATTTATTCTTTAATGCCGAGCTAGGAATACCCTTTTTAAAAATGGAAACATCCATACCTATATTCTTAAGCATTTACCTCCATGCTTCATTATGGAATTCCCTATTTTTGAACCACCTTTCTCCTTGTCTAGGTAATTTCGTTGCCTCTACAATGAAAGCCTCTGTAACAGTGAATTTAATATCTCCTATTTCGACCTCTGCTCCATTGAAGGACCTTGCAAATGTTTTAGTCACATCTTTGTGAAAACCACAAAATTTCTCCAAAAATTGCAACCAACCAGCCTGCTGTAGCATTTCTCTGATTTGTGGATAACCTTACAAGTACTTGGCTCCAACTCGTTCGGTCCTCACTATGAGACCCATAGCTTCTCTTTTCAACCTTCAAATTACTGCTCCTCTTCTCACGGTGAAAATGGCTGTTAAAGAGATGTTTCTTCCCCAAAGATGTTTCCTCTGTTTTACATACCAGAATGGCTAAGTACTGGCTGCGGAAAGGAATGATATGGAGTGGTTTTGAAACAAGTGTAATTCGGTGAGGATAATTCACACGGATTAATGAGTTGAAAGCTATCACAGAAGAAAAGACCACGGAGATATTTCATTAAGCAATTCAAAATCATCATTAAATACTTTGGCCTAGTGACGTGACTGATTAAATCACTTCAATACTTTAACCGTTAAGTTTTAAATGATGATCGAATATGGTAAGATGGAAGGGTTTTTTTTTCAAAATTTTTTATGATATGGTTGATAGGCATGATCAACATGACTAATTAAAATAACCTTTTTGAATCATAATGACTTAACTATGCTAAAATTTCATGATTTTTCACCATAATAATTTCATACCTTTTCCTTTCTTTTGATTTTCTTTGTGGTTTTGATATGCCTTGTCCTCAATCATTGATCTTCAGTTCCTCATAACTCCTTTGATTTTGCTTGTTGTCTTGAATATGCAGGATCAATTTGTTGCTAGATCAAATGATTACTGGATAGTGCCTTCAGGGTCTCTGGCTGTAGAATGTCTGTCTGGCTGCAGAATGTCTGACTGATTGCAGAATGTACCTGTAGAAGTCTTGAAACATGAAATGGAATGGTTTGAAGCATGACTGGAATGATGGAATATTGTATGAAATGAATTAAAAATGGATAATAAAATATGGTGTAATGGAGTATGAGTGAAGTGAATGATGGAATGGAATGAATCACAACTATGAAGTGGAGTGAAAAAGTGGCCTGCAACTTCTGATGTGTATTCTTCAATTGTAGAAAAGATCAAATTTAAAAATCTGGGATGGAAATGAGGTGGACCATGGAATGACTGAAGTATGGAATGAAGTGGAGTATGGATGAAAGGAATGAAATGAATCATAAGTGAAATATGGGTTTTCACTTATGATTTTGTAATAGCTACTTGCAGAAAAGAACAAAATGGAAAAGTTAAAATGTCAGAAAGATTCTGATTTTCACTCTATCTTTTCTGTATAAACATGCTAATCAGTGATTAGTTTTCATGTTTATACTTTATTTATTTATTTTTTTCAAATATCTGACTTCAGAAAATTCAATTAAGTTGATGAAGAAGAAAAAATCTTCTATATTAACTTCACATCACTGTTTTCCTGGAATCTTTTGACAAATTCTTCTCTTGAAAGTGGCTTGTGATACAACTTCAATCTATGACCATTCACAAGAAAAGTGACCTTTTCTTCATCTATTGTCCTTATTTTTATTGCTCCATTGTCAAAAATTCTCATAATTTCATATGGTCCAAGCCAATGTGTTTGGAATTTACCTTGAAAATCTTTTAACCTTGAATCAAACAAGAGATCCCAGTCACCTTCTTTGAACTTCTTTTCCTTGATATACTTATCATGCCATCTAGTCCTTTGCTGTTGGACTATACTTGTTTTCTGAACTGCATCTTGTCTGATCTCATCCAATTAATTAATCTGTTCCAATCTGTGCTTTTGTGCCTCTGTTAGATCAAGTCCTAGCTGAACTGCCATTTTGAAAGTTTGAATCTGGAACTCTATGGGAAACAAAACTTGCTTTCCATAAACAAGTTCATAAGGAGTATGGCCTGTTGTGCTTCTCCATGTAGTTATATAGGCCCACAAGGCTTCAGGAAGCCTATCTACCCAATCTCTTCTATGTAAATGAATAGTCTTTGTTAGGATCCCTTCAATGACCTTATTAGTAGATTCCACTTGACCATTTGCTTCTGGATGATATGGAGTATATTTTCTGTGTCTGATTTTGTACCTCTCCATAATTTTCTCCACTAGCCTTGATGTGAATTGAGCTCCTTGATCTGTAACAATTTCCCTTGGGACACCAAAACGAGTAAAAATACTCTCAAAAAGAAAATTAACTACAAATGCTTCAGTAGCAGAAAGTAATGGCTTGGCCTCTACCCATTTGGTAACATAATCAGTGCAAACTAATATATATTTATTTTGTCTTGATTGAGGACTAATAGGTCCTACAAAATCCAAAGCCCATTTTCAAAAGGTTAAATATGTACTTGAGGTTGCAATGGAATCTCACCTGAAGGAGAAGGTTTCCCTACCCTTTGGCAACTGTCACACCTTTTGACATACTCTTTAGCATCTTTAAAAAGGGATGGCCAATAATATCCTAAATGAAGGATCTTATAAGTTGTTCTTTTATCAGCAAAGTGTCCACCACAAGGTTCATCATGACATGCCTTGAGGATCTCAGGCATCTCATCTTCCCGAACACATCTCCTAATGATAAAATCTGGACCTATTTTGTATAACTCATTAGCAACCCATGAATATTTTTCACTGTCATAAATGATCTTTCTTTTGTCTCTTGCATTCATTATTGAAGGAAATTTCCTTGAAACTAAATAATTAGCAATGTCAGCAAACCAAGGAGTCTGAGTAGAAATTGCAAAAAGATATTCATCAGGGAATTGATCTTCAACTGGAGTATTGTCTTTGATGTTTTGGAGTCTAGATAGGAAATCAACTACTGTGTTTTGTTTTCCTGGCCTATCTAGAATGGTAATGTTGAATTCCTGTAAAAGAAATAACCATCTTATGACTCTGCCATTAGTAATTGATTTGTTCATTAGATATCTAATTGCAGAGTGATCTGTGTGAACAAAAGTTTCATAGCCTGTTATATAGTGTCTGAATTTGTTTATGGCATGAACAAAAACTAAAAACTCTTTTTCAGTTATAGTATAGTTTAACTCTGAAGGAGTCAAATTTTTACTGGTATAGTAGATGGCATAAGGAATCATGTAATTTTGTCCCAATACTGCTCCTAGAGCTGTATCTGAGGCATCTGTTGAAATATGAAAAGGTAATTTCCAGTTAGGTCCCCTTAAAATAGGTGCTTCAGATATTTTTGTTTTCAAGGTCTCAAAGGCTAACTGGCAATCAGGATTCCATTTGAATTCACAATCTTTGGTAAATAGTTTGAAATGTGGAGATGCTATCTTGGTGAAGTTTTCTATAAACCTTCGATAATATCCTGTAAATCCTAGAAAACTCCTAACATATTTTTGACAACTTGGAATAGATAAGTTAGAGATGACTTCAACTTTTGACTCATCAACTCTAATCCCATCCCCTAAAATGTGATGTCCCAAAACAATTCATTCAGTAAACATCATAAAACACTTTTCATGACTTAGTGAAAGATTTTCTTCTTTACATCTCTTTAATACTATTTCCAAGTTTGCTAAGGATTCTTCAAATTTGTTTCCATAAACTGTGAAATCATCCATATATACCTCTACACAATCATGTATTAGATCTGAAAAAATTCCTAGTACTGCCCTTTGAAATGTTGCTGGTGCATTACATAATCCAAATGGTAATACTCAGTAAGCATAGGTACCCCAAGGATAGGTAAATGTGGTTTTGTCTTGATCTTCCAGTGCTACTTGGATTTGATTATAACCACTAAACCCATCTAAAAATGAGAAGTACTTTTTGCCAGCTAATGTATCTAACACCTGATCTATGAAAGGCAAGGGAAAATGATCTTTAATAGTAGCTTTGTTTAATTCCCGGTAGTCAATACATACCCTCCATTTACCATTCTTCTTTGGCACAATCACCAAAGGAGAAACCCACTAACTATCTGAAATGGGATAGATGAAGTTGACATTCAATAATTTCTACAATTCTTCTTTAACAATCTCCCTAAGATTTGGATTCATCCTTCTCTGAGGTTGTATGATTGGTTTAAAATTTTCCTATGTAGATGTGATGAGTGCAAGTCTTGGGGCTTATCCCTTTCATATCAATGTACTCCCATGCATATTCAGAAGAATGTCTCTGTAATATCTTGACTAGCTCTTCTTGTTGAGATTTCTCTAGGTTCTTGTTTATGTTTAAAGTTTTGCCTGGAAATATCTTAGTTGTAGAGCTACCAAATTTATCCATGGAATAGAGAGACATCTACCTTGATGAAAAAAACTCAATGTTGGATTCTTCTTGAAATTGTTCATGTTTATATTCCGAATAGGATTCAAATTTTTCTAAGGTATTCAAAATCTGGCTATCTTCACTAATTTTTGAAATTGTGAAGAGAGGTTGTAAGTCTTCTTCATCCTCTATCCATTGAGTATCATCTAATTCTGTAATTGTTCTTGCTGGAGGATACAATGTACATTTCTTGGTTGAACTACCATCAGAGATGTACATATCATCGGATCTATAACTAATGAAAGCATCAGTTGTAGCTAACCAAGGTCTTCCTAATATAACGGGGTGTCCTCATAGATTATTCTTAGGAGTTAGGATCATAAAATCCACAGGATACTCCCAAGAGTCTAGGGACACTGGAATGTCTTCTATTACCCCATCAAGTTTGATCATAGATCTATCTGCTAATTGTAATAATGTGGGTGTAAAAAGAAGATTAGGAAGTTTCAGTTTATCCATGATTTTTCTACTCATAATATTGATTGCTGCTCCTAAATCAATGAGTGTGTTTTGGATCTCAATTCCATTGATGTGAATTTTAACAACTGGATTTCTTGGGTCTAGATACTTTGGAATAACAATCTTACCCATCATGATATCTGCTATTTTTCCTTCCAGTTGAATTTTCTTTATCTCTCTTATTCTTTTTCCTGTTTTCTTCATGCTCAACTCCTTTATTGTCTTTACTAAGATTGGGATTTCCTTGATGGCTTGCAATAATGGGATCTTGATACAAACATTTCTCAGCTCATCTAGGAAATCATAATTAGGCACCATAATTTGTTTTTCTACACCCCTATCAATTTGTAATCTTTCTGGAAAGGGAGGTGTAGAAGTGGATGTTGATGGCTGCTCTAATATAGGAGTTGAAATTATTGGTTCTTTTTGTTTTGATTTTTCAATGTTTGGATCTTGGAAAGTTGTGTTCTTTTCAAGACTTTTATTTACCCGTAGAGAATCTTCCTCAGAATTGTCTTGCTCTTGTATGGTTATAGAAGGTTTCCTCTTTTCAATTATTCTTCCAGACCTAAGTTGAACATCACTAAGGTCTAAAGGAGTGATCAAATAAGTTGGAAACTATTGGCCTCCTATCATGTATGTGTTCTGAGGATTTTTATTGTTGGGGTTTGGTATGGGTTGGGCAGGCAACTGTTTTGTTTTCTAAGGAAATGGTAATGGAAGTAGTTGATTTTGATGTTGTGGATTTTGAGAATTTTGTTGAGGATTTTGTTGAAAATTTTATTGAGGATAGAAATGTGGATATGGTGGATAGGATGGTGGATATTGGTAATACTGAGAATATCTTCCATAGGGATTTTGTGCTCTTTGAGCCCAGGTTTGAGATTGATTTTGAAATTGGGGCCAAGGTTGCTGCCAATAATTCCAATTTGGTGGAGGTTGATTATACATCTGATCATGAAATCCTTGTGTTTGAGGTCCTTGCCAAGGCCTCCTGGAAACAAACTTGAGAGATTCTGTGGAACTTGTAGGAATATCTTCTTGAAAGATAGCTTTAAGACCAGGAAGTGAAGGACAACTCTTGGTCTCATGTTTTTCTAAACAAATTACACAAGTCTCCACAACTTTGGCATCCAAAGGGCACTCTCTCAAGGCATGTTTCTTTCTACATTTGGGACAAAAGATTGCTAAGGCATCAGATTCAGCTTTTTGCTTGTTTTGTAACTTAAGGGTGTCTATCTGTTCACTAAGACTCCCCAAGATATCATATTTTAATTCATCAAGCATATGTCCTATTTCTACCCTACTTACTGTCCCAGAAGCAGACTTACTTGCTCTTGCAAGAGCAGGGTCTCTTGGTCCTTTCACAGTTTTAGATTTCCCTCTTGAAAGTTTGATACATAATTCAGCTATCTAAGGTAATGTGAGCTGAGATATATCCCCTTCTCCCATCATGTTAAGGATATCTAATCATTCATCCCTAATTGTTTTCAAAAAGAGAGCTTTCAAAGTGTCTTGGTCCAAGTTTTCCGTTTTTGCTCTTTTGATGTTGTAGTTAAATCTGTCCAACAAATCTTCCAGATTTTCATCTTCTTTTTGCAACATTTTAAACACTTCCTCCTTATGGTTGACTGGCATACAGTAATCCAAATACCTCTCTAGAAATTCTTGTTTCATGTCTTCCCATGTCCCAATATAACTATTGATCAAACTCATAAACCACTTCAATGCTGCTCCTTTCAATGTTGAAGGAAATAGTTTAAGTTTTTGAGCATCTTGTAAGTAGTCATAGGTTCTACATAGGACTTAAAATTCAAATAGGAAGGTTTCAGGGTCTTCAGTTTTAAGTCCATAAAAGTTTGGAAGGACAGAGGGTGAAATGTTTTTCATAGTTGTATTAGTTTCTTCATCTACTATAGGAAACCCAAAAGAGCTTCCCATTTCTCTTCTACCTCTTCCTCTGCCTCCTTCTCCTTCTGCACCTCTACCTCCTTCTCCTTTACCTCTACCTCTACCCCCTCCAAATAATGTGTGTTCTCCATTAAAAACTCCTCCTCACCCTTCTTCTGCCATAGTTGATTCTTCTGTAGAAGTTGAAAAGTTTATGTCCCTAGCAGAGGTTCCTAAATCTTCTTCTAAGACAGGCTCAGTGGGTAAAGTAGAAGGTATTTCTAATGGAATATCTGATCTTAAGTTCTCTGGAAGTCTAGATTAGTAAAGGATGGAATGTGGGTTTGAGTTGGAGGTGTGCTGGCTCTAGGTCTTGGTGAAACAAGTGGTGTTCTAGGAATCAAGCTTCTGCTTCTTATGAATCTACCCCTTGAGTCTCTTTCTCTACGCATATCATTGTTTTTGGGTGGTAAGAAACAAGGCTACCTAGTTACACTTCCCCAGCAACGGCGCCAAAATGTTGTGCTCAACTTAGCGTTCCTAAATTGAGGTCATAAATTATCAACCAAGGTCAGTAAACTGCTGAAGTGTGGTGCACTATATGTGCCTAGGTATTTGTTTCTCACTACGTTGTGTTTAGTGTTTTTATGATGTTTTTGGTTTTATGGTTTTATGTCAAGAAGGGAAAGAACTAAGTGTTGGTAAAGAGAAGTGGATGGTTACACTAAAACAAAGCAAAACCTATTATAAACTGTGTATGACACTAAAGAACAGAAAATGCAAAGCTTGATAATGACTCCTAGTAAGGAAATAAATCACAATCATGAACTCAATAACTCATAGCATGAACTCATCCAATTCATTCATTAGGAATATGATGGAATAGTTTGAGAAAAGGACAATTTTAGTAAAAATGAGGCTCTCCTAAGTACACAATCATCTTACAATATTACAAAGAATCTCATCCATGGCTAGAAGTTTATTGGAACACAATTGGAAAAAGACTATTTGTAACACAATAAGATTTCTACTCTGAATTAACTTGTCATGCTAAGATGAATTCATTCTGCAGCTCAACTTGTCACCACTAAACCTTATTCAAAAGTTAGAGATTTTCTAAAATAGTTTTTGGAAAGAAAGGTTTAATTGTGAAATTGCAAAGGATTGCAGAACAATCAAGGCCTTAAACTGATATCACTAACTTATTCCTGTTCATATGATGATACATTAATAGAAAGTTAGAACAAAATTAGTTTGTAAATAATGAAGGCCGTGAAGTCTAATTTTGACAGTCAACACAACTTAAGGAACAATGGATAACACTAAACTAGAATGCAATTGATCAAACTTGAAGCACAGTGATCACAACTAAACTAGAATTCTTTTAGCCTAACTTTGAAATACAGTGAACTGGAAATGAACTATAATATCGCTAATCTAACTTAAAGTACAGTGAACAGAGTTATACTAGAGTGCCATTATCAAACTTGAAATATAGTGACAGAATTAAACTAAAGTGACATCTACCTCCAAAGTACTACAACTAGACTAAAGATGCAACTAATCACTAAAATTTCTCAGCTCTGTCTTATTCGGAATTAGTGGTATTTTGGAATAGTTTGTAGAACAGGATTGGCTGCAACATGTTATGTAAATGAGCATGAAAGAATAAAATTCAACAAACACAACAAATCTCTAAAACACCACAGCTATGTCTCATCCGAAATTAGTGATATTTTGGAAGATTTTATAAGATCATGACTAGCTGTAACAACTGATGTAATTGAGCATAAGAACGTAAAAATAACTCCTAAAATACTACAGTTACACCTCATTCGACATTAGTGATATTTTGGAAGAGAACGTAAGAACGAGACTAAATTGTATCATCCAATGCAACTGAATATAAAACGCAAAGTTCAGAAAGTCAATTGAACTAGGAATGAAACGAGGCTAAGTTACTTATCTAAATCATATGAACAAAGCTTCTCAAGTAGCAGGGGCCCTCTACCACCGAAGTAGCACGAAATCTACTCAATATTGACTCATCTCGTGCAATAAAATGATGTTTCTTTCATTAAAGGAGACATTCTTAAAAACAGAGTATTTACGGTCTTCAAAGATCTAGCAACAAAACAAAATCTAACCCACTGTTTCTCGGTCTCCCGAGTCATACTTATAATGAAGTTACATAACTACTCTTGAGAAAAATAGGGATAACTGTCTTTCCCATTTATAATCAAATAAAAAATATTATTAACAGTCGTGTACTTTACTGCGGACATCTGTAGAGTCCGTGTCTTGATAGGAGACTGCTTCTCCTCTACGTGCATAACCGCTTGGAGACTTTAACTCGGACTTCGTGGGGAGCAAGAGATGATGGGGAAGTGTTGTGGATTTCACCCATATGCATTTTTCTTTGCAGTGACACCTGGAACCTATGTAAACATGAGGATGGCTATAGAACAGACGACTGGCTATGGAATGCTTGTATTCTGTAGCCGAGTCTTAGTCAAAAATTACTACACCAACAAAATCATGAAAA
Organism: Pinus albicaulis; assembly: GCA_034641835.2. NCBI lineage: Eukaryota > Viridiplantae > Streptophyta > Pinopsida > Pinales > Pinaceae > Pinus > Pinus albicaulis. The sequence goes on along the minus strand of CM076582.1, from coordinate 1,370,207,821 downwards.
TATAACAAGTTAGTCATTATATAAATTCTTAAAGAAAATTTAATTAATATTATTGATCATTTAAGCTTGTAATTGATGAGGGACAAATAAAATTAAGTAGAATGTGGTGAAAGAGAAGAACATCTTTGGGGCTCAACAGACATCATGCACATCGGAGATCCTGTGACATTGGGTGATGAACTAGGTATAATGGGGGAATATCCTAGAAATGATCCTAGGACAGATGATGGTTTGAACTGGCCAGGGCCATATTCTTGGTACCATGACAGTGTGTCCGAGGATGTATCTACATAGGGTAGAATTACATTGGTGTCTGTTAAGGGTCGATTCTCACTATGCGTCAATTGGTTGACAGTAATGATGCAGTCCTCGTGGGGGAAAATCATAATGAAGAATAAGGAGGAGGCTATGGCTGGCATGGAATACATATAACTCTGACCAAGGAGTATATTATAGTCCAAGTAAGCATCCAAGAATTCAATTTCTATAAGGACCATCTTTCCCGCTAAACAAACCGGGACGTTTTGGTAGAGTCCGACGGGGGTTGAAGGACGACCATCGTATGCTCTAAGCGTGATGACTGATGGTTTTAGTTCAGGAGACCCTAACTTTAGTCAAATTTTTTTTGACATGATGCATGTGGATGCACCCTTGTCAATGACACATTGGTGAATGGTGATATTTTGGACCGACACTAGTATCTGAAAGGTGACCATCGAAGGAAGCCTAGGGGTGGCTTTGTCTAAATCAAAATCCATTAGGCGCATATCGATAGGATCGATAGCACCTAAAGCAGAAACAAAGGCTTTCTGTTTTTTTGGGCATGACTTGAATACTTCCAAAGCTTACATAGCAGTGGGAGATTAGGCTAGATCATCCACGATGCTATAAGTATGGTCCGCTTTGGAGTAGTTTGCTGCTCACTTATTTGGTCCTTTAGCCATCTTTGGTAATGTTTCAATAGGAATATTTGAAATGGTCAAAGGTGGAGCTGGTGCACTGGTACTAGCCCCTGATGTGTTGGTGTCTGGTGGGGTATCATAATTGCGATTCCGTGTTTGAAAAATCATCTCTTCGCCAGTCATGTTGATTTCATGGCTGTTTTTTCTGGAGTCGTCAGTATTTTTTTGTTGAGTGTTAACTTTCCCTTGATGGGAATTGCATCACAACTGTCTGCTAGGAAGATCCTCCTTGTCCTTGGTTACTCTGCATATTCTTCAGCTCGGGGAGATCGGGATAGTCGTGAGTGTAATTACCGTACTCACTACAGATCGAACAAGAGTGGTTTGTTTGAAGAGGTGGCATTTTTCGCTTTCACTGGGCATTTCTTGGCTCTTGGTTTCGATCTCGGTTGGAGTTGCCTCCAGTCTGAGATCATGGAGGGAATTGTTGGTTGTTGCCCCCTGTCTAGGATTCCCTTTGGGCTTGTTATTTCATTTTTTCTTAACCACGTTAGGAGGGTATTTCTCTTGGTTATGAATGGTGTGGTTGGTTTTGGGAAGGTTGCACAAATTTCACCTGTGCTTTGTTCTGCATAGGCAGGTCTTGTGTTGGGGACTAAGCATAACGTGGTCCCTGGTTTGCACTTGGCTATTGGGGGGAATCTCTTCTGTTAGTGTTTCTATCTGCGTACTAGGTCCCCTAGGCTAGAGGATATGGTCCTCCATAGTGATACGATGACGCCCTATTGATCAAATTTTGCCGAGGCATATGATAATTTTGAAAATCCGGTTGTGGTATGTTCTAAGTAGAATCATACGTATAACTGGGGTTTTGACCATTGTTTCCCAGGTAACTTTGGGTCAATGACCCAATTAGACCATCCACAATGTTCGATGCACCTGGCAGTTCTTTATTATTTTGTAGGTGTAGGGTGTTTGGCAGGATATTGTAAATATATCCTGACTGTGTATAAATCAACTCGAGCTGCTAGGCCTTACTGATGGCATCCTCTTCGGATATGGGAAATTTTTGCACCACATCCTTTCAAATCTCCATAGTGAGAGTTTTTCAGGAATAGGTCTAACAGTACCCGATCATCTAGTTTGGCTTTACATAAACTACGATGCCACCACCATTCGTGGAGGTGGTCCCAGATATGGACGACGGGGGTTTGCATAAAGTGTGTTAGTAATTCCATTCCAAAATCATGGTGGATAGGTAACTAAAAATATATGAGGAACGTAGTGGCGAGGGTGCTAAAGGTTTCTTGTGTAGCACAGGGTTCTTCCACATACCACTTCGCAGCTACTCTTTTCAGAGTGCGTTGAAATAGTCTTAATCGAATAGTGTCGTCAATGATACTAGTCGATGAGCACCACAGGTGGAAATTCATTACATGATTTCCTGGGTCTTCCGCTTGCTTCCCCTCAAACTTTGGAATTTCCTAAAGGAGCTTCCTAGGAATGGGAGGCCATGTAGGGTTGTGCGTAATGGGGTCATTCGTCAGCTTGGTTAAATCTGGTAGATTCAATGAAGCTAAAATGGTGACTGTGAGGTTTACACCATTGCAACTTGCGAAAACACAAAGTTTTGGTTAAGAAGAGGGTTAATATGCGACGTACCCTACTATGTATTCCACTGGCTTCCCAAATGGGTAGCGTTCCTCTGCCCTCTAGGGGATGTGGGAGGAGAGGTGTGTGGTGTGGCATTGGGAGACCGACCAGGGTTCCCAACTAAGGATGCCCCAATAAAGGACGAACCAATAATGATGACAGTGTTCTGTCTTTGACACCTAAATGTCGAAAGACCTGGAACCCCTCCTAGTAATGGGGGGAGGTCCAAAAGAGGTCTAGATTTACGAGGTCCCGTTGGGTCCACTCTGGTGTCGACTAGATCTAGCTTTGGAAATATTTGAGAGGATAGAGATTATGATCAAAGAAAAATTTCGATCGCATACATAAAAAAAAACGAAAATAAAATTAATTTTCCGTTTAAATTAATCTTATATGACCAGTCAATCAAAAAATATGGTTTTTGTTTGTTTGTGAATGATACTCAAATCCTAGAAGAAATAATCATCCTCACACACTCAAATGTAACTGGGCCTTGAGAAGATATCTTAGGAGTGCTGGAACAATGTCCTGTAAGAGCTGGCAACGCCCCTAGCTAGCTGAAGAAAATTCACCAAGGTAAGGGTAGAGGATCTAACGCTTGCCTGCACCATCACCTATAGGGAAAGGATGCCCTAATTTGGCCACTAAGTACCACCATCCCACATGATAATTTGAGTCTTGGGCTTCTTTGTAATTTAGCTAATAGTACCAAGTATCAGCTGGGTCAGGTAGCCCCAACTGATACCTGCCCGCACTGCACCTAAGCCTAACCCCCTCTGAAACGGGTCTCTTCTGCACTCAGGTTTTATTTTCCATGGGCTGATAGGTGAATTTAAAAGCTCCATAAACATTCAAATTCTATGCTTCAAGATGAATAATGATCAAGGTGGCTTATTGGATGCCTACCCCCTTGATTCTAACATAAACTGTAAATTATTTTGTGGGCCCTGTGTGGAGAATTTAGTGAGTTTTTTTAAGTTAGTTTTAGGTGTCTTTGCTTTGCTTAGTGTGTGGATGTGTGTGGGAAAAAAGTGAACAAGAACATAGTTTTAACGTGTGGATATGCAATTATCTTTTACAAAATACCCTATTAAACTATGTTCTATTGTTCCTTGCTCAAAAGAAAAACATGTGCTAATATGGGATGCTCTCTATTTTTCCTAGTTAATATATTTGATCAACTACATGGAGATGGTGAATTGTGAATAGAGAGTGTTCATATGCTTGCCTAGGATCACCAAAGGGTACAAGGGAAGCATAGATTACTTGCTCTTTAATCGACAATTCAATCCTGGTCCCGAAATCCTAGTGCAAAAATTGAACTAAAATAATTACTTTTACACTAAAAAAAGAAACTAGCTAAGAATGCATGGACTTGGGCCACTTTTGTAGATTATCTAGGTGTTTTGGTACCTAAATTTTCAAAACATAAAATATTTTCGAAATGCAAGTTAATTCCCCCCCCCTACCTAAACTATGTGTGAACTTTGCAAAAATCAACTTGAAATAAAACTGACACTAAGCCTACCAAAAGTGGCTAAGAGTGAGCTTTAGAAAGTTGTGGTGTACCTCAACCAGTGCTCGCAGATGTATTATGGGCTTCCAGGCACTTTATAAGCAGGAAAAGATAGAAATATGGGATAAATTTCTCATTCTGTCTTTTATACACGAAAGGCTGCAACAAGCGCGATGTCTACGTGCAGGTCAGCACTAAACGTGCACCTTGGGTGTGCCTTTCTGAGGGAAAAACCCATAAATTCCTGCAAAATTAATTTTTGGAGTTGTTTTACTTCAGTCTGTCACTTGGGATGAACTAGGGACTGAAGGAGAAAAGGGGTAAATTTCAGCCCCACTCCACAGCACAAACAGAGGTCTCTGCAAAAAGGCACAACCACATAAACTTGGAAATAAATGTTAGTGGAGTCGCCAATCCTGTGTTAGTGTGTTTGGTACACGCATGTACAAAATCACACAAACTTAAGGGTTGTGGTTTACCCTGTTAAGTTGTTGGTCACATGCAGAAAATATGTGAAGTCAAGCAAGTTAGTGGAACATGCTAAGACATAAACATAGTAGATAGAGAAATAGCATGCATATTCAAACATAAAAATTAAACTAAAACTAAAACAAATAAACAAAAGCTCTAAATAGAGTCAAACAACTGCAATAATCCAAACAGTGACACTTATGTCCCCTCTTATTGAGTGTTGGTAGGAAATGAGGATGAAACTTTAACCCACTTGACAAGGGGCCCTTAAAACTTGGGGTTTTAAGTCCTGAGGAAAGGATGTCTTTACTTCAAAGCTTGCCTCGGAAAAATTCTCCCTCTCTCTACTATGGTGGACTAAAGTTGTTGTATGTCCAAAGATTGAGTCCCCTCTATCTCAGCTTGGGATGACACACTACTGGTATTGCTTCGGGAAATTATAGCCAGCATAATAATGTGCTCTCAAGTTGTTCATCTCTTGGTGGCATTTTATAGGAGAATTCAAATCCTCCTTCCCTCTCTTGGTAAATTTTGGATGGTGACCCAAGAGAGGGAGATGATTCCATTGTGTGCTCCCTTTATGTCATAAGGAGGCTTTGGTGGCTGTCCTTAGGTGACTTCAAGTGTGAAATCACTATCTTGGAGTGTGCTTTTTATGGTCTCGGAAAGTGACTTCCGCCACTCCCAGGATTGCGTGCTTTTCGGGTCAAAAGGCACGCAAAGGCACTCTTATCAAAGGTTTTTCCATGCAAAAAGAATTTATGAATAGCTCAAATTTTATTTTTCCTCAGACCTTAGATATTTTTAATTACTTTCTAGATTCTTATAATATTCCCAATTATCCCAAGCTAATGGGAATATATAATTTTGTTTCATTTTCCTATTGCATGAATAAATGTGTAAAGGAGGACAATAAAAAAACTCCTAAAACAGTGAATAAATCAATTCCCCATGTAAACAAAGAAAAATCTGGGCCATCTTAATAAAACACCCTTATGTGTGAAAGGGATTGAGACATTTGACTGGGTCAACCATGACCAGATCAATAGCATTTTCTAAAGGAGATGAACCTCATTGATGCACAGCGCAGTCTTAGTTGGAGGTGGCACATGTGAAAGAAGCTAAATCATTGAGATGGTTTAGGGTTTTGCAAGACTTATATCTTATAAAAGGAAGAGAAGGATAACAGAGGAAGGTTGCTGAATATATTATATTTCTGAATATATTGCCTATTTAGACATATATCATTCTCTTTGTGTTTAGCTGAAAATAGTGTTGTTTAGCACTGGGTGTTACTGATCGAGAATCCCACCTCTTTCCTTGAGAGGCCTCTTGGAAGAGTCTTGTTGATCTTGCCCACTATCATGCATTTTGCCAAGCTTCACCTTCCAACTACAACGCATATCCTATTGAGGGTTTGGTTGTCCTTGTAAGCTATAGCAAGTGGAGGCTAGATCTACTCAGATCTAAGCCAATCTAGTGCCTCTTTTCAGAGGGAGAGTCTTCTATCCCATTGGCAAGAGTGTATTGGATCATTGGAGCTTCAGATCCATACCTTGGCATCAAGCCAAACTGCTCTTCAAGTCTACAGCGTAGTCCATCTTCCAGAACTACGTTATCTACAAGTGTAAAGTTGCATGGTATTTTGGCATAACTTTGGAGGAGTCATCTCTAGTGTTGGGAATCTGCCCTTCACAGTGGTGATCCATGGATTTCAGATCTAATCCATGTTACATTCAGATATGATCTAGATACTCCAGTATTTACTACATATTTTCTAAAGATTTCTGTAGATATGTAGGTTTAGATCTCAGATCTACTCCATGTGCTTCATGTATTGCTGAAAACCCCAAGGGGTATGTAAAGTAGAGACTCTATAGTGTATAGATCTGTCACAGATCTGACTGTTCATACATTATTTTGTCCTAGATCTAAGTTGTAATCAATAGTTGTTGCAGCATAATAAAAATAGCGTTGTTAAGTCAGTTTTTGCTCATTTGTATGGTTGTTGCACCTCGTTTTGAGGATATTTCTTCATTGGAGACTCCTATTTCCTGTTATACATTGTATGGGACTTATTGTAAATTTTATTTTCTGATATAAATGTTAATTTTGAGCCTCCATATTGGCCTCGTGCTCTTAATTTGTTGAACTGCATTATTTTTTGAGCAGTATTGTTTAATATTGTTGTTGTTCCCATTTTGGGATATTACAGTGGTATCAGAGCAATCATATTGGCACAAACTGTGCTTTCTTAAAGAAGCCAATATGTCATTAGAAGAAGATGAGCCTCTTACTGACAGAAATAAGAGGTATCTAAGAAGATGACAAAAGAAATTGTATTACACAAATGATGATAAAGAACAGGGTAAGGCCCCTGAATCTGGAAGTGATGAAGATGGGAAGGAGTTTGCAGAAACCCTTCTGAAAGCTATGAAAGATCTTGCTAAATATATCAAAGAGATGAGAAAGCTTTCATCTTGGAGAAAGCTCTGGTATGTCTCATCACTAGAATGATCAACCAGTGAACCAGCCACAAGCTCCACAACACTCTACCATGCCTACCTTTTTGGCTGTGAAAAATGAAGAGCCTCAAGAGTAAGCATCCCTTGAAGACTATTTTGAAGAATATGAGTCTCGGAATTATAAATTCAAGGATCACTTGAGTTTTCAAGAGTTTTGTCACCTCAAGGAAAAAATAAGACCAAGGCATCAACATAGAGATGGTGGATTCACTCAGAGTCATGATCGACATCACTCTGTGGGCAGATTATTTTTACCCAAGTTTTATGGGTCATCCATTTGTTCTACCAAAGCATGGGTAGAAAAAATTGACATCTACTTTCAGTTGAACAAGGTCCCTGAGATGGAAGCTATCAAGATTGTAGCACTGCACTTTGAAGGTGAAGCACACAACTGGTGGTTCCATGGCCTGTCTACATTGGGTCATGTCAATGTGACTTCTTATTCTAAGTTCACTAGAAGGCTGGTGGAAAGGTTTGATATAAAATCTCTAGAGGCACCTTTCATGAGCCTTGCAAAGTTGAAGCAATCAGGTAATACAGAGTCTTATATTTCTGAATTTTTGAGATTATCTATTATGGTTCCTGATTTGTCTGCATCAAGAAAGGTGTACATGTTCATCGATGTCTAGAAGAACCTCTTCATGGGTTGGTAAAGTCTACCAAGCCCACTACCTTACATGATTCCATTGAGAGGGCTAGAGACCTTCAAGATGCCTTGCCAAAAGAAAAGGAAAAATTTCAGCACAAGCCCTCTTTTCCTTCTAAGGGAAAGGAAGAGAAAGTTTCTCCTTCAAAGGAGAGCTCATTCAAGAAGCCTCTTGATATTGAAGTCCAAAGAAATCTAAGGAGAAAGAAGCTATGCTTCACTTGCCAAGAACCATGGGTACCAGGACATAGATGTGTTGTTGGTAAAGCACATTACATATAGGTATTCTCTAATCTTGAAGAAGATGAAGATGATGAACCAAGAAGAGGTCACAGTGCTAACCATGTTGGAGGAGATCCAACACCATCAGGAGATGTAAATGGAGCATGTGCTCCTATTGGAAGAACTCTTGCATCTTTGAGTGGAGTACCTACGTACTTGACCTTAAGATTTCAAGGTTCAATCATGAATCAAAGGGTTTATGTATTGATTGAGAGAGTGGCTACCCACAATTTCATTGATGCCCATCTTGTGCAAAGGAGGACAATACCCACTGATAATTTTGAGGGATTCTCTATTTTGGTCCCAGTAGATATAACAATGCAATGCATGCATTATGTCCCATCAATTGCAATCACTATGGGATCCTACACCTTGGTGAATCACTTATTTGTAGTTGACATACCAAACACCAATGTTATCTTGGGTGTTCAATGGTTGATTACAATGGGGAAAGTCACCACTGATTGGGAGGCTTTGCAAATGGAATGGATGAAAAAGAAGAGTGGTGAACCTCAAATGATCAAAGGCATGCATACTTACCCCTCATATAACACTTCCACACAGAAAATAGAGATGAATTTGTGCAGTGGAAGCAAGGACCTCACAGTCCCATCTACTATGTTCATGGGATTTCTGCATGGGACACTCTTATCTAGTGGAAAACCACCTGGGAGGCCACCTGATTCAGTTTTGGTGGGATATCTCTCACTACATAATGCTCCAAGATTAGCTCCAGGTGGGATGGGAGCATTATAAGACAAAACTATAGCGTTGGGAGGCTTGGGAAAGCACAAGAAGGAGGGATATTTTCTTCTCTCATCATCACCACCCACCTTCATTTCTGATTCTGCACTGTTGGAGGAGAAGAAGGGAAGGTATGTCCTTCCAACATATACCTTTGGCATAGGTGATGTCAAAGAGGAGATCAGCAATATGAAAAACATTCATGTTGATGCATCATTAGCGTTGTCATTGTTGGGGAGTGTAGATCTATACCGGAAATCCCAACAGTTGGTGGATTATTCCAAAGATCTTCACACTTGTATGATGCTTCATGAACAGCTACATGAAGAGGGCTATCTATTCCATGAAGGAATCATCTATCATCATGGTAGGATATTCTTACCTAGAGCCTCCAAGCTCAAGGAGAGGATGCTACAAAGGGCCTACAAGGAGTTCTGTTTCAGCCCTGCCTATTCTATGGAGATTCACAACACTATCATGAGATGCTTTGAATGGTAAGGCTTTGGAGGAGAGCTACATCATCATTTTCAAGAATGCATGAACTATGTGGAGTTGGGGCAGCCATGTGACTCTATGCAAGAGTTATTTCAGCCATCTCTTCCTTCTTTTGAAAGAGGAGAAAGATCCATGCACCACTCCATGTGTATAAGGAACATTGATGGTGAAGGATCTGATCGTATAAAGCAAGTTTCATTTTCTGATTTTAAATATTATTTCACCATTTTTATGCAAGCCATGACTCCAAGGAGGAGTGATTTATCATGTAAATCTCATGGAAAACATTGGGCCACTAAAATTTCTGAATTTGGCCACTCCCTTGTTTTGCAAAGGGAGATTTTCTTCCATGATGGGTGCTTCCCAAAGGCACCAAACATATCTCACACTTTCAGCCATGGTGAGAGGACATGTGCAAAAATTAAGTGGTGGGGAAAACACTTACCATATCTTGATCTGATGTAGGCAAGAGATGCACTACGTTGGTATCATATGTGGGACCATGACCCACCTCCCCATTATCAAATTTATGTTTGCTTATATGTAGTTTTGCTTCCATACCTTGATGATATAGTTATAATTTTTATGGGTATGTATGGAGGGAGGATGGGAAGCTTGTATGTACCACATGGGATGGAGACTCTCTATGTACCTTATGCTACATGTTTAGAGAGAGTATTGGTTCAGCCATGTTTGTTTCATTTGAGTTCTTGACTTCTTGTGGGATGGATTATGCACATCTCATAATGAACACTTAGCTTATGCAAAGATCTTAACTCGTGATGGTGTCACCAATGGAGGAGGAGAAGTGTTGCAGCACTCACCCTATCAGTTGCTTGAGGACAAGCAACATTTTCGAGGGGAGAACTATAATATTCCCAATTAGCCCAAGCTAATGGGAATATACAATTTTGTTTCATTTTCATGTTGCATGAATAAATGTGTAAAGGAGGACAATAAAAAAACTCCTAAAGTAGTGAATAAATCAATGCCCCATGTAAAAAAAGATAAATCTAGGCCATCTTAATAAAACACCCTTATGTGTGAAAGGGATTGAGACATTTGACTAGATCAACCATAACCAGATCAACAATGATGTCTAGAGGAGATGAACCTCATTGAAGCACAGTGAAGTCTTAGTTGGAGGTGGCACATGTGAAAGAAGCTAAATCATTGAGATGGTTAAGGGTTTTGCAAGACTTATATCTTATAAAAGGAAGAGGAGGACAGTAGAAGAAGGTTGTTGAACATATTATATTTCTGAATATATTTTCTATTTAGACATATATCATTCTCTTGTTGTTTAGATGAGAATAGTGTTGTTTAGCACTGGGTGTTCCTGATAGGGAATCCCACCTCTTTCCTTGAGAGGCCTCTTGGAAGAGTCTTGTTTATCTTGTCCACTATCAGGCATTTGGCCAAGATTCACCTTCCAACAACAATGCAGATCCTGCTGAGGGTTTGGTTTTCCTTGTAATCTGCAGCAAGTGGATGCTAGATATACTTATATCTAGGCCAATCTAGTGCCTATTTTCAGTGGGAAAGTATTCTATCCCATTGGCAAGAGTGTATTGGATCATTGGAGCATCAGATCCATACCTTGGCATCAGGCTAAACTACTCTTCAAGTCTACAATGCAATCCATCTTCCAGAACTGCGTTATGTGCAAGTGTAAATTTGCAAGATCTTTTGGCATAACTTTGGAGGAGTGATATCTAGTGTTGTGGATCTGCCCTTCACTGTGATGATCCATGGATTTCATATCTAATCCATGTTACATTCATATCTGATATGGATACTCATGTATTTACTACATATTTTTTGAATATTCCTACAGATCTAAAGGTTTAGATCTCAGTTCTACTCCTTGTGCTTCATATATTGTTGAAAACCCCAAGGGGTATGTAAAGTAGAGACTCTATAGTGTATGGATCTGTCACAGATCTGAATGTTCGTGCATTATTTTTTCCTAACTCTAATTTGTAATCAACAGCTGTTGTAGCATAATAAAAATAACGTTTTCAAGGAAGTTTCTGCTCATTTGTATGGTTGTTGCACCTCTCCTTGAGGATATTTCTTCATTGGAGACTCCTATTTCCTGTTATACATTGTATAGGCCTCATTGTAAATCTTATTTTCTGATATAAATGTTAATTTTGAGCCTCCATATTAGCCTCCTACTCTTACTTTGCTGAACTGCGTTATTTTCTGAGCAGTATTGTTTAATATTGTTGTTGTTCCCATTTTGGGATATTACAATTCTCTAATGTCTCTCATCCCTATAAACATTTCTGACTGCATTAAATAATGTCGTCTTTGCTTGTATGAGTTTCCAGTGTTAACAAGAACTTTTGATCCATGGTATGATGATATCATTGTTTATCTCCAAACTTCTACTTTCTAGTCTGAGTTGATGAAATATGCTCGTCAACATATCCGTCATCATGCGCAACCTTATCGTATAGTCAGAGATACTCTATACCACACTAGCATTGCTTCAATTTTCTGTCAGTTTTTAACCCTTGAGGAAGCTGGAAAATTCCTAAATGACTGCCATTCTGGCACCTCTACTGATCACATCTCTAGGTATGCTACTGCTCAAAAAATCCTTCATGTTGGATATTTCTGGCATACCATTTTCAAAGACTGTATTGTCGTTGTCTGTAAATGTTACGACTGTCAGATTTATCAGTGCAAGATGTGCGCGCCACCCTCTCACCTCCATCCCATCATTAACATTGGTCCCTTTGCAAAGTTGAGCATCGATTTTATGATTTGTAGCCCTCACTTGATCGAGGAGCATGCTTATATTATCTTAGACGTGGACTACTTCACCAAATGGACCGAAGCAATGCCTACACTCACAGCTGACGGTAATATGACTACACAATTTCTTTTCAATCATGTGATTACCAGGTTTGGTGTCCCTCAAGCCATTGTCACTGACCATGGCTCTCATTTTCACCATTACATGATGGCTAAGTTGACTTCTAAGTTGGGTCTGCATCACGATAGATCAACATCATACTACCCTCAGGCCAATGGCCAGGTTGAAGCCATGAAAAAATTTCTAATCACTATGCTTCAATGTACGATTGGGATGCACAAGTCCAATTGGCATCTCATGTTGTTTTCAACTCTCTGGGCTTACCGAACCTCAGTGAAGGATGCAACTGGATTCATGCCATTCCATCTTGTTTATGGTCTGGAAACTACCCTTTCGATTTAATGCGATATCCCTTCTCTCAAGATAGCTTTTGAATTACTGCCTAATATCTCGTCGGAGGAAGAGCGTCCTTTATATTTGGAGAGGTTAGATGAAACTTGCCGCTTTACTTCTCATGTCATAGAAGCACAGGAAAAGTAGTTCAAAGCTCATTTTCATTAGTCAGTATCCCCTTGTACCTTTGTAGAAGGAGACCTATTCCTCTTGTATGATGTAATATTCCGAAATTAGCATGCAGCCAATTGGAATATTAAATTTTGTTGATTTCACTTAGGAGAAGAATAAATGGGTAAGGAGGCCCAAAAATTTCAGAAATAATAATAAAATCCCTCATAATGTGAAAAGGGATCATAATTCTAGCTCGGTTTTACACTCCCATGTGTGAATAGAGACAAATGTGTGTGAACAAGGTCAAGTTTGACCAATTCAACAACACTGGAATGAGAGGAAGAGATCATCCATAGAGATAACACAATGCAAGTGGGAGGAAGATTCCTTGGTGAAGGAAACCCTAATGAGTGGGTCCCAAGGCAAGAAGGCTCACATATGTTTAAAAGAAAGGCAAGGCAGCCATAGCAAGACATCTTATGAATTGATTATTGAAGTGTGGTCTACATGACTATTCCGCTTTCTTCAATTGTTTAGTTGAGATTCCTGTGTTGCTTATCACAAGGATTTCTTATTTAGGGATCCTTTTCTTTTCTTGAGAGGCCTCTTGAAGAAGCTTGTACAAAATTTCTCCACATCCAGGCTTGAGGCCAAGCATCATCCTTCAGCTACAATGTTATTTCTGTAGCAGTATAATGTTGTGTTGCACTGAAAGTTGTCATCTTGACATTTTTCTATTTGTATGAGCTCATTATCACTCATACTTCCTCCTTTGCAAGTCTAACACATCAGTTCCTCATTTCAAGCCTTGAAAATAAGAGGAAAGTTCTTAAAAATCTCCTTAACTCTGGTATCGCACTTTCTCTTTGTCTTTCCTACGGTCCCGCAGCTAATGTTCATGACTCCTGTGTACCTGAACGCACTTTCTCTGTGTTATGGGTGCGGACCCCTGTAAAATATTAAAAAGGCGCAAGTAAACTCAAAAATCTCACTTTCAGTAAATTCTAGAAGCCTCTAGAAAGAATCTTGTGGTGGCAGAAATGCTCTTTTGAGGTTCAAGTATCCCTTACCTTAAGGAGTTAACCCCTTGATGTGAGGAGCTTATCCCTTTGAAGGAGGATTCTATCCCTTCATAGTTGGAACTGAAACCTCCTCTTTTTGCACTATAAAAGGAGGCATTGGGTAGCCTCAAGGGGAGTTCAAGCTTTAGAATTATTTGAGGTTAAGTGCTGTTGGGATTCAGACTCATCTAACTGAGATTTTGTGAGGAGAGATTACATACCTCTATTTTTCTCAGTTGGAAGAGTGCAAGGCTTGTTAGAGTAGAGGAGATTCCTACTTCGGACCCTGAGAAGGCCTGTTCAACATCAAGGCTAAGGTTGTAAGGTTTTCTTTATTCAAAGTTAATACAAATGAATTAATTTTTCTTAATTAACTGTTTATTTCATGGATTCCTTGATCACCATGATAGGCATGATTTATAATATTTACTATATAGGTGTTATTTAATGTTTGCTTGTTTGTGACTGCAGGTCTATAAGGATAACTCCTTCAAGTTATCGAGGGACAACTAATTCGAACAAACATTGGATCTATGGTAAGACCTTAACACCTTTATAGTATTATTTTGTAAATCGCATATGTCTAGAGAAATATAGGTTTATTTGGCTGTTTTTTGCTAGATTACCTTTTGGTACTAGGGAGATTGATCTTGTTCACAAGATTGATTTATCCGGTCAACAAATTGGTGACTCCGCTGGGGAAGGATTCTTGTTTTGTTGGTTTTCCTTTATTTTGACTTGAGAAAATGATTTTTCTGGTTTTTGATTGATGGATACTTGCCTGCGTAGCTTAGGTTTAATTTTATTTTAAAAGTTTTGAAATATTTTATGTTTTTCTTGAACTTTTCTGGGGACCGCACTTTGTTCTCTTGCACAGTGCAGGAAGTTTCACACTTTCCTTAAGTAACCAGTGCAGGAACGCACCTGTTATTTCTGGGGCCTGCGGACCCTGTTAAATTTTTTGAAAAACTCCAGATTTCTTCTTCCGGTTTATGTTTAATATGATTTAGGGTTTCTAGTATCTGCCCAGATCTATATTGTTCCTGTCAAAAGCCTCTTGTGAGTGAGTTCCAACAGTATTTGTGTTTTGTGTGATTTTCTAGAAGTTTTGCATACTTGGATTGCTTTTCACTTGGTCTTTGTAGTGACTCAAATATTGGAAGCTTGAAATACCTCAGATCAAACTGGTCTTTTTGTCTTCTTGATGAATCTGACTTGGTTGTGAAATCCATCCTTTTTTGAGAAATAGATCTAGTTGTCTCTTTGCAAATATTTGAACAAACTTTGTTACAAGTTTTGAATTTCATTTTTTACAAAAGGAAACATATTTGGATGTTTTTTTATTTTTTTGTTATTTTGGACAAATGAATCCTTAGTTTACTGAACAACTAAGTAAAACATTCTAAAAAAAAAATTAAATCTTTTATTCAATTAGATTTTCAAAGTTTGTAGATCTCAAAATTAGTTTTTGTAGTTTTGGGTGCTTTTTAGAATTTGTAGATGTCTTTTGAAGGAAATTTGTTTTTTGATAGTTTCAAGTCTTGAAAGTGAAAGGGATTTATTGTGAGCATTGATTATTTTTCTCGTTTTGAGTTCTTATTGAAAATATAAAAAAAATATTTTCTTCCATTTATTCTTCATATTCAAAGAAATAATCGTCTCCTAAAAAGAATTGCATTCTCGAACTCTTTCTTTAGCTAGAATTGCATTGAAAGAAAAACGAATTGATTATCATTTTTAGGTGCATTTTTAGTAGTTTTGGAAGTCGAGTCTTCACACCATCAAAGTTTCATTTCCATACCTATTGACTTAAAGAATAGCCCATAAAAACAACGCTTAATTAAAATTCATCTAGTAATCTTTTTATTTCTAGGGCTCTCATCACCAATATAGCTTAGGCTAGTATCTTGGAGTAGGGAGTAATCAACTCTCCAAGATAGTAAAAACAAACAAGTATATAAATCTTGCGGTAGGAAATAAATCCAATTGTAATTGGTACAATCCGGGAAGCTTCTCTTAAAGGAGTTAATCACGAGATCATGTCCGAACCTTTGAGACAATCAATTATGTTTCATTGGGAAAGATAGAAGATCTGTGTGCATTACAAACGGTAAACCTCGGATTAACCATTGTCGAGGAGCCTGGGGTCACTTTTTGGTAAACCTTGGATTAACCATGTCGAGGAGCCTTCAAGGGAATTTAGCTTTGTTACTCTTCCCTTGCGCGTGGAATCGGATCGTAGACTGTTCCCCCAGTTGTATTTGTTACTGTTGGTAACCTTAGTGTCCATAAGCTTAAGATTATTTCCTAAGGTGACGGTGAAGGAAAGATCTCACTGTACCTGGAGCAAACGTTGACTAGACTCACTTGGACTCTCTGGGGGGTTCTCTTCACACGAGATGGTTTTGTGAAGAAACTTGTGCTAGTCTGTTTCATTATGCAGGTTGTCGGGGTAACTGTTCCAACTGCCCTTTCTGTATTAAATTTATACTAAGTTGGATTTCAACACCAACTAGTGTTTTTAGTACGAGAAGTTACTATTTGTGTGTGGTTTGAGCTCTTAGATTTTTTAGGCATATGATTCAGCTGTTTGTTTCTTCAGAGACTTTAGGTGTTTTTATTGAGATTTTCTTTGTTTGCGAGTGATTGATTAATATTTAATCGTGGAATAATTACCGAGACAGTCTCGGAGACTTCAGGGGAAGCCCCATGAGTATACACCAAGTTAGCTTGAAGGGTTGCATGCTCTAGTATCATCTAGTAGCGGTAGAATTAGATCAACAGAAATTGAAATTTCATCTATAGTTGTTCATCCTGATCATCAAATACCCACGACAGAACACATTCAAGAACTGATTTTATTTTCCGAAGTTACTGGTAGTATTTCTCCTTCCAGTGAACTAGTTGAAGAACATGAAATTTCTGAGTCTGACACTGAACATTCTGTTTTGGAAACATCCTCAAGATTTATTACACCAACTTCTAGCAATCCTGGTTCACCTAGGGTAAGAAATATTGTCACTGAAGATCTTCCATCTGGCCTTATTTCTATTGAAGAACTTGCTAGTCTAGACGAAGAGATATCTCTTCCCGAATCCCCTCAGTCTTTAAATCTTAGGGAGCGTGAATCAATTTTCTACAGCCCTATTCAGAGTGATGCTTGGTATCTATCTTTGACAAAAAATTTAGAAAACCTTGGTCTTGCTTTTTCTCCACCTCGAATTCCATTTCATCCTACGCCCAGAGGTTACTATCCTTCATATATCATGGTAGGAGAGTCATCTATGTTTTCCCAAACACCGGAAGCATTTTTACACGGTGGTCCTTCTGTTCCTTTGGGGTATCAGGCTCTTTCTGGTACTTTCTCAGGAGCAAATCCTCAACCGATTGAACAAGTATTATCATCTGGTCTTAATGGAATTAAAACTGAAATGTTGAATGTAGAGCAAATATTTATGATGTCTGGTAATATTCTGAATCCTCAACCTCAAGGTAGTCAGTTACCGCCTGGGGTACAACTTCAGGGAAATCAGTTACCACCTGGGTAGCAACCTCAGGGTAGTCAATTACCGCCTAGGGGCCAAATTCAAGGCAGTGAGTTACCACCTGGGGGGCAACCTCAAGGTAACTTTTTCCTAGGACAAACTGTGGCACAATATTATTTTTGAGAACAACCTCAAGGACAGTACATACCTCAAGGTTATCAACCTTCAGGACAGTACATACCCCAAGGTCAACCCCAAACTCAGTATGTTCCCCAAGGTCCTTATCAACCCAAGATTCAGTACATGCCTCAAGGTTATCAACCTCAAGGTCAGTACCCAACTCAAGGTTTCCAACTGCCTTCTGGTCAATCATTTGTACAAGGAGCTGGAAATTTTCCACTTAATTATCAACCCTACGTTCAACTAGGATATGGTCCTTACATTCAAACTTCTACGGGACAATACCCCGGAATGAACATGGTGTGGGATCCATCTCAAATTCAACAGACACTACAACCTAATGTTCATTTGTCTACTCAACTTGGATAGCCTTTGGTTTCTGGTCCAACCCAGCAACCTATCCGATATCTTATTCTCAAACCCCACTGCACTGTGCGTTGGAGTGATCTAGACCTAGTACACACGGACTTCACCTCAAAGCTGCAACTCTGCAACAATTTTTCCAACCTATAACACACTGTCTCTGGGTATATACGTAACTCCAGGTTTTCTTCTATCCACTGCATCGTTAAATCCCTCAAATGTCTGTGCAGTCGGGACCTGCAATTCAAACTTCGATCTAGATACCTACGGGTTTATTTATGTCATTTTAATAATTTCAGTCAGTTAGCAACTGCCTTCTTAACTCATTTTCAGTTGCCTGTTAGATACGACAATGGCACGGAACTATTGACTTCGCTAAAGCAATCTACGTCCACATATATTTCTAATCATATTCACGAATGGCGACATAGAAGGCATTTGGTGAAAGTTTAAATTCTGGATCAAATTTTGGTGGAATGGTTTGTTAAATCATTATTACCCAAAATCACTGAAGATGTAGCTAAGGCTGGAGTTGTTACTGAGGAGCAAGTCATTGCTCAAGCTCAGTACCTTGACCTTGTCTATACGCAGTTAGGTACTTTACATGAAAAAATCCCCAATCTTCCAAAACAAGGTCAAATAACTACAGCTCCTTCAGGGTCTCATGCCACTGATGGTATGATTGGTACAGTTAATACTAAAAGCAAGAAGAAATCTTTGAAGAATTCTTCTCCTATAATAACTTTACCTAATTCCCTGAAAGGAGAGTCTTCCACTGAAATTTCTGCCAACATTCATGTCGTAGAGACATCTACATCCAAATCTAAATCTGGTAGTAAAAATAAGGGGAAGAATAAAAACAAAAAGAATTCAAAAGATAAAACTGATAAAAATGAATCTAATGATGAAAAATGCAAGCCTCGCTATCCTTGTTTCATTTGCGACGAGGATCATTTTACTAAAGAATGCCCACATCGAGCAAATGTTTTGAAATTCGTTAAAGGTTCTCAACAACCTGTTGTCTTGAAGGATCCTTTTCCTACTCAAGATAGTAAGATGATTGGTTCCACCTCAAATGCCTCAGAAGAACCTATTATGATGATGTCTCATGTTAGGATTGCGACGCGATCGCAAGATTATGGTAGTAAAAGTCTTGTTGGTGGTAAAGAAGCAGAATCTTCTAATTCAAACACATCAACTACACCTCCTCCTGTTTCTGATTTGCTACAGATCGAGAAACCCAATCCAGACCTAGTAATCAAACTGCCTGCTAAAGGTCTGCTTCGTAAGTCAGCTTTCAATCCACATGCGAGAGTTGCTCAGAATTACAACATTGTTGAGGACTTAGCTATTTCCCCTTCAGCAATGTCAGCTTTGGAAGTGTTGCAATCGTGCCCAGCACAGTGTAAATTACTTTTTATCTGCCATAGGAGCTGTCGATATTCAAGACTCGAACCTAATAATCTTTGATTTAGAGAATAGTACACCCCGCCTACCTCATCAAATGGCTTTCCAGATTCCTGTATTAGTAAAAAACAAACCTATTTTTCAGACTGTGATTGATGAGGGGGCTTCTACGTGTATTATGTCGATCCAGTGTTGGAAATCGCTTGGTTCTCCTACAATCAATCAGTCTCCGACAATTCTAAAGGATTTTTATGGCAGAGGGTTCCATCCTTTCGGTATTTTGTAGGATTTACCTATAGGGGTCGAAGGCAAAACCATAAATCTAGATGTGGAAGTGGTTGATGCCCCTCTAGATTACAAC
The DNA here is from genome assembly GCA_034641835.2 of Pinus albicaulis. Lineage (NCBI taxonomy): Eukaryota > Viridiplantae > Streptophyta > Pinopsida > Pinales > Pinaceae > Pinus > Pinus albicaulis. The sequence goes on along the minus strand of CM076582.1, from coordinate 1,370,188,396 downwards.
CTTCTCATGGGTCGTAGTTGGTCTTATGCTATGACTGCTATTGTTTCTTCGGTCTTTCGACTTATCAAGTTTCCACATCAAGGAAAGATCCTTACAATAGACCAGTTAACTTATTTCTCCTCTGATACAGCCTCTACAGAAACAATCCAGCATGTCGGTAAAATGGCTATCCCTTATAAGGATGTTGGGGTAGGTTTGATAAAAGATTCTGGTTTACTAGGAACTTTTTTCTTTCCTCCTCCTAACGTATCACCTTCTATCGCAACTATTCATATGATTTCATCGAATACTATTACATTTGATGATCCTTGGATCGTACCTTCCAACTCCGAGTTGGATTCATTTGATGGAGTGATGCCTTTAATGGGGAAAGAAAAATTTTTACGTCTTTTCATTCCTAACTACACCAAGTCAACAAAGGGTTTTATCAGGTTGTTAAAATAGAACATTCCATTCTTTTGGGATGAGATCATTAATCGATATTTTGATGCACTCCGATGCACCGTTACTGCATCCTCCTAATTACAACCAAGACTATTTTTTGTACCTCGCTGCCTCTAATTTCACCATTGGGATGGTTTTAATTCAGGAAGATCAATTCAACAATGAACATGTGATTTACTATCTTAGTCGAAATCTACATCCGACTGAGATCAAATACACGCATGTGGAGAAATTAACCTTGGAAGCTGTTCAAGCTATCCAAATATTTTGGCACTACATCTTACTATGCAAAACCACAGTAATTTATGACTGTAACCCTATGATGTAAATTTTGACCAAACAATTTCTAGGGGGCAATTATTCCAAATGGATAGTTATCTTGCAGGAATTTGACTTGGAATTTGAAAAATCCAAGGCAAATAAATCTTTGGTTTTTGCTGAACTGATGTGTGATTTCCCGTCTACTGATACTGAAACTGTGGCGAAATAGCCCATTGTAGACAAATCCTTGTTTCTTATCAGTACGCTTGATCCTTGGTATGGATATATTATTGTTTATCTCCAAACCCAATATTTTCGGCCTGAAATCTCATGATCTCAGCGACGGAAAATACGTTTCCAATCCCAACAATACAATATTATTGGTGATACACTCTATCGTCGCAGAGCAGATTCTATTTTCCGACACTGTCTTACTCATGAAGAAGCTAAGAAGGTTCTAAATGACTTCCATTCTGGAGCATGTGGCGGTCATATGTCTGGGTATGCCACAGCCAAAAAGATATTGTGCGCTGGTTATTTCTGGCTATTGTTATTCAAAGATTGTATCTATGCAGTCCGGAAATGCCACAATTGTCAGGTCTTTAATTTTAAAATGCATGCACCAGCCGCTCCTCTTCACCCTATAATTGTTGTCAGTCCTTTTTCAAAGTGGGGTATTGACTTTATTACATGTAACCCTCACTTGGACGGGGGGGCATACATATATTATTCTAGCGGTAGATTATTTTACTAAGTGGGCCAAGGCAATGCCTACATTTTCGGAAGATGGCAAGACTACCGCAACTTTCGTATTCAATCATATAATTTCTAGATTTGGTGTTCCTCAAGCCATAATTAAAGATCATGGAAGTCATTTTCGAAATATCATGATGACTGAACTGACAGATCAACTTGGCCTGCGCCACGATAGTTCTACTCCATATTACCCACACGCTAATGGTCTGGTTGAAGCTATCAATAAAGTTTTATTCACTATGATCAAACGAATTATTGGTATTCATAAGTCTAATTGGCATTCCATGTTATTTTCAGCACTTTGGGCATATCTAACCTCAGTAAAAACATCAATTGGTTTCACTCCCTTTCAACTGGTTTACAGTTTGGAAGCTGTGTTGCCTATTGAATGTGAAATTCCATCATTGAAATTAGCCATATAATTACTCCCAACTACGTCTGAAGAGGAGAAACGTTTTTTGTACTTGGCTCAACTAGATGAGAATCGATGAAATGCTACATTAGCAAACGAGGCTCATGTCAAACGAATAAAGGCTCAGTACGATAGAAATGTTACACCTCATAATTTTTCAGAAGGAGACCTAGTTTTAGTGTACGATCAAGCCAAAAATAAGCTAGGGGATGGAAAATTTGTGCCTATGTGGCATGTTCCTTTCATTTTTAAGTGAAAGCTGGCAAAAGGGGCCTATGAGCTGATAGATTTCGACGGTATCCCTTTAGATAAACCCAGAAATGTGCTTTATAGGAAGAGATATTATGCTTAATTTTGGGGTGGAGATTTTTTATTAGATTAGATTTCTTTACTGCTGGTGTGTCTTAGATTAGAAAAGTGTGCCTAGTTTAGAATGTGTTCTTATCACTATTCCTTCCTATCTGAGTTTTACTCTTGATATTGCAGATGTCGACGGCTCTTCAAACCTACATTGGTTTTGCTGATGGTGCTTTTCGTAGTACACGGAACATTTCTTCCGCGGCTTGGGTTATCTATTCACCCTCTGATGAGTTAGTATCCATGCATGGGGTAAGCCTTGGTCAAACAACGAATAACATTGCAGAATATAGTGCAGTGATTGAATTATTATTTGAATCCATATCGTTTGGAATTCGGAGTTTGATTGTTAGGTTGGATTCTGAACTTGTTGTATTACAGCTTAACAGGGTTTATGCCATTAGAAATCTAGTGTTATTATGGTTATTTTTAAGAGTTCATCTATTGGAACATGAATTTGATTACATCGAATATTAGCATATTCCAATACATTTAAATACATTAGCAGATGCAGTTGCTTCTAGTATGATAAATCGACATTTGCAATAATCAAAACAGTAAATTAAACAACATTCAATAACATGTACGCAGATAGTCAGTAATAGTGATATATCATAGCATAGAAGTTTGTTTCAAAATATACATCGTCTTCGATCATAGGTTGAAAAACACCTTATGATCAGCAAAAACGATAATACAAAAGGTAAAAAATATGAGTCTACAAAATGATCATCCTATCCCTGATGATGATCACGATAAGAGATCACTACCCGGGCCACCCTACATAGGAACCTCCTAAAAGGTCTTGGGACACCAATCACATATCTCTGTAATCTGAGTGGAATATAATCTATGTCAGTCTCTGGAATGTCTAGAGTCAGGCGCTCTAGGTGATGCTCTAAATCAGACAGGATATCTGCTGATTGGCCCTCTGGGGCTAGTGCTCTAGCAGCTAGATGCCTCCTCTCATAAGGCTAGAGATGGGCTAGTCATTGTGGACCCACATCTGCATTTAAACTTTTGATTATTAGTTTTGGGACGGTTAAAATACAAAAAAAATAGAACTTAGAAATTGTTGAAAAATGATTTTTACCTGATTCATCCCACTGTTCCCCTGCTAGAAGAGCCATCTCTCGGTCGCCGTGGAAATCTATCTCGGCGTATGGAAAGTCCTCTATAACAAAAATTTTGTGTTCTAACCAACGAAAATATGTGAAAGGAAATCGAACAACCTCGACGCCCTCAGCAACATGACGGGCCATCAAAGCAACCCAATGAACCATCCTAGGTTCTTGAGGTCGACCAGCAACAACAGGAATGTTCTGTGAAGCTAACATGGGGATCCTCTCTAGAGAAAAGGTGACTACAATGGATCCATATCCAAAGTTGTTTAGCTTTCCTTTCTTTTCTCTGGTTAGTTGGCCTTTTACATTAGCCAACACAACTTCGCACCAGTTGAAAATGGTGCCTCGAAAATAGTCTAAAGCAATGCGCATCTAGGAACCGGTAGTCACATGCAACGCTGCGCTCCCACACAGTATGGTGACAGTAAATGCAATAACTTTAAGCTCGGGATAGATGATATTTTTTATTTCAATCTGTTTCTCCCGGGGGTCTGCCTGATCATTACAGAACTCTAGTCAAAGACTGGCAACAGACTGGCCACCTGGCCTAGTCCCAAACAGAGAAATTTGGTCGCCCCTCTTGGACAAACCAGTCAAAAAATAGATATCCTCCAACTCAATTTTGAGCCGGTGGCCGCCAATAATAAAACACTGGTCCTGTACATTCCATCTGTTCACTAGCCACGTCAAGAGGTCTACCTGTGCTCTCATGCCCTGAATGGCCCAAAATTTATATAAACTACATGCTCTCAATGCCTGCATTGTAGGCAAATGAAGCATTGTGGCATCATCTATGACTTCATGCTCACGTTCTCTCCAAATTAGCATATTTTATATCCTACAATGCATAAAAATACATATTAGAACAATCTAGTTTGAAAAATTTTGGGTGGAATTGAAGAAATTTAAGTTTGAAATTTCATTGCGCGGGGTCCACACTCTGTTTTCATACACAGTGCGTAGGAATTCATGGGCACTGTGAAATAGGTGCGGACCCAAGACTTTTTTCTATGTAGAAAAAAGTCGGGGTGTGCAGGGCCCGCGTGTTGCACCTGCGGACCCCCGTGGGCAATTTTTTAAACCTATTTTTCCCTTAAGATGAAATCTAAAGCCTAAAAACGAAATGTAAATAGATAAAATGCAAGATAAGGAGGTCGTGGATTACTTGGCGCTGACATTTCTCGATTTCGCTGGACGGATTTTCCAGAATCTTCGCAGAAACTTTTTTACCCAAAAGCTCTTACTTTTCACTCTGAACTCAAATGGTAAAAATGAAGTTAGAAAAGCCCTTTTTATAAGTTTTTTCGAATAAATGAAGTTTTAATTTGTTTGTTTTTCAATTTAAAAAGGTTATTTTTGAAAAAAAAATTATTTATCTTAAACAGGTATGTGTAATGTTTCGAGTTTTTGTGCAGAAAATTGGATTTTTCAGGAAAATTGATCATTTTTCTACAAAGAGCATACTTTTATCACTTTTTCGGACTCTTTCAAAAATTTAGGAAAAAGTGAAAACTTGGAGTCCTCTTTTAAGCTCTTTTCAGACTCTTGAAAATTTAAAAGATTACCGAGCACTTAATTATTTGAACTCGTTAAAATAAATGAATGATTGTCCTTTCAGTATAATTTTACCCCTTTTACGGACTGAAATGGACTATTTACGAAAAAGGTATATGTTGACTAATTATGGTCAATAGAGTTCTCTCCCGCATTATTTTATCCTTTTTCGGGCTCGAGAGACTAAATTTACAAAAAATTACACCCATGGAGTTTTCTTAAGTTTTTTCTTCTGACTCCCTAAAATTGAAAAAACATCGAGTTTCTCCTATATTGGACTCGTTAAAATTTAACAGTAAAGGATCTGTTCAATTTCAAAACAGGAATGAACCACTCCTTCTTAGGGTTCGAATCTTAAACTAATTTGGACACATCCGAAGGATGAGCTTATAAACAAGAAAATTTTATCCTCCTCAAGCTTGTCAAAAATAAAGAGGTACCTGCCAGAAATGGTGGGGGAAACGAGAGAAAAATGGACTTGTTTGTTGTATTTTGATTATTCGAAAAGTCGTTAACCACTCTTGAACACGACACTTTTTTTCACCTGGGTTGGGAAATCCTTTTCCTAACAGTTAATCAAACCATATTGAAAGTCTTTAGCCGGTTTCTGGGTATTAGCTTTGGGTCAATTGTCACCAAGCCATCTGCAGTGTCGTTATGTGTTCAAGAGAATAGTTCAAATAAACCATTCATCTGCAAAATATCTGTCATCCATTTTTTACCATCCCTAAGTTAGTCCTTTCCAATATATTTCTTCAAACTTGATCTATGATTTCATGTTGTGGGCTTGCCTGCGACGGATCACTTCCTATCGACGACAACTCATTATCTAGGAAGTTGATCTAGAAATCGTCAGTACCTTGAAATCTGCATGCATTATTGGCATGTTTCTCGCCTTCGATGATAGGTTGCATCATTGACCTTCGATCAAATGATTCTGTGACATGTTCGACTTCAGCTTATTCATTCACATCTCATGGATTGTACTGAGTACTTTGAGGGCCATTGTCATTCACATGGATAGAATTGTACTAGTTTGAGAAGCGGAAATCAAGACCCTGGATCTAGTTTCTACCATCCAGGTTGCGAGGAATTTTGTTATTCATTTATATAGTTGAATATTCATAAACAGATGGCTGCATCCATACTGTTTCTACACATGTCTGTATTGTTGATGTATTGAAAATCATTCCTGTATCAGAATAGTTTAAATCAGTTTTCTAGTTAGTTTTGATCTGAGTATGGGAATGCCTACCTCAGTGATGATATGTTTAGATATATATATTTTTCATTGAATGTTTTTATAGGTTCTGACTGGGGTCTTCACGGGATGATCCTTGAAATGATAAAGTACTTCACTCTTCATATATGACGAACTTCATCTTCATCTATTCTAGACTTTGCACTTTAGGGAGCAATCTGTTGCATTGAAAATTGTCATCTTGACATTCTGCTATTTGTATGAGCTCATTATCACTCATATTTCCTCCTTTGCAAGTCTAACACATAATTTCCTCATGTCAAGCCTTGAAAATAAGAGGAAAGTTCTTAAAAATCTCCATAACTCTGGTATCACACTTTCTCTTTGTCTTGCCTACAATCCCGCACCTAATGTTCATGAATCTTGCGTACCTGAATGCACTTTCTTTGTGTTATGGGTGCGAACCCCTATAAAAGATTAAAAAGGCGCAAGTAAACTCAAAAATCTCACTTTCATTAAATTCTAGAAGCCTCTAGAAAGAATCTTGCGGTGGCAAAACTGCTCTTTTGAGGTTCATGTATCCCTTACCTTAAGGAGCTAACCCCTTGATGTGAGGAGCTTATCCCTTTGAAGGAGGATTCTATCCCTTCATAGTTGGAACTGAAACCTCTTCTTTTGCACTATAAAAAGAGGCATTGGGTAGCCTCAAGGGGAGTTCAAGCTTTAGAATTATTTGAGGTTAAGTGCTGTTGGGATTCAGACTCATTTAACTGAGATTTTTTTAGGAGAGATTACATACCTCTATTTGTCTCATTTGAAAGAGTTCAAGGTTTTCCAGAGTAGAGGAGATTCCTACCTCAGACCCCGAGAATGCCTGTTCAACGTCAAGGCTAAGGTTGTAAGGTTTTCTTTATTCAAAGTTAATACAAATGAATTCATTTTTCTTAATTAATTGTTTATTTCATGGATTCCTTAATCACCATGATAGGCATGATTTATAATATTTACTATACAGGTGCTATTTAATTTTTTCTTGTTTGTGACTGTAGGTCTATAAGGATAACTCCTTCAAGTGATCGAGGGACAACTACTTCGAACAAACATTAGATCTATGGTAAGACCTTAACACCTTTATAGTATTCTTTTGTAAATCGCATATGTCTAGAGAAAGATAGGTTTATTTGGTTGTTTGTTGCTAGATTACCTTTTGGTACTAGGGAGATCGATCTTGTCTGCAACATTAATTTATCCGGTCAACAGGGTGTTGCAGTGGGGGTTCACAACACAACTTCCTGCACTAATTTTTCAAAGGAGGGAGCCTCAATTCCTTTAGGAGATCAGTAAGGAAGGTTCTGGAGAAGATTTCCATATCTTGGCACTTGGCCAAAGTACTCCTATCATCTAAAATGTAGACCCTTGTAGGAACTGTGTCATTTATTCCAGTGTTGCAGTGTGAGTGTCAAGCACCTCAATCTTGAGCTTGTTTCTTAGGGAAAGGGCCAACCCTTCTCCCGAAAAGCTTTTAAGAAGGATTTTCCTTCACTTATTGTATTATTCAGCTGTATATATACTGAGCTTCATTTAGACTGCATTTTTCAGATCCAGATCTGTAGATCTAACATTTTTTTTCTTATGCTTTCATGAAACCCCTACCAGGTTATCTTTAGAATGTGTAAAAGGGGCTAGATCCCTATTTTTCTTCATGCTTTGAGTAAATAGACTTTAGATATGTAATTTATATCATATTTTATCATAAACCCTCATAAAATGACACTGTGTGTGCTTCATAAATTCCTTTATAGCTTCAGTCATGGGATTTCAGTGTTTTTAAGTCATATCGGGACTAGGATATATGTTTAACTCATCAAAGGGTATTTTTTTCTGATCCTCTTTTGGATGTGAGTCCCATAATACATAAGCTAAAGTGTCCCAGCATTATTTATTCCTATTAAAATGCAATTTTCTAGGGAATAATGTTTTAGGGCACATATTGTTGCATTTCCCCACTTTAGGCTGATATAATGGATTATATTTTTTCTACTGCAACATTCATTTGATGGATATGTGTTCCTAAAATTTTTTATGATATTAATTTCTTACTTCTATTCCAGTTTTATGTTCATGAATTGCTGCATCCCCATTTTGGGATATTATAGTTGTATCGGAGCATAGTCTTCGCTCATCCTGTGAGTTTCATCCATTACGCTATAAGAAGACAAAGAGAAGAAGAAAATCAGAATTATGGGGAGAATGAGCTTTGTCTCATCACTTTTCATATCTATAAATAATCTCTCCAAGTTGGTTAAGCAGATGAAGGAGAAGAGATGCAATGAAACTCCTAAAGGATTTCAAGAAGAGGAAGGGCCATGCACTACCTATTATCAAAGAGGAGAAGACAAGAAGCATGAAGGACACTTGGAATCTTAAATTATAAGTGAATACCTTGCTGAATAAAAATCTAAACCTAGAGCCTTCAAGGAGACTCTAGCTTTACCACAGTTCATTCAGCTGGAGGAAGAAAGGAGGCCCTACAGCAATGAGATGATGAGAGGAAATAGATTTCTATTGTCCACTTTTGATGGATCACTCACTTATGTAGCAAAGGCTTGGGTGATGAAACTAGGGGAATTTTTCCTACTACATCCAGTAGTAGAGAGAGAGGTTGTAGAAATTGCAGTGTTGCACCTTGAATATGAAGCAAAAACTTGGTGGTTCAGCCATTTGAGCCATGCAAGAGTGACTACTCTTGCTGAGTTTTCTCAAATTTTTATCAGGAAATTTGGCAAAGGGAAGGAGAAGCCCTCACCACCACTGGAAGAGGCATGTACCAGTGTTTTTACAACCATGGAGTAGCCTTCATCCTCAGCAGTTTGGGAAGCCAACACATTTGAGGGTGGAACTCTTGCAGCCCTACAAGATGCTTCCAAATTTCACCAAGATATGCCTAAGTTTCCATCTCTTATCATTTCAGAAAATATTATGGAGAGATATAAATCATTGCATATTATTGATTTAGAGCAATAGAATTGTATTGCGCTATGCAAGAGCAACAATGAAGAAGAGAGGATCCATTCCTTATGGGTGCAATCAAATGGTAGCTTCATTCATGAAGCAATGGAGGAAGAAGTGATAGATGGTAGACATCTTGAGATGAGAAATATTTTCTCTTTTTTAGATGACCCTTTCTCAATGAGCATTCCCCAGCTCAAAGAGAGACTTCTACCTGCAGCAAATCCATAACCTTATTGGTTTTGGAAGGCCTTTGATGAAAAGAAGGTCTCATGGAGAGATCTTATGGGAAGTGCACTTCAACACATCATGAAGTGCAAGGTTATTCAACAGTTTGAGGAGGTTTTATCCTCATCACACTTGGATCCTCATGGATTCAAGTTGATCATTGATGTGAGATATTTTCTAGGAGATCTCCAAGGAGTTTCATTTCAACATCCCATGAAATGCAATGAGAAAAATCTGATATGGGAGGATGGTAGTCTTCTTTGGAGGGGTACCAAGATGGAGAATGGTAGGAGACATCCACAGGTGGATAAAGGGATGTGGATGGAGAACAAGAAGTTGGAAGGCTACTTGCAAATTTATGACACCGAGCAACAGGAGGCTTGGCTACATTGGCTAATCTTGAAAGAGTTTGACCATCATATGACATATCGTCTTTCCAAGGGTATGTGGGTGAAGAAGGTGTGGAAGGATACTTGCATCATAAGGTAGCAAGGAGTATGGACAAATTGTGATGATATGACATTCTTCATATCAATCACCATGTTTTCACGACATGATTTGTATGATGGAGGTATGGGAAGGCAGCAAAGACTTTTGTTGCTTGGGTTGTTCTTGGGAGAGCAAGGGAAGATTTTCTCTCACACTTTGCATGATGTTGCAGGAGTAGGAGATAGCACTATCATGGTGCAAAGGGGCTACTCCTTGGCATTAGATGATCAGGATGTACTTCCACCTTGGAAGGAACTTCCTCTATGTAGCAGCATTATGAGAATGTCTTTGACAATGGGCATGTCAAAGAATGGAGCTATGAGTTGGCAGGAGCCTATTTGTATTTGCCAAATACATTGTCACTTTGGAGTTTGAGTTTATTGATGGAGTGTCCCCAGGATCATTTCACATTTGATGCACTTGGTGGACAAGGAGGAGGTGAGAGAGTTGGATTAGTGGATGGAAATATCTATTACAAAGATATGATCTTCTTAACTTGGATTTCCAAGCATAAGAAGGGTGATCTTCCTGCAGCATATGATTCATTCCTCTTCATAGGAGTATGTCATAACACTATGGGAGGCTTATTCATGGATCCGTACATCTTCTTACTTCCAGTACATGGTAATAATCTTGTTTTTGTATTTATTGATTGTCTAACATAGTATTTACATAATCTCACCATTTCTATTCAGTGCATTGCTCCACAAGAGGGCAAGTTTTTCATTGAGATCCATGGTCAACATTGGGCCAAATTGTATGATGGAGACAACCATCCTTTATATTGCCTTGGGAAAGTGTTTTATCCTTTCATGTATGTTTAGTTGATGTACCTAGCCATTTATTATTCATTATTAGATGTCATGACATACATAATTATCCATCTATCAAAAAACAACTTTCCATACTATTTTCTGAAGCAGGAGTTAGGAAAACTGCGTTGTGACTACTTGAGAAACTATTGGAACCTTTGAGAACCACATGAAAAATTTAGTATTTCCCTAATTTTGATACTTATCATGATTCATTTTCTGATATTTTTCTTATCTTTATTGGGAGAATGATTGGGAGAGAGACACATGGGTTGGATGTGTCCTTTGTGAAAGAGGATTCCCACACTTGTTGCATGACATGTTCTAATGGGAGCATGGGAGGGGATATGGCCACTATAGTAAAAAAATTGTACCTTTATGAGGTGGGCCATAGGATGGATTGGATACCATATGATGCTGAAGTCTTGTTCATCATACATGGTATGGTTTCAGCGAGCTTGATTCACAACGTTGGAGGGGAGATATTTGGAGATCTAGTCTTCATTTTGCCACTTCAGGGAAATATTATTACAGCCCAAGATCAGAAAACACTCTACACTTATCATAAGTGGAGAGGGGGACAGCGTGGTTTAGGCTACATTTTCTACCATGTCCAGATTTTCAACCCACCTACTTTGCAAGGGCCAAAGTTGGAAGAGAATTTTTAGGAGTTGCCTTATGGAGAGGTAGATCATTTTGTATGGATGATTGCTTGGGGATGGAGGATCCACATGGGAATGATGTTTCCCAATAAATTTCAGATCTCATACCTTAAGGGGACCTCTGGACAACACCTTATTTCCTCCTTGAGTACTCTATTGGTTCATGATGCTAGCTATTTAGCTAACTTGCATGCTTGGGAGAGGCAATATGGAGACTCATTGATGAGACATCATCTCATTCCTTGGAGGATTTCATCATATGTGGATGCTACAGTAGGAGGAGGGGAGACTCTTCAGTTCCATCCTTGCAGTTGCTTGAGGACAAGCAACATCTGGGAGGGGAGGACTATAATATTCCAAAATTAACATGCAGCTAATTGTAATATTAAATTTTGTTGATTTCACTTAGGAGAAGAATAAATGGGTAAGGAGGCCCAAAAATTTCAGAAATAAGAATAAAATCCGTCATAATTTGAAAAGGGATCATAATTCTAGTTGGATTTTACACTCTCATGTGTGAATAGAGAAAAATTCATGTGGACAAGGTCAATTTTGACCAAGTCAACAATGTTGGAATGAGAGGAAGAGATCATCCATAGAGACAACACAATGCAAGTGGGAGGAAGATTCCTTGGTGAAGGAAACCCTAATGAGTGGGGCCCAAGGCAAGAAGGCTCAGACATGTTTAAAAGGAGGGCAAGGTAGCCATAGCAAGACATCTTATGAGTTTATTATTGAATTGTGGTCTGCATGACTATTCTTCTTTCTTCAACTGTTTAGTTGAGATTGTTGTGTTGCTTAGCACAAGGATTTCCTGTTTAGGGATCCTTCTCCTTTCTTGAGAGGCCTCCTGAAGGAGCTTGTACTAAATTTATCCACATATAGTCTTGAGGCCAAGCATCCTCCTTCAGCTACAGCATTATTTCTGTAGCAGTATAACGTTGTGTAGCAGGGTTTTGCAATGGGGGTTCACAACACCACTTCCTACACTCATTTTTCAAAGGAGGGAGCCTCCATTCCTTTGGGAGATCAGTAAGGAAGGTTTTGGAGTAGGTTTCCATATCTTGGCACTTTTCCAAATTACTTCCATTATCTACAGCACAGTACCTTGCAGGAACTGCGTCATTTCTTGTAATGTTGCAATGTGAGGGTCAAGCCCCTCAATCTTGAGCTTGTTTCTTAGGGAAAGGGCCAACACCTCTCCCGGAAAGCTTGTAAGAAGGATTTTCCTTCACTTCTTGTATTATTCAGCTATATATATATCAAGTTTTAGTGAGAATACATTTTTCAGATGCAGATCTGTAGATCTAACATTTTTGTACTTGTGCTTTCATGAAACCCTTGCCGGGTTATCTTCAAAATGTGTAAAATGGGCTAGATCCCTATTTTTCTTCATGATTTGAGTAAAAAAACTCCATATCTGTCATTTCTATCATATTGTATCAGAAACCCTCATAAAATTACACTGTGCATGCTTCAGAAATTCCTTTATAGCTTAAGTCATGGGATTTCAGTGTTTTTAAGTCATATCAGGACCGAGAGATATGTTTAACTCATCAAAGAGGAATTTTTTTTTATCCTCTTCTGGATTTGAGTCCCATAATACATAAGCTAAAGGATCCCAATGTTATTTCTTCCTGTTATAACACAATTTTCTGGGGAATAAAATTTTAGGGCATATATTGATGCATTTCGCCACTTTGGGCTGATATAATGGATCATATTTTGCTGCTGCAAAATTAGTTTGATGGCTATGTGTTCCTAACGCATTTTATGAGATTAATTTCTTACTGCTATTCCGATTCTATGTTCATGAATTTCTGCATCCCCATTTTGGGATATTACATATGACCAAGCTCATGATAAGCTGGGGGCAGGTAAATTTTAACCCATGTGCCATGGGCACTATATCGTTAAGCACATTTTGTAGAAAAGGGCCTATGAGCTAATTGAATATGAAGGCTATCCTTTGAATCATCCTAGAAATGGGTTGTACCTCAAAAATACTATGCATGAGTTTCTCGTGCATGTCCTTTTGTACATAAGTGTGTTTTTCATTTTTATACATTTTTGGCTTTGTGTGCTTTGCGAGCAGTTTTTCCTACTTATTATGTCATTACTTATTGTGTAGATGTTCATCGCTCCTTATGTTGATTTTGCAGATGGTGCCTCGCGCAGTACCCTGAATATGTCTTCTGCAGCCTAGGTGATTTATGATCGTAGTGGTGATTTGATAGACCTTCAAGGTATTTTTCTAGGACGAATAACTAACATTTTCGTTTAATATACTGTCGTCATTGAAATCTTAACCAAATCCATTTCTCTCGACATTCATGAATTAATTTTGAACCTAGACTCTCAGCTTGTTGCTCTCCAGCTCGTTGGGCATCAATCTATTAGAAATCCTCATATTTTAAGGTTGTATTTGCATGTTCGTTTATTAGAAAGGAATTTTGATTATATCACATATCAAAATAGTCCTAGAAAATTGAATGTGTTAACTGATGCAGTAGCGAATATTGTATTAGATATACATTTGCGTAATTTGTAAATGCATCATCATCATATCGTAAGATTTTGACAAGAAAATAAGCATATATATATATATATATATATATATATATATATATATATATATATATATATATATATATATATTTTTCATCCACGTGCATCATAAGTTCAAAAAATATGCATGTTTTGGTTACATCCCTAGACATCATGTCTCTCAAAAAATATGCAGAAATAAAGCCTAAGCGTCTAATCGCATGAACCACCTTAGTAAATGGTGGATGTGGTTAGACACCCCTGTAGGGTTCCTCTGATATGCATGAGGAACGTACTTGAATCTCATGTAATCTTGGATACCGCTTGTGAGTCCCTATAATTTGTGCATGATCTCTTCTTCCTCGCTTCCCTCACCTTGAGGGGCCACCTCGAAATTGTGTGGGACCCTCCGTGCTATGGGGGACATCCCTACAGGTCTCTCTGGGCCAACATATGCAATGCATGGATAAATAATCAAAACATATATAAGAAAAAATAAATTCAAAATACTCATCAAAATAAAAAAATGCATTTTTACCCAAAGCTTCATCCCAGTCCACTCCTTCCGGGAGTGGAAGGTCCGGATCACCCATGAAATCGGTGCTGGTATACGGCTAGTACTCTATGGCAATGAGTTTTCGGCAGAGCCAGTCAAATAATTCTGGCTTCCATGACATATGTTGACCACCTCCCGATCGAGGCATCAACTCTGCCCAAAGGATCATCCATGGCTCTCGTGCTAGTGGTGCAGGTACTATCACCTCTTGGAATTGAAATATCATCGATTGTTTTAGGATGAATAGTAATAAGATGGACCCATATCCAAAAAAAAATTATCTTGTCATTCTTGCACTTTGTTAGGTAACGCTTCAAGTTGATTTTTACGGCTTCTGCCCAGTTGAAAAATGGTTGAAGCCATACAATCCATAGCAAGTTGAAGTTGTGTCTTTGTAACTTCATGAGGGGCCTGAGATCTAGCGGCTCGTGTTATAGTGTGCACCACTACACTTAGTGCCAAATCAGGTATTTTCTGAATATCTATTTTCCCACTCTTCGATCCTTTCTTTTCTCCTAGGAAGATTCTGTCTATTACCATGCCCATGCTCTCACCCATGGGTCGGGTACCTGTCAAGATCCGTTTCTCTCCCCTCCATGACAATCGAGTTTTGAAATATATGTCAGAGACTTCTATCTCCAACTCTTGGTCGTGAATCATAAACCTTTCTCGATCAGTGTCCCATACACTGATCAAATATTGTAGTAATTCCAGCTGAGCTCATAGACACAGTGTTAGGAAGAATTTCAAGAGCCCACAGTCTCTCAGGGCATCAATACATGCTTCTTTTTCCATGGCTTGTTCATCTTCCTCCCCATGCTCTCTTTCTTTCCACTCAATGACCATTTTGACTGCTAATTTTCTGCAAAACCATAATTGAGACTACCATTAGCCACATATTTAACATTTGAATCATTCAAATTGAGCAATTTAGGAGACAATTTCATGCGATTTTGGCCGTGGCGATTAGCGCTATTTTTTTACAAACAGTGGCACCGATTGGCACCCCCCCTTTAGAGTTTTAGGTGGGTTGGCAAGACTCCGTGCATGGAACCCGCACCGACCACCACTGCTAACCCATGACAAAATTCCCCCTAGTGCATCAAAAATTAAGAATGCAGTAACTGAAACATAGCTTAAAGTGCAGGAAAAGATGAGAGCTCTTACTTGGAGAAAGCATATTTGTGAATGACCTCCTAAATTTTTTTCTATCAGCTCCACAAGATCACAGTTAAAAATTGTAAAATTCTCCCAAGAAAGTGAAAAGGTGAAAAGTACTTTTATTTTAATATTTATATCATTTTATAACCTTTTCAAAACCCTACTTAGGTTTTTCAAGATTTTTTTTGAATTATTTTAATATTTTATCTCGAAGAATGGGTTTTACGTTTGTTTCTTATGCAGCAACAGGTCTTAAACATGATGATGATGAAGTGACGAGTTGTATTTTATTACTTTTTTGAACTCGATAAAAATGAGAAAAAGTCACCTCTTCAAGTCATCTTTCATCTCTTTTCTGACTCTTGAAAATTGAAAATATTGTCAAGACTCTTGTCATTTTGAACTTGTTAAAGGCTGAAAAACGTCATCTCCCCAGTATACGTTTACCCCTTTTTCAGGTTGAGATATATTATTTACGAAAAAGGAATACCTTAGCCAATCGCAACTAAGAAGTTCTCCCAGATATTGTTTTCTACCTTTTTGGATCTATGAGACTACCTATGAAAAGGGACCTACTAGAGTTTTCTTTTCCGCTTCTTTTCAAACTCTCTAAATATGAAAATACGTCAATTTATTCCTTTGTCAGACTCATTAAAACCTAATGACATCGAAAATTGTCACCATGACATTACCAAGTTCCTCCTTCCTAGGGCTCGTTAAATGTACTAGGATGGATTTTTCCGAAGGAAAAACTTACATGGCAAGCATATTCTATCCCCTTCAAGCTTGTTTCCAAAAATACTTGGGGTACTCGCCAGAAATGGTGCGAGAAAATGAAACCAGTTCTGATTTGTGTCGGCAGTATGTCGCTCTTTAACATGACACTTGTCTGTAGTTCGTGTCGGGTTGGGGACATCCCACATTCGTCATTTTTCCTCCATGGGTTTGGGTTATATTTTTTGGCCTCTTATCTTCTCTTTTCTGCATCACCATGACCTCAGATACCTGGATGACAAATACTGCCAAATTCTAGAGTCATGTCGCCAGTATGTTCAAGAGAATTTCTTTCTGCATTTTTCACCCCTGATCCTCTGAAAAATCTTGATTCACTATTATCTTATGCCTCTGTCTTGGGTCGATGATGTGGGAAACATTATGGCCCTCCTTCGATCGGTCACTTCCTGTCGACTTCAACTCATTATCCAGGAACTTAATCTAGAGACTCCCTTCTGGTACCTTATAGTGTGCATGCCTTAATGGCAAGTTCTTCACAATCGATGACGGGTTCTCGTCATTGGCCTTCAATCGAGTGATTTTGCAGGTGTTCGAATCCAGATCATTGTTCACATTCCATGTATTGTACTGGCTATACCATGATTTCATTACTAGTGGTTTCTCTTGCGCCTATTAACAAATTTCATCATGGTAATCAAGTGATTTTATCGTGTTTTTGACTTCATTTCATTCATTCGCATGCTTGAATTTGTACTTGTTCGGGTCAAGATGGAGCGCAAGACCCTGGGTTTTTTCTGATAAGATCTAGGCATAAAGATGATTTGGTTTATCATGACTATAGGCATGAATCTTCTGATTAGATGGCTGTGACCATACTTGAGTCTATTTTATGATCCTTCTTATTGGATGGCTGCGTCCATACCTCGGATCTCATTATTGTATGTACTCTCTTATGGATGGTTGTGCCCATACCACATGTTCATGTATCAGAGATATTAGTTGTACTTTTTCTTACAGGTCTTCTGACGGTGACATTTTGGTTTGGGCATGTTCTCATAAAGAACTTCACACCTCCCTCTCTGTCAAACCTCATGCTTTAGGGGGCATCTGTTACACATTATTTCGTAACCATCCCTGCAATCCCTATCCTGAACATTGGAGGACCATTTCAATGACTTCTATGTATTGTCATACATTTCCATAAATTTCATTGCATCCTTTAGCATGTCAAGAACATATTATATGTTGATCATTCCTTAAGTAGGCCTTCAAAAGCATATGATTTTGGTTCGGTGTTGGTAGGAAATTATGGCCTCGTGCCCATGGAGAAATTAAAACTAGGCCCCGCACCCTTTGGCACACTATCTCAGAAGGGAACTTGCACCGAGCTGCTTTTGGATTTTTTTTTTAAATGGAAATGAATTTTCCCTCCTTAACAACTCTGTGAGTGGAATCTTCATGGTTTGTGCGACTGACTCACATCAAGTTTCTCCATTTGGCTTGTTGGTTCCTACAATTGTGAAACTCCCCAAAGGGATATACCTCTCCTTCACCTTATGTGGGATCCCAAACCTCCTACTTCTCTCCTATAAATTCTTCCTCCTCACATTGATTCAGCTATCTGAATAGTCATAGCCATAGCTGGTGTGAAAGGAGCAGAGTTGTTGAGAGAGAGTTGAAGCCCATTGCCTCATCGAGTCGAATTCAAAATGAATTCTTGAGATGCGCTTGACTAAACCCATCGAAGGAGATCTACAACATCAAGGAATAAGGTTGTAAACTTCTTTTCCTCTATCAATAATACATGACTGGTTTCTAGTTCCAACTTTGTTTCCATTTATATGCAAAGTGTTTAGCTCTCCTTGACTAGCTGAATGTTTATAGGTGAATGTATATGCTTGAATGCTTTTATCGTTCGTTCGATCTTTGTGCAAATGCATGAACATCGTCACCAACATGGAGTGCAAGGCGCAAAGACAAGGATCAAAGGATCGTTGCCGTGTGCCATGACAAAAGCACTGGACCGAGGTAGGATATCTATTCCGGTCTATTTTTCATTTATAAGCTAATAATTCAGGAGTACAACATGTTCCTTTGTTTCTATACCCACCTAGGGCTAGAGGGATCTCCTATGTCCACATAGGGGATTTTCCTGCACAACACATGTATCTCGTTTCTTAGGTGCACCCTTCAAAATTCCTATAAAATTCTATTGTGTGATCTTCAAATCTTCATGGTGTAGATGGCCCAATCTTCTATGCCACAAATCAACGATGTATCAACTCTGCATCTTCTCTACTTTTGTGTTCAGGGAAACATATTATTCTACATGCAAATTGTAGAAGTTATTTACCCAAATCCCAATCTTCTTCACCTGTCCCATGGCTTTGTGATGAAGGAACACCTTTCCTTTGCTAAATATCACATCATATCCATGGTCTTCCAACATAGAAACTAAAATTGAATTATTCTTTAAACCAGGAACATACATGACATGTTTTAATGTGAGATGAGTATCAGACTCCCTCGGAAAGGTAACAATACCAATGTCGGTGGCATTATACCTCATTTCCTCTCCCATCTCGATGTACATATGGAGTTCATTCTCCTCCAAGTTGATGAATAATTATTTGTTGTCGATCATATGGAATGAAGCTCTGCTATCCAGATACCATGCCGAACCCATCACCGATTACACCATGCATGTGATGAGAGTGAAATCCAACTCAAATTGTGAAGCAAATGATTCACCTACCACTCCTCCTAAGGGCTTCTTGTAGACCTTTTGCATACACTTTGTGGCATAGTGTCCAAGATCATGATAATGAAAACATTTAGTCTTAAGACAAGTCCTTCTTCCTTCTTGCCTGACCAGAATCTGATTTGGAATGGGACACATTTCCTTTCCCTTTCTTTTCCCTTCTAGCCAAGGCATAGTTCCCCACATCATTAGTTTTTGATGAGGACCCATCTCTGGTATTCCGCCAAGTCTCTTCTTGGACCAAGTTGGACCACAAATGCTCCTACTTTGGTAGCTTCTCCCTCCCATTCACTGAATCCTGGTAGTTGTGCTAGCTCTTGGGAAGGAATAGAAATTTTAGGTTCACCATATCATCCTCGGTAACTATCACACCAACACTTCCAAGATCATCTTGAAATTGAGTGAAATTAATCAAGTATTTTGGTATTGTCTCACCCTTCTCCATATTTATTTTTCTGAGCCTGTCCTTCAGTGCCATCTTCCTGTGGTCATTGTTGTTCTGAAAAAAGAAAAAAAAACCTATTAAGGACTTCAACATAGCATATGGAGCTTCCTTTCCATGGAGGTTCAAGATAATAGGATCTTGAACTCCTTCTAACATAATCCTTATCACCTTTTCTACATTCTTATTCCATGCATCAAGATTTTTATCATATGTTGTTGCGAGCCTAGGAATATCATTGGCTATGAACTCCTTCATCCCATTTTCTTCCAACATTGCCTTCAGCTTGTCCTTCCAAGATATGTAATTATAACAACCCTCAAGGGCATATTCTATTCTCAATCCATAGAAAGACATCTCGATTATGTTGTTGGTCCTGAAGAGTAGATCTTCAAATTCAATTCACCTGTTCAAAACAAACTCATATTATTCTCCTCTATAGTGATTCCTTCTTTGATACCATGTAGAAAATACACATAGATTCAATTTATCTTGTAATATGCCAAAAAAAAATACCTAAATATATTCTAAAAATTTTGGAAACCAATTACGATCGCATAATCACTTTAACAAGAATGAGAAATAATTTCAATCATACAACACAAATATCTATTTGGGGAAAGCCTCAGCTAAAAACCTTTCTATCTATATACATCTGGGGAAAGCCTCAACTAAAAACCTCGCTATTTGTATATTTATTTAAGTAAATAATATGAAACAATACAATGCTTCTCTTACGCTTGAGATCTATTTGCACTATCTTTGATTGTGTCACACTATCCTAAGAAATTTTAGTTCAATACTTAACCAATTTCTTTCCTCTCGATGATCAGCCTTACTTGCATAATCCCTAGGGAAATTGATCCCCTATTAATTAGGAAATTTCCAATAATTTATTGCACAATACATCTAAGGCCTTCTGCTGACCTCATGTATGACCTGTACAATTTTCTAATTATACAATTGATAGTACACTTCCCTTTAACTCCAACCTCAACTGGGTCATCCTCAAAACTGACATGAAACAACTATTTATAGTGAATTTTCACTTATTTGATTGATCACTACATGTGAATTAAATTAGATTTAAATCACTGGACTGCTCACTAGCTCCTCCATAAGTTAGAACTAGTTAACTAATTTTAACTCAAATAATTAAGTTAAATAATTAAAAATTGAAATAAATTATAACTAGACCCCTAAAACTTAGAGAGAACTCTACATGCCTCCATTTTGATCCTCAACTCCAGTTGACTAAGTTAATTAAGTCTTCCTAACTCATTTAACTCGTACAAGTTATCATTTGATGTGGAATATCAATTTCCTTCTAATTTAATTAAAGGAAACTTAAATTATAAGCCTCTTCCTATTGCTAATTTCAACACACCCAACTATAGATTGGCTAATACAAATCTCTCTTAATCCAATCACCCTCGTTCCATATTCCAAGAATGAATGTGGTGTTATAGGTTGATTTGGGCATCATCCCAAAACACTGATCAGTATTCATTAGGGTCTATCACACTCTAAATTAGTTGTTGCATTCCCTAAATAAGTCATCACATTGGTGGTCTTCCTTCATGAAATTTTCACTGCTTAGATCCCAATTGAAGTGCTCCATTGAGCCATCAATGCAACCCTAGACAACTGTAACTAATTTGTAGATCATCTACTCCAAATCATTGCTACGTTTTAGAGGCTCTACGTCAATTTTGGAGTGCATTGGTCAACTGGGAGAAAATATTTAATTGGATTCTGAGAATCTTCCCAACCTCTAGTGACTTCTAAAAGTTGTTCCAGCTTTCACCTCATCTAATAGCCTCGAATTTGGAACCCAAGAATTCATTAAACCTCTTATCCTCCTATTCCCATGAACAAGGAAACCTCTTCATCCATTTTCAAGAAATTCATTCAATGATTCATTAATATCAAACTACCTTCATCTACTTATAAATAGAGCACTGACCATAGTGCACAAGTGATCAAGAATTTTTGTTAAGTAGAGTTATGCTGGCGAGATATCAACTCTTGAAGGTATTGTGCATGTATTGTGATGTTGTTGGATTGTTGATGCTGGATGTGATGAGGATGGAACTCAAGTTGGATGAGTGACAATGAATCGATCAACTGGTTGTACTCTTCCTTCTACTTCATAAAATATACATTTTTTCCTTTCCTAATGCTGTCAATGATGTTATATGTGAATTTATGAATTTAATTGATTCAATTCATTTAACTTGAATAGATTGTATTGCCTTTATGTTGTTTTATGTCTTATGTTTTCCATGGCGAGTATCAATCAAGCGATTTAAGTTTTTTTGAGAGTGACAAAAGCGGTGGAGGGAGGCAAGGGAAAGAGAATAAATTACATGTAGGTTTCTCTCCCTTTATCTACTCATTAAGGAAAAGGTCAGATATATTTATTTTTGTTGTTCTAAGTGAACCACCACACCTAGGGAAAGCATACTTATTCGTAGGTTTCTATTTCCATGAAACAAATTTGTGACCATAAAGGGGACGCTAGATCATTTCTGGTGGTTTTTTCCTTGTCCATAAACATCTAGTAAACTTTACCTGCTTTTTTTTAGTCATTTGAATGTGTCTTAGAGAAATTAGTGTGTTTTCTTTCTCTTTCATAGAGTCCTCTCGAACCAACGCACTGTTTTTCTTGACACAGTGCTCTACATAGCACCGTGGGCTTAGGAACAATGCTCTGCAATGCATTGTCTCCCACTCGGGGGTGTGCTGCCCCTATGACCAACCAAAATCTATATGTTTTGTCTTTTTCCAATTCATGTCACTGTTTTCTTGCTAAAGTTTTGAGTGATTGATTGCCTCTAGAGACCAGTGTTCTTTTACTCTTCTTGACTCACTTTGTGTTTTTTTAATCAATGTTTCTTTATGTTTTCTTTATCATTGTTGAATAGTTCCAAATTTAAATTTTACATTTAATCAGTTCATTATTTTCGAAAAGAGGAATTGTCGTTTCAGTCTTTGTTTCTCTTGAAAGTTTTGAGTGATTTTTTTTGCATTAATTTATTTTTCATTCATCTAAACTTAAAGGAAATTGAAAATAAAAACATGCATTTGCATATAGGCATTGTGAGTGTTTCTTAAGGAATATTTTACGGAAAAAATGAATTTAGATGTGCTCATTGTTGATTGAATACAATCTTATTGCTTTATCTCGAGTAGCTAGTTTTTCGTTGTCGAAAATCAATTCGAAACAAATGCTTATCATTCTAATTTCATTCTAGGAATGTTAAATACATATCGTGGTGACCATGAAATAAAAAATGATATGCAAGATAAACATAAAAATTATCTGGATTTATCTGAGGAAGCATTGTAACATTAACAATAACATTTAGAGGTGTAGATTAGAAGACATGTTCCAGCATCGTTAAACATAGCAGTTGTTGTTAATTTTTTGTGATACATTCCGAGTGTGATACTCATTCCACGTATGTAAGTATATCATAGCTCGTCCACATACTTTCAGGTATATCGGGTGGTGTTCTAGTATGAAAATTATAAGGGGATGCTCTCACTTTGCGGTTTCACATTATATAGTGCCAATATATATTGGGCCTCCACATACCTTCACGTATATTTGGAAGGACAAATTTAGGTTTCTTACCATCCATAGGTGACCGAGTTAGCCGCCTTGTACCTATGATATACCGAACACAACATTCGAGGAGATTGACTAAACATATAATAAGTCATTGGTTTATTGAGGCAGTATATTGCAGTTCACAGTTTCTTGGTAAACCTTTTTCCTAGCATTACCATTTTTTAGTTTATTTTTTTTATATAAAATCTATCAGCAACAGTGGAATAAGATCAAACCCTTCCCTGTTGTTCATGTAGGATAGTTAATAAACCTCTGTTACCACAAGAAGCTAATCCTAGTAGATGAAGGCGCACTTGCCATACCGATTCTGGTACCTCTAGAACTCTCAGTGCTACATCATCAAATACACGAGAGACATCTGATCTTTTGAGTACCGAGTCTTGAGTCTTTTTGAATGATCCCGATTTATTTACTATTTTCAAGACAAAAATCTCACAGTTACCTGATGACACTGGAATTAAATCTAGTGAAACAATAAATCCTGAACCTAAGTTTGTTCAATTGGAAGTCGATCCAGAATTTGATCCCAAAGTAGAACAACAAGAAGTTGTTATGATACAATCATTTGATCCTCAGGCATCGATAACATTCGATTCTTCCTCTTTGCTACATAATTTAATACCTGAAATTTACCTCAGGCCTGATGGTGAAGAACTTCCACCTGGTTTTATTTCCATTAATGAAATGCCACAAGAAGAAACATCACCTTCAACTCCAACTCATTTTGGGCTGGAGTGTAATCTTTATCCATCCTTTCTTCCTTGGCTTTACACTGATCCTGTTGATCCTATTCACTCTCAAGTTCTCGTAGATTCGTTAGAGTATTTTCTAGGTTATTTAACCATGGAAGAGATAGCATCTGAGACTATACCATATTTTACAGTTGTGAAAACATCTATTGTTGCTTCATCTTCGATGTTTTCGACGACACCCGAGGAACATCTTTATGGTGATTCTTCTGTTCCATTGGGTTACCAAGCTTTAAATGGAACCTACTTTGGTGTCTCCTCTAGTCCATGGAATTTTCCCTTATCATTATCTAGAATTATATTTGGTTCACTATTACGAGTACTGAATGGCCTAACCCTCAATATCACGTTGGTCCATCCAATTACCGTCCATATTATCTAGTATCTACTTGATACCCATCATATGAAAGTTAGTATGTGCAATATCCCTATAATCCATATGCTAGGGGGCACATATTTTCAGTCCATACGGAAGTACTCCGTCGTATTTAGGTCCATCATATGCTGGAATGCTTGTTTGTCAATGGCATCTTACTATGCATGTTCAGCCACAAACGATTGTGTATCCATATCAACTAGTTAAACATGTTTCATCTGTACCTACTACGCCTGTTATTTCTTCTATTGTTGTTGCTTAGTCTGCTCAAGCAGGACCTTCCACCCCTAACCCTCAAGTTTCGGGTCTATAGACTCTATCTTCCCAGGCTGGTGTTCAACAACCATCTGTATCGGGAATTTCACAACCACTAGCTAGTTTACCTTAGTCATAGCCTTTTATTGGTCCATTTTATTCACAACCGAGTTTGAATTATCCTGGGGGGGGGAATATCCATATTATCACATACCATGGAAGCCACAACAACCATTCCCTCAATATCAGGCTTATCCATGTCCTGGTCATCAAGCCTACCACTATCTAGGTCACCAATAGCAGAATCCTTATGTTGGTGCACAAAGGCCTACTACCCAGGCAATTCCATCTTATCCTGGTCATGCTCAACCTAGCCTTAATCGAAAATTTCCATTTGTTGCAATGTTAGAGTTGCTAGATTTAAATCGGCTCACCAATTATCACATTCATTATTTACCTTGGTGGTCAATGATTTCACATAAATTACCCTCGTACATTCCCAAATTCAATGAAAATTATGGAGAAGACCCCTCTACGCATGTCATGACTTATCGTTTATGGTTTTCATCAAACTCATTAAATGATGATTTTGTTAGATTGTATCTTTTCCAGCAAATTCTTACTGGTACAACTACAAAGTGGTACATTTAATTACCACGAGCTTCATTTGATAACTTTACAGCTTTAGCCACCACTTTTTTAACCCATTTCTAGCTACCCATCAAATATGAAACTGAAACGGAACTTTTGACCAGCTTTAAACAGAACACAACTACTCATATATCAAATCATATACATGAGTGGCATCATCATCATAGAATTGTTAAAACATTTGTTCTTGGTCATATTTTAGCTGAGTGGTTTATTAATTCCTTATTTCATATATCACTGAAGATGTGGCCAAAGGCGGTGTTTTCACTGAAGAGCAAGTCATTGCTTGTGCCCAGTATTTGGATCTGATTTACACTCATTCTGTCATGCCCTATGAAAATATTCCAAATGCGTTGCGACCAAATTTTACTATTCTTCCTACTCCATCTAGTCAAGACATTCATGTCGGCGATGGTGTGATTGGTTCTGCTAGCGCTTTGGAAGCAATTTGACTATCTGGACCTACACTTGATGTTTCAAATCAAAACCTTATTGCAAATGATCCTACGTCTTCTTCTAAAATCCATGCCGTGTCATCTGAAAAAAGGAAAAAGTGAAAAGAAACTTGGAAATAGCTAGAAGGGGAAAGACAAGAAGAAATCAAATTAACCCCAGCAAGAAAAATCATTTGATTCATCTGGTTCTTTTCAGAAACCTCGTGACCCTTGCCTGATATGTAATGAGGAGCATTTTATGCGAGATTTTCCTCACTACTCGAAACTCCCAAACCTTCTTAAGACTTATGTCGCATCTGCAGTGTTGTCAAATAATTTTCCAAACCCGGAAACCCATATGGTTGCTATGAATCTTGCTTTTAGTTCGCAAGTGCTTATGCTATCTTCCACAAAGCACAAAACTGATGTTTTGGTGTCGACTATAAGTAAATATTACATTAATCCATTTTCATAGTCAAATGGAGAGGCTACAGATCAACCTACCACTTCGACTTTGACCTCATTTGATTCAGCTTGACCGCCAATCCTTCCAGAGTTAACAATAAATCCACCAAAGGGAGTAGTTCACAAATCAAAATTTAACCCTCGGGCTCATGTAGATCAAAATTATAATGTAGTAGAAGACCTGGCTCACTCACCTTTTGTTGTGTAAACACTTGAGGTTCTTCATAATTATCCCTCCCAGAAGCGGCCTTTTTTTTCCGCGATCGGTGGAATTGATCTCATGGATTCAAATATTGTAGTCTTAATCACGTGGGCTATGTGCACAAACAACATAGTTAGCCTTCTTGATTCATGTACATGTCTTGAATCGCCTCATTCATCGCATTATTATTGATGAAGGTATTCATCGCATTATTATTGATGAAGGTGCATCTACTTGTATCATGTAATTGAGTTGTTGGAAATCACTTGGCTCGCCGACTT
This sequence comes from Pinus albicaulis, assembly GCA_034641835.2. Taxonomy (NCBI): domain Eukaryota; kingdom Viridiplantae; phylum Streptophyta; class Pinopsida; order Pinales; family Pinaceae; genus Pinus; species Pinus albicaulis. The sequence goes on along the minus strand of CM076582.1, from coordinate 1,370,161,835 downwards.
TGTCACAATCACCTACAACATTGAAAGATTTTGGCAGCTTTACATATAAGCCTTGTGGAATTCTTAGTAACCTGCAAGTATAACTACGAGGAAAATTATTTACTGTTGAAGTTGAGGTCATTAGCAGACCCCTTGACTACAACATATTACCTGGAATACTGTGGGTTTACGCTATCGATATGGTAGTATCTATTTACTTTTGTATGATCACCTTCCCCCATACAGGAAGTATCACGGCCATTGATCAAATCTCTTTCTTCACCTCTGGTTCCCGGGCAACTAGAAGCATTCCATTTATTCACGGACCCCAACCTTCTGTTCAGAAAATTAGTGTAGGACTCTTTAAGGATCCTTCCCTAATGGGCACCTTTTTGTTACCGTTGCCTGCGACATCAGCGGAAATCGCACATATAGAGACCTACAACATGATATCTTCCACTTCAGCTGACTTATGGAAGATACCCAATGATTTTAAAATGGTTAGTTTGGGAAAAATCATGCTGCTAAGTCCAATTGAACTAGCATAGCAATCAATTTTCTTAGCTTATTTGGCCAAACCAAATTCATTGTCATTGACTATTTGGGTTAATCGTTCTTCAAATTTTGGTACTTATTCTAATCCATTTTCACGCGTATTCTTGACTAATGACAACATTATGGAATCCATGATGTCGGAAGAAGAACCATGGGAATCATCACATCAACGATCCCATCTTCCAGATTACATTGAAGATAATCCATCTCAACTATATCACCCTACTGTCATTGATTTCTTGATGAAATATATTCCTATCCACACTGTTTATTCTAAGCTAAACCCATATAATATCGAAGAAATTATTTCTATAGATTTTTTTATGAAACCAGGTATTATAGAAAACATTCATGTCGGTGCGCCTTGTTCTCCATCTAAACTTGACACTTACCACGCTCTTTTTCGTGAATTCTGAGATGTATTTGATTGGTCATATGAGGAGATTCCAGGTATCGAGTCCAGAATTGTTGAACATGAGATAAAAATGTTTCTTGATGTTAATCTGGTGTGACAAAACCTTTGTCTTGTTCACTCAAATAAAGTTTTTTTCCATTAAAGCAGAGGTTGAAAAAATTTTGTGTGTTTGATTCAGTTACCCTGTTCCACTTACTAATTGGGTATCTAACATTGTTCCTTCCATGAAGAAATGGGGGAAAATTAGAGTGTGTGTCAATTATAGATATGTTGATCATGCTTGTCTGAAAGACAACTATCCAAATCCCTTTATCGACCATTTTATTGATGAATGTGTCATATGTGAAATATTTTCTTTCTTGAATGGATTCTCTAGTTACAATCACATTAATATTCAATGAGAGGACCAATATAAAACATCTTTTATCTATCCCTAGGGCACATTCGCCTATCAAAAGCTACCTTTTGTTTTAAAGAATATTTTGGCCACATTCTAGAGGGTAATGAATTATGATTTTCATGACATCAAGCACATAGTTCAACCGTATCTAGATGACTTACCTACACATTCATGGAAACGGGCGGACCAGCCGCTACATATGAGAGCGATCTTTCTACAATGTTGCCACTCTAAAATACACCTCAATCCACACAAATGTGTTTTTGATGTTGGTTCTGTTCATTTTCTTGGATTCATTGTGTCGAAAGATGAAATTAGGCTTTGATCCATTGTAGGTACAGTCTATACTTGATTTTTTTGCTCCTTCCAATCTGCTTCAGTTACAGAGAATCCAAGGGAAGGCTAAATTTCTAAGGAGGTTCATTCCTAACTACACTGAAATCGCTGAAGGATTTACTCGACTCTTGGAAAAGGGGCTACCCTTCCATTGGGATGAGGTTGCATAAGCTCCCTTTGGTGTTCTTAAATATTCCCTGATCCAATCATCATTAATCTATCCCCCAAATTATCAGAGTGACTATTTCTTGTATCTCGCCACTACAGATATAACCATCACTATGGTTTTATTCCAAGAAGAAGATGGGATTGAACATCTGATATATTATTTGAGTCATAATATCAATCATACGGAAGTTAATTACACATACATTGAGAAGCTCACTTTGGTAGTCGTTCAAGCTATACAAATATTTCACCATTATATCCTGCTCAGAAAGACCATTGTCATTTTTGGATTGCAACCCTATGACATACATTCTATCACGTCAATTTTGGGGGAAAAGTATTAAAAATGGATATTAATTTTGCAGGAGTTTGATTTGGAATTCATCAAATCCAAGTTAAAGAAGTCTTTAGTGCTTTTTGAGCTTGTTTGTGATGTTCCTTCGAGTAGTACCGATCGTACTACGAAACCATAAATTTCGAACAAGTCTTTATTTCTGATTGAGTCATTTGACCTGTGGAATGGAGATTTCATCATCTATGTCCAAACCCAAACTTATCGTCCCAATACCTCTCGCTCGCAACAAAAACATATTTGATACCAAGCCAAAGATTATATTATTTTCAACAATACACTTTATCGTCGTGGTATTGATATGATTTTACGAAAGTGCCTCATCCATGAGGAAGCCAAAAAAGTTTTAAATGATTTCGATTTTGGTGCATGCAGGGGAAATTTGTTTGGCTATGCTACCGTGAAAAATATTCTCTGCGCTAGTTACTTCAGGCCTACCATATTTCGTGACTACACTATCGCGATTATACTTTTTCATGCTTGCCAAATATTTGATCGTAAAACCCTCTTGTCACCAGCACCAATGCATCATGTCATCACTATTGGACCATTTGAAAAATGGGGAATTGAATTCGTGACATGTAACCCCTGTTTGGTCGGGGGGCATGGGTATATTATTGTTGTCATTGACTATTGTACCAAGTGGGCCGAGGCAATGCCTACATTCAACAACATGGGACAGACAACTACATTGTTCTTTTCTAACCATGTGGTTAGCCATTTTGGTGTACCGCAAGCCATAATCACAAATCATGGAAAGCATTTTAGCAATCACATGATGGATGAGTTGACTGCGAAGTTAGGATTTTCAGATGATAATTCTACCCCTTATTATTCGCAAGCTAATGGAAAATTTGAATCTATCAACAAGATTCTTAAGCATATGCTTCAACACATGATTGGGGTTCATAAAGGAAACTGGAATTTGATCATGTACTCGGCTTTGTGGGCATATTGAACCTCAGTGAGAAATTCTACTGGATTCACTCCCTTTCATCTTGTTTATGGTCTGGAAGCTATATTTCCAATACAGTGCGAAATGCCATTGTTGAAACTCGCAATTGACCTGCTACCTGAAACTTATGAAGAAGAGCCACGTCTTTTAGATTTCATCCATATAGATGAAACATGTCATGAAGCTGCATTGGCCAATGAAGTGCATAAGAGATGAATTAATGCGCAATATGACCGCAATGTCAAGCCTTGCACCTTCTCTAAAGGATACCTAGTCTTGCTTTATGATAAGGAATTTGATAATATAGAAACAACTAAATTTGAACCATTATGGAATGGCCCCTGCATTTTCAAGTGAATTCTAACTAAAGGCGCCTACGAGTTGGTAGATTATGATGGGATTCCATTGTCGCAGCCTCGAAATGGGTTGTATCTTAAATGTTACTATGCCTAATTTTGCGTAGTAAACACTGTATTATATGCTTTGATTGCGTGTGTGTAGTAGTGTGCCTTTTAGAGTTTTTCATGTGGTTCGTAATCCACTTTGCATTTTTTGTAGATGTTAGAATCTCAGAACCATTTGTTGGATATGTCGATGGTGCTAGTCATGGTACTCGGAATTTATCCTCTGCAGCATGGGCCATATTCACTCGAAGTGGAGAGTTAGTGAGTTTCCAAGGGATTTGTATTGGTCGATCGACCAACAATATTGTTGAGTATAACAGGTTGATTGAACTACTCTCTGATGCCATTTCACTTGGCATTCACCACGTCATCATTAGGTTGGACTCAAAACTTGTTGTACTACAACTTACTGGTGTCTATATTGTCTGAAATCTAGTAATTCATCGCATGTTCCTTATAGTTCGTCTTTTGAAAAGAAATTTGATTACATTCAATATCAACATATTTCCAGAAACTTTAACACTTTGGTTGATTCATTGGTGAATTATGTGTTAAATATACATTTTAAATATATGTAAAGATATATTCTCAATTCACATCATACAATTGAATAGGATTACACGTAATCATAGAAAAACACTGAAATTAAATTAGGTTTATATCAATTTTTTTACAAAAAATGTTTCCAAGACACATTGGTCATATAACCTCAAAATATATACAGACATAGCATAATCTAAGTAAACCTGGTGATGCTTATGTTAGCAGGTCACTGCTTGGGCTATCATACGCAATAGCCTCATCCAATGGCTAGGCACACCAATGGTATGGCGCTACAACCTCATAGGTAGATCCTCGATTTGGACAAACATTATCCCAAGTTTCAATCCCTCCACATGATGTTGCAGCTCAACAAGAGTCTCAGCTAAATCCAAATCTTGGAGGGATTCTCTTCTAACAGTCCTCTCTGTTGGTTCTCCCACCTTCCATGCACGAACCACTGGTTGAACAGTACCTATATCTGCATACATAAAACATCTTTACTTTAGTCTTAGAAACATTAAAAAACACAAAAATATGTAAGAAAACCCAAAAAAATAAAAAACGTGGTCAAAATTTTACCTATAACACCCCATTGAGTTTCAGTTACTAAAATCAAATCTGGATCTCTGCATAAATCCATCCCTGCAAATGGATTCTCCTCTATGAAGATATTTTGTCTTCGGAGTCAACTGAAGAATGTAATAGAAAACGAGATCGATGACTGACAAGCATGTCTAGCCATCAGCTCGACCCACCTCTACATCTATGGATCTCTAGGACTAGCTAATCCTAGTGTCACATGCGGTGGCTGCATCAATGGAACTCGCTCCAAAAAAAAACTGATCAAAATCGATCCATAATAGAAATTTTTGGTCTTACCACTTTTTACTTGGTCAGTTGTTCTTTCATCTGAAGGAATACTACTTCAGCCTAGTTGAAGATAGTTGGCTCGAGACACTCAAGCGCATACTACATGTATGATCTGTTTACGACATGTAGTGTCACGCTGCCAGCTAGATTTGCGATAGTGAATAGAAGCGTTCGCAAAGTCATATCACGCACATATTTGATATTTATCTTTCCATATTTTCTAGGCTCAGTTCCTAGTCGACAAAACTATCAGATGTAGTCCTTCACTATTTCACGTCCACTGATGGAGCCCGCAAGGGAAATGGGGGCACCACGTCTCGACAAACCTGTCAAAAAGTAGATGTCATCAACCAATATTGGGAGCTCTTTGTCCCCAATGTGAAATATATGTAGTGCTAGGTCCCATGAATGGATTAAGAACTACAATAGTTCCATGTGTTGCCTCATCCCTGACAATCAGAAGTACTTGAGTAACCCATATTCTTTGAGGTCTCTCATAGTGCCAGGATCATTTAAGGCAACCATATTCTATTCTTCATGTTCTCTTTCTCACCATGCAATCGACATTATGATCCAATAAAAGTCTAAAATAACACCATAGGCTTAGTTAGGATCCATTCCAAGAAAAAAATTGGGGAAAATTTGGGCAGAAACAAAGATGAAACTTTCTAAATTGTGCCCTATGCACCCCTGAGTGAGAGACAAAGCATTGCAGAGGAACTGGGCCTCTTTCCAGCCTCTCTGCAATGCACCTTTCGACATTCAAGGGTAGACTAGCCCTAGGGTGTTGTATATTTACCCAAAGGATGCCAAAAACATAAAAAATGTGCACAAAACTGAAAAATAATGCAATTAATAGAAAGAGGAGGGTAATATCTTCTACGTAGTCTGAACGACACGAGAAATGATCCATAGAATCTGTCACAATAAACTATTGAAGTTCATGGGTAAAATAAGCTCAGAGCACTAAAATTCAAATGGTAAAAGTGAAATGGTAAAAATAACTTGGTAATTTCTTAATTTAATAGGATTTTTTATTAATTTATGCATATTTAATGAAACTACTATGGTCTTTACCCCTTTTTACTATTTTAAACATGTGTTGTTAATCCATTTGATGTTTCTTTTAGTAGGTTTGCAGTTGATTATAGTGAGTTAGTCATGCATGATCGTGAAATACAATATTGACCACAAATAAAAATTTAATCTCTTTTTCGAGCTTTGTTAAACATGAAAAAGGAACTCAAAGCATACTTTTATCCTCTTTTTTCAAGCTTTGTTAAACATAAAAATTAATTCAAGGCACACTTTTATCTCTTTTTTGAGCTTTGTTAAATGCGAAAAAGGAACCCCCCTAGATTTCTCTTTCAGCTCTTTTCAAACTCTCAAAATATGAAAATATTATCAAGCGCTTTCTTTTCAAGCTCGTTAAATGAATTGAAATTACATCTACTCAGTATAAGTTTAACCCTTTTCCGAACTGAGATAGATTATGATTACCAAAAAGGAAAACCTTAGTTGAACATGGCTAGGAGGTTCTCTCATGTATTATTTTACACTTTTTCGGATTTGAGGGACTATTATATGAAAAATAACTTGTAGAGTTTTCTTTTAGTCCCTTTTTCAAACTCTCTAAGCATGAAAAAGGACCGAGTTTCACTATCGTTAGACTCGTTAAAGCTTCAAATAGCGACAAAGTTTTTCATCATGACAAGATCGAGTTTCACCTTCACTAGACTCGTTAAATCATCCAATAGTGATGGATTCACCCGGAGGGTGGAATTATACATCAAGCACATGTTATCCTCCTCAAGTTTGCTAAAAAATAAAGAGGTATTGGTCAACAATGACTAGGGAAAATAGGAAATGGATAAAACACTTTATGGTAACAAGTCGCTCTTAAACATGACACTTACTCACTTCATTTTTGTGATTTATGGGTTGGGAAATCTGCTTGATGGTATATCATACCTATGGTCTATCATACCATCCATCACCTCGGTTTTGGGTAAATTGTTTCCAATTAATTCAGTGTGGTCAATATGTTCAAGAGAATTCACATAGTTATTCCTCATCCTTTGCAATACTCATAAACCTTCATTTCATGGCCACCACCACTGACATTACTTCATTAGTCACATTCTTTCTCCAAAATTATTACTCCTCCTTCATTTCATTGATGGTGGAAGCATCAATGCTCTCCTGCAACGAGTCACTTCCTATCGACATCAGCTCATCATCTGGGAAGTTCACTTAGAAACAACCTTTCAGTACCTTGGAGCTTTCTTACATCAACGGTAGGTTTCTCGCTTCCAGTGATAAGTTGACATCATAGGCCTTCAACCGAAAGACCTTGTATGGTGTTCGACATCAAATCATCTATTCACATCTTGCAGAATGTACTGCAGTACCTTGAGAGTCATTATCATCAATGGTGGTTTGTCTCGCGTCTGTTAACAGTTCATGTCATTGGCTTGTAATCAGACAGTGTCTTCCAATGTTTGACTTCAGATCATATATTTGCATGGTTAGACTCGTGTTTTGAGCAATCGGGTGAACGAGATAGAAGACCCCAAATATAGTTTCATCCATCAGGGCTACGATTTCAGTAGTAGTACCAAATAATCCATACGATGGTCATTACTCAGATGGTCATCCTATCATGTGTCTATATCTGTAGACAAATTTTTGATGTTATGATAGTTTATGTTCTAAGTATGGGATATTCCTCCCTCAGAAATTCATGTACAACATGAACAGATATCATGATAATGTAATGTATTGGAATTGATGCAAGTCTCCATCTGCTTCAGTTCCTCCTCATCACATCGTAAAGAAAATCACTCAACATTATAATTTTTTACTTCATGTTTTAGGGGAAATTTGTTACAGTTCGATTTCAGCATCATCCCAAAACATAGATCAGTATTCATTAGTATCTATCATACTCTAAATTAGTTGCTACATGCCCTAAACAAGTCATCACATTGGCGGTCTTCCTTCATGAAATTTTCACTTCTTAGATGCCAATTGAAGTGCCCCATTGAGCCATCAACGCACCCCTAGACAACTGTAACTTCTTTGAAGAGCATCTACTCCCATGCAAGGCTGCATTGCAAAGGATATAGGTCCACTTTGGAGTGTGTTGGTTGCCTGGGAGAAAATTGTTCATTGGATTCCAGGAATATTCCCAACTTCTAGTGACTTCTAGAAGTTGTTACAGCTTTCACCTCATCTGATAGCCTCGAATTTAGAACCCATGAATTCATTAAACCTCTTATCCTCCTATTCCCATGAACAAGGAAACCTTTTCATCCATTTTTAGGAAAGCCATTCAATTATTCATTAATATCAAACTACCTTCATCTACTTATAAATAGAGTGTTGAACATAGTGCAAGGGAGCAATAATTTGTGTTGAGTAGAGTTATGTTGGTGAGATATCAACTCTTGAAGGTATTGTGAATGTATTGTGTTATTTTTGTATTGTTGATGTTGGATGTGATGAGGATGGGAACCAAGTTGGATGAGAGGTGAATCGATCAATTGGTTGTACCTTCCTTATACTTCATAATAAAGACATTTGTTCCTTTCCTAATGCACGTGTCAATGATGTTATATGTGCATTTATGAATTTAATCAATTTAGTTTGTTCAACTTGAATAGATCGTATTGCCTTTATGTTGTTTTTTTTCTTCTGTTTTCCATGGCAGGTTTCAATCAAGCGAGTTAAGTTAGATTGAGAGTGACGAAAGCGACGGAGGGAGGCGAGAAAAAGTGAACATATTACAAGTAGGTTTCTCTCCCTTTATCTATTCATTTTAAGTTAAAGGTTAGATATATTTCTTTCTGTTGTTCTAAGTGAACCACCACACTTAGGGAAATCTTACTTATCCATAGGTTTGTATTTCTGTGAAACATGTGGGACTCAAAACCAAAAGAAACAACCAGGGCTTCCTGAGGCTAAACCACCTCACCCTCATCAATAGAACAAGGCTTTACCACAATCCTCACCATATCACTAAGCCATAAAAAAGCATGGATGCGGCCATATTTCTCTACCTACACCATGATGAATTTTCTTGTCTCCTAGTCTCTAGTCTTTACCATAATCCACAACCTGATCTAGGGATCACTAGGCCATAATCGAAATAAATCCATCCATGCTTTACCCTATATCCTACCATGTTGGAAATACTGAGGGGTGGGTGAATTAGTATTCCTTTCAATTAGAGCATTGTTTAATCTTAAATTATTATCAGTGTTTTTATAATGATATTAGTAAACAAAAGGAAACACAAATGCACACAGTGTTTAAGGTGGAAACCCTCTCTAGGAAAAAAACCACCTGAATTATTTTCTAATAATTCTTTAATATTCAACTCCAATTAAAAATAAAGCTCCAACTTCCTAGAATCTAGAAAATGATTCTTCTCCATCTCCCACTAGATGGACGGTCCAACACCCGAGATTCTTCAATAGTCAACTGAATGGATGCCCCAACACCCAATGAGCTACAACTCACCCTAGAACCACCCTACCACCCTATAGAAGAATAAAATAAGAATGGACTCTCGTATAAGGGAAAATAGTCCACTTTACAATGATATAGAATGATGTAGAATAATAAGACACACTAGAGCATAACCTCAACTATGACACAAACACCTAATGATGGTCCTAGACCTCCTGACACTGCCTCTTCAACTTTTGGCAGATAAACACTTGTACAATTTTTACAATAATGTATTTACAATGACTTAGTACAATGATACATTTATAGTGATTGCATGCAGTGATGCCCACTTGAAGTCTTAATGTGATGAACTTCCTACTGTTGTTCTACACCTTGATTGCTTCTCTTGTCATGCTACCCTCTGTTGCACCTTGCTTTGCTTTTCTGCCCTAGAAATTTTGGTCCTTTGCATCCCTTGACAACACATGATCTAGCTTTTTCTTGCCTTCTAGGAGCTCGATATTGAATCTGGTGTATCTCTATTATTTCAGATCCCCAATATATCAGTTTTAGTTCCATGGTGTTCCTCTGAGTCTTCTTCCCAATTCCATAGGTCTGGCCCAATTTGGATTCTTCAAGGGAGATTTATGCCCAATCTCTCACAATGAAATAATTATGGACAGGTTCAGTAGAGCGAAATTGTATGGCATGCCATGTGTCACTGTTTCTTTATTAAGCTCTAAAATTGATATAGTGAAAAATAAAGTCTGTGCATTATTTGTCACTTTTTACAAAATTCCAATCCGATACTTAGAGAGAGAATTATGACGATTTTACCAAGGTCACTTCTTTGAGATGAAGTTCAGGAGCCTGCAAAAAGAGTAACTTCCATAAATCATATCTCCAAAAATGTTGTGCACCTTCAAATAAAATATTTATAGGAGCTTCCTCAGGATTTCAGCTTCACCTCATAAAAATTTTAGCTTCTGAACCTTCTTAGAAAAAACGTTAGAGCGAAAATTCCATGATGACCTATTTCAGATAGCGAAATCCCTACATAAGGAGGATATGAGGATCACAATTTTTGTAAATTCTTAGATTGAGAGAGGCTTCAACAAGTGAAAGTGGTAGGGCTTTTAGGAGCTTCATCGGCCAAGGATTTCTAGGCTTGATCAAGGGAAAACACCTCTAGGATCTATCTTATATACAACCATTCACTAGTCGAGGATTCCTAGGCCCACCGAGGCACACAATACCTGGGTTACCGAAACCCACAGTCTAGTTCAAGGGTTACTAGGCCAGTGGATTTACCACAAACCATGGTCTGGTTCAGGGATCACTAGGTGTTGGAAAAAGTACCCCTCGATGAAATATTTTGAGAAACACTCTACATATCAAGGAGAGGAGAGTGCAGCGTGAATTTAAGTTAAAGTCTTAGGCGCTTTTGGGTGAGCCAAATCCCCTTATTTTGTAAAAGAACGATGATATTTTGTATAATTTGAGCTTCGCCCATGCTTTTTCGACCATGGTATTGTAAATTTGAATACTATATAAGGAGTCTAGGATAGTCTTGGTAATATATACTTGATAGATAGATCATAGAATTCACTTGGATGTAAGGTTATTTTGAGTTTTTTTTTATATGGTTTAGGTTAGAGAAAATGCTCCTGTAGCTGAGTTCACGAAGACCTTAGGAATTCTGAAGTTGAGTGCACAGGCCCCTGTAACTGAGTGCACAGGGTGGAATTGATTGTATTGAGAAGATCTCAGCATTAATGAAAAACTATTGAAGATAGATCTGTGTTTGAGTTTATGTGTTTGCTTTACTTTCATTTTATGTTATTTTTGTCGTTTTTCTTAAAATTGCATCATGAAGTCATGTCTATAGTTATTTATGCTGTTTTATGCTTGTTAAAGTAAGATCGTTCAGTCTACAAGTTGGTTCAATAGAAGTGTTTAACCACGACTTTAGAATTAACTGGTTTGTTCTGTGAAGCTCTATCAAGCATTGAAAGGCATAGAATCCCTAAAGCCACACCCCATTGTCCCTATGGATTCAGAAACCTGGTTCTAGCATCCCCATATATTGCCTTGGGTGACACTTCAGTTTTCACAATAGATCATTTCCAAAAGGGTAGGTAATAGTGGGTTATTTTGGTTCATGCAGCCATATATGAACCTAGGTCTAGGCCCCATCAAGCCAAAAAATGATTCTATTTTTGGGACCTAGATTTGACTAAGGGATATGTGGATGTCACATCCATCTAAGAAAGAGATTCAAAACTGGGTAGATCTAAAAGAACATGAGTTTTTTACACAAGAAAAAATAAATTCGCGCCTATCTACTGAAAAGTGGTTACATAAGTATATCTTTACATATTAGCATGAGATATGTTTCTCATCATTTTCTAGTGAGATACACGAGTGGTTATCAAGACTAGTTGAGAAAACAACCCATTTCAACAATAGGCCTACTGCATGGACTCTGAAGTTGATCAACCAAATAAAGGGGACTAATAAAGAGATCACAATGGTTTTTTCTTATTGGGTTGATAGTATCCTTGTAGGCTTTATTATCGAGTTCGCGGTCGATACATCTGTATCCTATAGCGAAGCCGAGCATAATTTTTTCAAAGGCCTGCGAGGTAAGTACTTAAACTCATTGAAGCTTTGGATTAAGCTTATATTGTGTGAAAAGGGTGTGATATAGATGCAATCAATTTTTTTTCAGAGGAAATAAAACTAGAAATACACGATGTGGTAAGATATTTAGGGTAGATCATAATAACTACATTGAGTTTGAGTACAATCCATTGGTTGGGTCTGAAAGTGAAGAAGGAGAATACAGCTCTGCCATGCCTAGAAGTGCATCAGTAAAATTTGAAGATCATCATGGTGCTTCTGGAATTCCCCAACCTTCCACTCCCATCACGATTCATCCCTATTATGTTCCCCCACCTCCACCTCCACCTCCCCTATTGACCATGGCCCACTCACCTAAGATGCCAGTTTTTAAATAATCAAATGATCTTGAGCAGTTATGGTTTGTTGCAGAAGAGATATGGAGATTGCATAATATCACTAATGAGAATATGAATAAAGCATAGCTAGTCACATCGCTACAGGATAGAGCATTATCCTGGTATATGAAATACTCCACGATGAACCAAAATGTTTCGTTGGCCCAACCTAAGGTTGCACTAAATGATGAATTTAAGAAATCGAAGTCACAATCCCAATGTATTACGAAGATCAAATATATCAAGAGATTAGCCATTGAAACTGTGTGGGAAGTCAATCAAAGGTTTAATACACTACTAATTCAAGTTAGCTTCGAGATCCCTGCTGAGTAGTGTTTGGGTCCTGTGATTTAGCAGATTGGCATACTAAATGACAAGGCAACATCAAAACCACTTTGGAATCCTAGGATCTAGCCCTCCTGGATTCAGAGAGGGATCTCTCTATGTAAGTATTGTTTTAAAAGATATTTCTTTATGCTTAGTTATGATATTAGGCTAGTTATGCAACACAAGGGTTTTGTTTGTTTGTTGGTTGGGGATCATTAAATGAGAAGGTCATGTGAAGTGAAGGAGGAAATAAGTGGAAGGGTGTTTCAGCATGGGAAGATAGGTCAAAAAATAGTGCTAAACCATTGGGCTATGGAGTCATAAAGGGGTTTACTTGCACAACAACTATTCAAAGGTTTTTAAAGGGCAATTCATCTATCTCAAAAGATATTTTAAGTCGATTTTGTGGTATGGAACATCAAAGAATGAAATGAAATAAACAACATGTAAGAAAACAAAGGGCGGCCAAAGATCAAGTAAGGAATTCTAACCTATCCTACTTTGGCATACTCTTAGGAACAAAAACATTAAATACAACAAAGGGAAATCTAAGATCAGGTAAGGACTTTTAACCTAGCCTGCTTTTGACATACACTCAAGGGAAAAACATGTAAGATAAACATAAAAAGAAACCTAAGATCGGGTAAAGAATTTAAACCAAACCTTCTTTTGGCACACTTTTAAGGGAAATCTTCAAAACAACTGTTTTAGGACTAAACAAGGGACAGGGATAACCATAGACTTCCTTGCTTAAGAATCTACTTAGAATTCAGTGAAAATATCATTCAAAAATGATAAATCAAGTTCTACTCGGCCAGACATGGGCTCACCAACATTCCTTGACTGGTTATACTCTATTGAAATCATTCCCAAACACAGATTTAACAGAAAACATAAAGATAAAGATTTTCAGTGAGAGATAGGGTAATTTGCAGTATATCCTAATCTATATTTGTTGTTCTTTATCAGAGGATATGTGGTTATACTCTATTGAAATCATTCCCAAACACAGATTTAACAGAAAACATAAAGATAAAGATTTTCAGTGAGAGATAGGGTAATTTGCAGTATATCCTAATCTATATTTGTTGTTCTTTATCAGAGGATATGTGGTTATACTCTATTGAAATCATTCCCAAACACAGATTTAACAGAAAACATAAAGATAAAGATTTTCAGTGAGAGATAGGGTAATTTGCAGTATATCCTAATCTATATTTGTTGTTCTTTATCAGAGGATATGAACACAGTGGAAACATAAGAAAATAACAATTACAGTGAGAATAACATCACCAATGATTTAGATCAGGATCCAGTGAAATCTGCTTGTCTATTGATATGCAAAACCAGTTACATACTTTGAGTCCAATCGCTCTTTATAGTCCAATGCTTTTCTTCCCAGCCTACTATATTAAAACTACTCAGAAACTCTTACTCAATAACAGTTCAGGAAATTAACAATTTTCCAACCTTTTACAATGAATTTTCTGTGAATACTTATAGGTGAAAGAGGAAGAGTGCTGCAGAAATGGTAATAAATATGAATTAAGACAGAATGGGAGAAGTGTTCAAATGCCCATTCTGCTCAATAAACATAGCATTGACTACTTGTACCATTTTGGTATTTTCTCCTATTTTAATGCATATTTGGTAGGCAAGGTAATAACTTCAAAGTGTTTCTTTGAAGATAATTGTGGCTTAAGTACCCTGTTTGACTTCTAGGATAAGAAAACTGTCAATTCTATGAGTTTTATAGCCCCATGTTTGCTTGATAACTGTTCTGACAATTTCACAGAGGGTTTTTCAGCAGGATGGATGTAAAAGTGCCTATGAAAGTAAAGCAGGTTGTAGGTGTCGTTTTCTTAATCTCTGGAGACTTAAATTGGCCTGATGATCTAACATTCGAAGGCTTTTTTCTGATCTGTCTATCTTAGCCCCTTTAAACACTGATTTACCTTCAATTTGTGTTTTATGGCTTTATTAGACCTTCTTCGAACTATATTTTGTCTTTTGCTGATTGTATTAGCCTTTAATCCTTCGATTCCTTCACTGATCTTCATTAATATTCCATGTGTAAAGGTGGCTGCGGGAGACTTGTGGATAAATCCGCCATTATACCTACACACAATAAAAACTGTTAAGAAATCCTACGTTTCTTGGGTTTATCTGCAACATAGGGCTCTGGCGGGGTTTATGGAGTAGTGAGGAAACAGGTGAATGCAGTAGGGGTGGGTTTAACCATGACAGTGATGAACCAGGGTTCAAATTTAATTATGGCATGAAGATTTGGGAAAGCGGTATTAGAAAAAAGGCAATGGTTTTCATGTGAGGTGAAGGTGTTAAGTGGTTTGGAGCGAGGGGAACACGATACGGTCCAATGGCTGAGACGTATGCTCCTGAAAACTGCCCATTTCACGTTCAAAGTGCACAGAGGGGAGGAGGAGAAAAATGAATGTGAAATGGAATCTGGTCCATTGGATTTGGAGGGTGCAGATATATGGTTAGGAATGAGCACGGAGGGACAGGAGTAGCATGGCGGGAGGAGGTGGTGGGGCCGGGTAAACAACAGGCGCCGTGGGTTTATAGTGTTAAAGTGTAATAATCCGTGTATGGGTGGATATATAGAGGGAAAGAAAAGGTGGAAGTGGGAGGAAGTGAAAACGCTTCTGGGCCGTTAGATCTGGGGGGAAGAGACAAATCAACAGTGGAGATCTCATGAAAACACAATGGGAAGGCCCCGCATGGTCGGGTGGGACCAATAGGAAAAATATGGAAATGAAAGAAATACACATATCGGGGGCACTTGTAAAGTTATTTTATGCATTGATAGAGTAAACGAAGGGGTTTTTAAACTAATAGGAAGGGATTTTTATGGTCTAAAAGGGGATTTTTTAGGGATTGGAGGGATAATGAAGGGAAAGGGCGATTTTTAGGAGGGAATAATGGAGAAGAGTCTTTTGAATTGTAGAGATCAAATAGTTGGGTTTTTGAAGGATAAGGAACACAGTAGAGGCTTCAAGAAGTCACAGATTTTGCCTAAAATTTGTTTCTTGAAGACAAAAAACCCCTTTTAGCCATCTTTTCATATGTCAAAATTATGGACAGCTAACAAGTAGCATAAGCAATGGTTTATAGTTATGATATTTCCACATCTTAGGTTTCTATTGTCTGAGCAAAAGATTGCAACCCAATCGGAAGCCTTGGAGATTGTTATGAAGCTAGAAGCTTCACCAATAGTAGATACTAACATAGGGGTTCAGTAAATCCAAACCAAGTTGGCAAGCTTACATATGGAACTTCAAGATTTGAAGCAGGGAAAATAATTTCACGCAGAATTTTGGTGCATCAAGTGCAAATTAGAGGGCCCCCATAAGGATCAGTTTCATGTTTTTAGAGATTACTTGGTCACCGAGATGCCAAGTCTGTTGAGACCTAGGCCAAGAACTGGACCAAATGTGGGAAAAAATGTCTAGTGTAGCTTATGTGACATTGCAAGCAGCACTCTATAGACTACAATCATCTGCCATAGAAGTATATCCGGTCACCGAAGTAGTTGTTGTACAATTTCTACAGTTTGGTAAGACATGATGACAAACACTCTCAAAGCTATGATATAATGATGAAGAGTCCTGGAGCATTACCGAGTTCAAGCCGAAGGTGATGAAGATCTAGGTTCTCCAACAATGCGCAAAGGTTTCCAAGGTTGATGGTGTAGTCGAGGAGGAGGTGTTGGACAAGGTCGCAGGCAAATCATATGCTATAATTGTTGTCAACCTAGAGTTTTTTCCAAGGACTGTCACAATCCCATCGCCGCATCTTATAGGCATTGTTATGCATTTTATCATGAAATAGTTTATTTTCCTACATTATTAGCTAAAATTCAGTAAAAGTGCAATCAACGGCCTTCCTAGAACATACAAATGATGATATTTGAACCACGTGAACAGGATATAAGTGTCAACATAGTGACATGAAGTGGTATAAATATGGGAGAAGATAAAGAGGAAGGAAAGAAGCATATGGAAGTTACATGGGACTTTGATGTGAAGAATAATTCTATGAGCCTTGGAGCTTCAACATCAACAGTGCAAAGGCAGTAGATTCCATTAAAGAATAAACCCAAGGAGATTACTGAATCCCATGAAGTTCATCCATCCATTCTGACATCTTTCTTATAGGCATATATGAAGTTGGTCAAGGATCATAAAGCTGTGGAGGCATTTTAGGAGTTGATTAACAAACTCATTGGTAAAGAATACCAAAAACCGGAACAGGGCACTATGCGCAAGTTCTACAAACATAAGAAGAGAAATGGCAGAGATATGTAGCTAACTGCGCAGATCGGCAATTATGAAATTGTAATATTCCCAAATGGGAAAGCAGGAATAGAGTGCATAAAAATGGAAATATGTAGAAATATAATAGATAAAAGCATGAGACAACAGTAGATCCATTCCATTATGATTATAATGGAAAAATAGGTACAAGATCTTGAGGAAAAGATCACTCAAGTGGGGAAAATAAGCCTCTCATGAAAGCATACACCTAGATCTAAAATGTTGTTAACACATGAAACACATGAATCCAGAAAACTACATTGTCTAAGAGAGAATAGCAGCTAAAAGATATAAAAATATATTGCTACTGATATAATGCTCCAAAAATGACAAGGCTAGAGATCCATGCTCCAAAACAGGGTTCCAGGACAACCCAGAAAAGGTTTCCAAAAATACACACCATACAAAATATAGAAGATTTGTCCCTAGGGCTAAATAATATCTGTAAAAAAATCATTGATGGGAGATGTCTGATATGATATACAAGATGGATGATCCTCCTCCAACGTATCTCCTAAATAAAGGGTTGATCCCCACACAGGAAACCCAAAAACTCCAAATAGGGCAATAAACCCCCTGCTGCAGCTGCTCTCCAAAATAATGTGGTTTCTACAGGAAACTGTGCTATAGCTAATGATTGCTACTTTTTCTGGTGCCAAAATTTGTAATGAAGCCCTGAAGTCTTCCTCACAAGTATCGAGATTAAAGGGTGACCCCTCCAATGGAAAACTAGCTCAGAAAATGGAGATTTCTCTCCTCCACTACTACACCCCTACAACACAACCAAACTCTAAACAGAAATAAGTTTTACATAAGGTTGAAGCTTGGCCAAATGCCTGATTATGGAAGTATAGTGAAAACTCCTCTAAGAGCTCCTCAATGTAAGAGGTGGAATTCCCGATCAGGAACACCCTGTGCTAAACAACACATGCAATCTTAGCTAAACAGTTGAAGAAAGCTATATGTCTAAATAGACCATATATAAAAATAAAAAATATACCAAGATCAATAATATGGCTGCCATCCTCTTCCTTTTATAATTTATGAGCTTCCAAACCCTAAGCCCCATCCATTAATGACACTACTTCCATGCAATGTATCTCCATCTAAAACTGCGATGTCCCTCCATTAATGTCCACGCCTCCATGACAGCATTGTTGATTTGTTCAAAGTTTACCCAATCCACATGTTTTAGCTCATGTTCACACCTTAGGGTGCTTTATTTAGCTGAAAAGATGATCCACTTTCACATGAGAAGTGGTTTTATTCACAATAAAGATATTTATGGGTCTCCCTACCCACTTATTCACCTATCTAAGTGACAAAACAAAACTTTAATGTTCCAATTAGTTGTAGGCTAATTTAGGAATATTACAGTCCTACCCTCCAAAATTTTTCTCGTCCTCAAGCAACTGCAAAGATACTACAAAATATCCAATGGATATGTCTCCTCCCAAGAATACAAGTTGGCCTTTGGTGGATAAACGAAATAGCCCTCATCATGAAAAAATGGGAGATATATGGAAAGAGTTATATGCTATACATTGGCCTCCTCAAGGCATGATAGATTGTAAATGTTGGCTATCTTAAACCCAATGAAAAACTCCAATCTCCATGCTATCATCCAAACAAAGTGAGCCATACTTGGTAGTTCATAGAAAAACTCACCAATCCCTTGCTTCTGCAATGTATAGGGGCTGCATGGCTGAAAATGAGAGATACATTTGTTCAACTCACGCTGTCTCTCTCTCCATTTATGATAGATATGGAACTGCTGATCTTGGTCTGCAATAATGTGGTCATTAAGAAGCCAAAGTGCACTTGGACTCTCACGATCCCACTCTATGGTTCTGATGCAGGAGCATCAAGGCCTTTTTTCATTTGTAAATATGTAATAAAAGGGGGGTGTGACATTTTTATTATTTTATTAATTAATTTGTTATTTTATAGGAGATAAATTATATAAGTGAGGATTTTGTAAATATTCTTTTAATAATTAAAAGGATATGAGAGAAATAGATTAGGAGCAAAATTAGAGAGTAGGTATTCTATGTATGGGACTTTGTTGAGTCCACACCTAAAATATAGATTTAGTTGAGGATTAGGTGGAGATATTTTTGGAGTGAATTAACTGCATTATTTATGTATAAATATGAGTGGTTTTTGTGAGGAAAATAAACTTGAATAGATTGTGAGTGTGAGTAGTGAGAGGGTTTCTACTTGGGAGCCTACGGGCTTTTGTAAAAGGGCCTTTTGATTTGAAAATCTGGCCATGTAAAGGATTCTGGAATTTGATTATATGTTTGTTTATGAAGGAATTTATTTGAACTATGTGCATGAATGAAGTTCTGGTTATTTGGATGAAATGGAGCTCTATGTAAATTAGAGAAGTTGGATATAAATTGCAAACATCTAAAGGAAGGATCAATGTTGTCTTATGTTCTGGAAGTTACACAATTTAACAATTTGAAATGAAATGTTATATAGCTATTGCTGCGAATTTAACTAGTGATTCAGAATCCATTTTGCTGTGCGTATGATCATCGATATCTGCATTCAGTAGTTGGGTTTTCAAAGTGTTTTCATTTATTGGTAGCAATTTTACTCACTTTATTTGAGCACAGTAGCTATTAAAATCGAATAGAATGGTCTGTGAAGACTGCTGAAAAATACAGTTCACAAATTGAATGAGATTATGGTAGAATTTGACTCTCATTTGCAGAATCAAAGGATTGAGGCACATTCAAAGTTATGGTGATCAAATCCCATGTCAGGGAATTCGAATAAGAACGATATTGCAATTACTAACTGAATGAGGAATTCGATTTTAAAATCGGATTGTGTTGGTATGGCAGCATTGATACAGAGTTAGTGGGAATTCGATTTTAAAATTGGATTGTGTTGGTATGGCAGCATTGAAACCGAGTTAGTGGCGCCGATTTAAAAGAGGTACTCAGCTCAAGCACTGATGCCATCACATAACATGATTACTTGTTGAACACAGAGGTTGAATTCGATCGGCCTTTTAATTCAGAAGAAAAATGCCGAGAAGGTTTCAAGTCGAGTTACAGCAATGCCAGAAGAGCGTTTTGAAAGTCGATTTCTAGAAAGGTGGAATTGACCAGCAACTGAAGCAGATCCAAAATTGTCAAATGAGTTGATGGGTTTGATTCTTTCCAACAAAGAAACCGGCAATTACATTCATGAAATATGTGCAGAGGTTTTGGTAATAATTTCGGTTATTTAATTGAATCGAATCTTGTGTATTGCAGAGATAAGAGATTGACCATGTAATGGAGAATGAAGATCATGAGTTGGGCGAAGGAAATTAGATGCTGAAGGAGCAATTAGAAGCAGGAACTTCAAGTTAAGAAGTATTCCTGATTGAAGGAGATCGAAGTTAAAGAAGAAATTGATTTGTATAAATCGATATCGGTTTTGTATCTCCACACATGAAGTAAAGAGCAGTTTATGAAGTAAACTCCAGAAAGTCTAGTTGAAGGCGCATAAATCACAAGGTATGTAAATCGAAATAAAATTGGTCTGTATTATTGCAGCACTGGTGCAAATGCGCATTTAATGGATCCAGGTTGTTATTGCGTTGAATGGATGGATGGTTTTGCATTCAAAGATCGAAAGACAGGTAATGCAGTGATGTAGTGGTATTACTTTGATAATGGGTGTGTTTCTTTTATTGAACTTAGATTTTAATTTCTGATTTGAAAAGCCATGGGTGAGTGCGTTGGTTTTGTTGATCAATATCAAAGTTAGAAGTTTAAAAAAGGCACATGTGTAATTGAGCTGGAAACTTGAAGCTTAAATAAAATCAAAGGGTTGTTCAAAATGTTAAAAAGCCTACATTATTTGGGTTGGCAGGATTTGAATTTCCATATGGATAAAAGAGAGTGGAGAGAAAGCATTGTATCAATGAGAGTTAAGGGAAATTTGTATATTGTGCCTTGTTGAGTGATGAATCCAGATTAATAAATGGAGAAGTCAAGTTTGAAGATATGCCTAATGTCATCTTTCAATATTGACATTAGAGTAGAAAACGTGTGAGTGGATTCTAAATCCAATCCCTTGGTATGAAGATTGTTGAATGTGTGGTTATGAATCATATGTTGAAGAGCTTCCACAAGTGAAAAGTGTATGAAATTTCCCGGATTTAAAGTTAAAGTTGGTTGTAAATGTTGAGATGCATTTTTATATGCAATTCAGAGGGAATATTCTGGGTTTGCAGGCTAGCCCTGCATCATTTTCGGTATCAGAGCTTGGCTCTGTTGAAATTGACGATGTTTGTTTTTCTAAAAGAAGTGCAGGAAGGTTTTTTTGAAGTGTGTTTTATTTGAATGTGTGATGAAAGCTGAAAGGAAGATCAGATTCTAAATCTAATACGCAAGCTACACAATTGCAGTGTCCTGAAGGTAATTGAAGGTATGCAGTTTTGTCTAATGATTAGCAGATATGAAATGAATGAAATTTTATAGTAAGATTGCAGTAGTTAAACTGTAAGAAGGATGTTTGTAAGTTTTGGAAGTAACAGAGATTGAAGACACAGCTGAAAACTAGTGGGAAGGACAGTCCATTAAAAGTGCAGGTGAATGGAAGGACAAGATCAGACAAGATATTGAAGGTAAGATGATAAGGTTTTATTTGGATTTGAAGAATAGAATATTGTAGTCCTTGCATTGAAGTATTATTGCAACTCCCAAAAGGCAATGTGGTTAGAATTGCTAACAGATAAAGGAAGCTGGTGAAAGTTTCTAGGTGAAAACATAGATGTGGCAGAACCTTGAGGAATTCCAATAGAGATTGGATAAGGAGGACAGTTGCATTCTTTGAAGATGAGTTGAAGCCAGAAAGAGCAAAGAGAAGTGCTCAAAGGAGGTTCCAGAGATAGAGAACCAATTGCTTGCCAAAAGACTGAGTGAGGAGAGTCAGTAGGTAAGTGGAAGCAACATTGTGACTTGTTGTTGCGCAGGCTAGTGCAACTCAGGTAGAGTGAGTAAGGAACTCATAGAGATGGAGAGAATGATGACTAGTGATGTCAGAGCCGTGGGCTTGATAAGAGACCACAAAGCAGGAGGACAAAAGAATGAGAAGGATTTAAGGCAAATGGCATAACGGAGACAGTTAAGCAAAGAGGAATATGAGTGGGAGAAGGCTGAGATAGTAGTTCAGCTTGAGGTGTTAATGGAGATGTTGCAAAGAAATGAAGTAGACCAGAAGCATGGTTATGTCATGAGAAAGAAGGTGAAGTGGCAGAGGCTACAAGAGAAGAGGAATCATCAGGTGAATATGCAGTTGATGAAAGAACTAAGGGAACTTGAACAGGTTATAGATGCCAAACAGAGGATAGAGAAGCTCGAAAGAATTGAGCTACAGCAAAAGGAAGATGCTGAAGAAGATGTTGAAGTTTCAATCTGTGAACCAGAAAGTGGACCATTACTTTTTTAAAGTGATGAAGAGCTATAGGAGTTGAATCATATGAATGATTCGAAGTAGCCAGAAGAATTGAGGACTAAAGCATCAAATAATACCGTAGGGTCTTGTGATTTTAAAACTAATTATTTTTGTATGATTGCAGATTTGGAAGAAGATAGACAGTCTTTTAAAACTGTCAAAGATGTGAAAGAGTACCTTCCAAAAGATGAAAGTTTTGAAGCAGAATATGATAAAAGAGGCTGGAAAAGAATCAGTTCACTACAATGGACAAATGCTGGAAGACATCATTGAAATAGATGATGAGAAGGGGAGACTAGCTGACAGTCTCAAGAGTTCTTTGAGTTTGGATCAGCATACTGATATGCTGACAGAAAAAGAGAAATCAACGCAACATACTGAAGTGTTGCTAAAGGGAAAAGAGGTACAGAGGCCTTATATTTTTTATTATAATGATTGTATTATAATTGAAGATGTTGTTGCAGACGCTGGAACATATTTGGCACAGGTGGATAGCCAAATGGAAGAAGGAGAGGAAGAACATCTACTGAAGGATGTTAAGGATAGATTGCTGAAGAAGGATGACAAAGCAGTTGTCATAAATAATAATCAAAAAGAAATTGCAGATGATGAGCAAAGGAATGTTGCAGAGGGACAGGAAGTTTGGGAGGCCGCAACATTTATAGTAGCAGCAGCAGAAAAGGTGAACAAAACAAGTGAAGAACAAGCAAGAATGAGAATTCAGCAATCAAGAGATGGAAACAATCAGCAGACAGAGGATATACTGGACAGAGAAATTGAGTTGATAAGGAGGTTAATGATGAAAATGTCTCAGAGAAAGACAATAGCAAGAAAGAAAAGGAGCGACAACAAGAGAAAGACAGCAAAAGATTGCGAGAGCACAGCCAGTGGGGCAATGCAACATAAAGTGTGGAAACCTGGAGAAGAACAATAGACAGAAGCAGCGACAAGTGGGAAATTGCAGCACAAGATATGGGATCCAGGCATACACAGATCCGAACACATGATCAGGCGATCATGTTTAATTTCAACCTTGGAAGTCTGATGCAGGAGCATCAAGGCCAATTTTCATTTTTTAATATGTAATAAAGGGGGGTGTGACATTTTTATTATTTTATTAATTAATTTGTTATTTTTAAATAAAATAGGAGATAAATTATAAAAGTGAGGATTTTTTAAATATTCTTTTATTAATTAAAAGGATATGAGAGAAATAGATTAGGAGCAAAATTAGAGAGTAGGAATTCTATGTATGGGACTTTGTTGAGTCCACACCTAAAATATAGATTTAGTTGAGGATTAGGTGGAGAGATTTTTGGAGTGAATTAAATGCATTATTTATGTATAAATATGAGTGGTTTTTGTGAGGAAAATACACTTGAATAGATTGTGAGTGTGAGTAGTGAGAGGGTTTCTACTTGGGAGCCTACGGGATTTTGTAAAAGGGCCTTTTGATTTGAAAATCTGGCCATGTAAAGGATTATGGAATTTGATTATATGTTTGTTTATGAAGGAATTTATTTGAACTATGTGCATGAATGAAGTTCTGGTTATTTGGATGAAATGGAGCTCTATGTAAATTAGAGAAGTTGGATATAAGTTGCAAACATCTAAAGGAAGGATCAATGTTGTCTTATGTTCTGGAAGTTACACAATTTAACAATTTGAAATGAAATGTTATATAGCTATTGCTGCAAATTTAACTAGTGATTTAGAATCCATTTTGCTGTGCGTATGATCATCGATATCTGCATTCAGTAGTTGGGTTTTTAAAGTGTTTTCATTTATTGGTAGCAATTTTACTCACTTTATTTGAGCACAGTAGCTATTAAAATCGAATAGAATGGTCTGTGAAGACTGTTGAAAAATACAGTTCACGAATTGAATGAGATTATGGTAGAATTTGGCTCTCATTTGCAGAATCAAAGGATTGAGGCACATTCAAAGTTATGGTGATCAAATCCCATGTCAGAGAATTCGAATAAGAACGATATTGCAATTACTAACTGAATGAGGAATTCGATTTTAAAATCGGATTGTGTTGGTATGGCAGCATTGATACCGAGTTAGTGGGAATTTGATTTTAAAATTGGATTGTGTTGGTATGGCAGCATTGAAACCGAGTTAGTGGCGCCGATTTAAAAGAGGTACTCAGCTCAAGCACTGATGCCATCACATAGCATGATTACTTTTTGAACGCAGAGGTTGAATTCGATCAGCCTTTTAATTCAGAACAGAAATTCTGAGAAGGTTTCAAGTCGAGTTACAGCAATGCCAGAAGAGCGTTTTGAAAGTCGATTTCCAGAAAGGTGGAATTGACCAGCAATTGAAGCAGATCCAAAATTGTCAGATGAGTTGATGGATTTGATTCTTTCCATCGAAGAAACCGGCAATTACAGTCATGAAATATGTGCAGAGGTTTTGGTAATAATTTCAGTTATTTAATTGAATCGAATCTTATGTATTGCAGAGATAAGAGATTGACCATGTAATGGAGAATGAAGATCATGAGTTGGGCGATGGCAATTAGATGTCAAGGAGTGAATTAGAAGCAGAAATCTGCCAAGAAGTATTTCCCGATTGAAGGAGATCGAAGAAGAAGAAATCGATTTGTATAAATCGATATTGGTTTTGTATCTCCACTCATGAAGTAAAGAGGCCATGCTGTAAACTCCGTAAAGTCTAGTTGAAGGCACAACCATAAGTGTAACCGAAATAAACCTGTCCGTATTATTACAAGACTGGTGCAAATGCGCATTTAATGGATCCAGTCGTTATCGCATTGAATGGATGGATGGTTTTGGCATTCAAAGATCGAAAGATGTAATGTGCTGTTTGTAGTGGTATTACTTATAAGTGGTGTGTTTCTTTTATTGAACTTAGATTTTAATTTCTGATTTGAAAAGCCATGGGTGAGTGTGTTGGAGCCTTTGTTGATCAATACTAAAAGTTAAGAAGTTTAAAAAGGCACATGTGTAATTGAGCTGAAACTTGAAGCTTAAATAAAATCAAAGGGTTGTTCAAAATGTTAAAAAGCCTACATTATTTGGGTTGGTAGGATTTGAATTTCCATATGGATAAAAGAGAGTGGAGAGAAAGCATTGTATCAATGACAGTTAAGGGAAAGTTGTATATTGCACCTTGTTGAGTGATGAATCCAAATTAATACACGGAGAGGTCAAGTTTGAAGATATGCTTAATGTCATCATTCAATATTGACATTAGAGGAGAAAACGTGTGAGTGGATTCTAAATCCAATCCCTTGGTATGAAGATTTTTGAATGTGTGGTTATGAATCATATGTTGAAGAGCTTCCGCAAGTGAAAAGTGTATGAAATTTCCTGGATTTAAAGTTAAAGTTGGTTGTAAATGTTGAGATGCATTTTTATATGCAATTCAGATGGAATATTCTGGTTTTGCAGGCTAGCCCTGCATCATTTTTGGTATCAGAGCTTGGCTCTGTTGAAATTGACGATGTTTGTTTTTCTGAAAGAAGTGCAGGAAGGTTTTGTTGAAGTGTGTTTTATTTGAATGTGTGATGAAAGCTAAAAGGAAGATCAGATTCTAAATCTGATACGCAAGCTACACAATTGCAGTGTCCTGCAGGTAATTGAAGGTATGCAGTTTTGTCTAATGACTAGCAGATATGAAATGAATGAAATTTTATAGTAATATTGCAGTAGTTAAACTGTAAGAAGGATGTTTGTAAGTTTTGGAAGTAACAGAGATTGAAGACACAGCTGAAAACTAGTGGGAAGGACAATCCATTAAAAGTGCAGGTGAATGGAAGGACAAGATCAGACGAGATCTTGAAGGTAAGATGATATGGTTTTATTTGGATTTGAAGAATAGAATATTGTAGTCCTTTCATTGAAGTATTATTGCAACTCCCAAAAGGAAATGTGGTTAGAATTGCTAACAGATAAAGGAAGCTGGTGAAAGTTTCTAGGTGAAAACATAGATGTGGCAGAACCTTGAGGAATTCCAATAGAGATTGGATAAGGAGGACAGTTGCATTCTTTGAAGATGAGTTGAAGCCAGAAAGAGCAAAGAGAAGTGCTCAAAGGAGGTTCCAGAGATAGAGAACCAATTGCTTGCCAAAAGACTGAGTGAGGAGAGCTTGGTGAGGTAAGTGGCGGCAGGACAGGACTTGCTGCTGAAGAGGCTTTAGTGCAACTCATAGAAAAGTGAGTAAGGAACTCATAGAGATGGAAAGAATGATGACTAGTGACAGTCGTAACAGAGGTTCTGAAATCAACCATAGCAGAGGACAAAAGAAGAAGGATGCCAAGGCAATTGGCATACAGAGACAGTTAAGCAAAGAGGAATATGAGAGGGAGAAGGCTGAGATAGCAGTTCAGCTTGAGGTGTTAATGGAGATGTTGCAAAGAAATGAGGAAGACCAGAAGCATGGTTATGTCATGAGAAAGAAGCTGAAGTGGCAGAGGCTACAAGAGAAGAGGAATCATCAGATGAATATGCAGTTGATAAAGGAACTAAGGGAACTTGAACAGGTTATAGATGCCAGACAGAGGATAGAGAAGCTCGAAACAGTTGAGCTACAACAAAAGGAAGATGCTGAAGAAGATGTTGAAGTTTCGATATGTTACCCAGAGAGTGGACCATTACTTTTTGAAAGTGATGAAGAGCTAGAGGAGTTGAATCATATGAATGATTCGAAGTAGCCCGAAGACTTGATGACTGAAGCATAAAATAAGACCGTAAGGTCTTGTGAATTTAAAACTAATGATTTGTGTGTGATTGCAGGTTTGGAAGAAGATAGGCAGTCTTTTGAAGTTGTCAAAGATGTGAAAGAGTACCTTCCAGAAGATGAAAGTTTTGAAGCAGAATATGATAAAGAGGCTGGGAAAGAATCAGTTCACTACAATGGACAAATACTGGAAGACATCATTGAAATAGATGATGAGAAGGGGAGACTAGCTGACAGTCTCAAGAGTTCTTTGAGTTTGGATCAGCATACTGATATGCTGACAGAAGAAGAGAAATCAACGCAACATACTGAAGTGTTGCTAAAGGGAAAAGAGGTACAGAGGCCTTATATTTTTTATTATAATGATTGTCTTATAATTGAAGATTTTATTGCAGACGCTGGAACATATTTGGCACAAGTGGATAGCCAAATGGAAGAAGGAGAGGAAGAACATCTACTGAAGGATGTTAAGGAGAGACTGCTGAAGAAGGATGACAAAATAGTTGTCATAAATAATAATCAAGAAGAAGTTGACAGATGCAAAAAACAGAGGCAAGAAATTGTTCTAAAAGACAATGTAGCAGCAGCAGAAAAGGTGCAAAACATCAGTAAGGGTGGAAAGGAAGCGATCGAAACAAGTGAAGAACAAGAAAGAATGAGAGTTCAGCAATCAAGAGATGGAAACAATCAGCAGACAGAGGATACACTGGACAGAGAAATTGAGTTGATAAGGAGGTTAATGATGAAAATGTCTCAGAGAAAGATATTAGCAGGAAAGAAAAGGAGCGACAACAAGAAGAAGACAAGAAAATATTGTGAGAGCACAACCAATGGGGTAATGCAACATAAAGTGTGGAAACCTGGAGAAGAACAACAGATAGAAGCAACGATAAGTGGGAAATTGCAGCACAAGATATGGGATCTAGGCATACACAGATCCAAACACATGATCAGGCGATCATGTTTAATTTCAACCTTGGGAGTCTGATGTAGGAACATAGGCCATTTTTTCATTTGTAAATATGTAATAAAGGGGGGTGTGACATTTTTATTATTTTATTAATTAATTTTTCATTTTTAATAAAATAGGAGATAAAGTGAGGATTTTGTAAATATTCTTTTATTAATTAAAAGGATATGAGAGAAATAGATTAGAGCAAAATTAGAGAGTAGGTATTCTATGTATGGGACTTTGCTGAGTCCACACCTAAAATATGATTTAGTTGAGGATTAGGTGGAGAGATTTTTGGAGTGAATTAAATGCATTATTTATGTATAAATATGAGTGGTTTTTGTGAGGAAAATACACTTGAATAGATTGTGAGTGTGAGTAGTGAGAGGGTTTCTACTTGGGAGCCTACGGGCTTTTGTAAAAGGGCCTTTTGATTTGAAAATCTGGCCATGTAAAGGATTATGGAATTTGATTATATGTTTGTTTATGAAGGAATTTATTTGAACTATGTGCATGAATGAAGTTCTGGTTATTTGGATGAAATGGAGCTCTATGTAAATTAAAGAAGTTGGATATAAATTGCAAACATCTAAAGGAAGGATCAATGTTGTCTTATGTTCTGGAAGTTACACAATTTAACAATTTGAAATGAAATGTTATATAGCTATTGCTGCGAATTTAACTAGTGATTCAGAATCCATTTTGCTGTGCGTATGATCATCGATATCTGCATTCAGTAGTTGGGTTTTCAAAGTGTTTTCATTTATTGGTAGCAATTTTACTCACTTTATTTGAGCACAGTAGCTATTAAAATCGAATAGAATGGTCTGTGAAGACTGTTGAAAAATACAGTTCACGAATTGAATGAGATTATGGTAGAATTTGGCTCTCATTTGCAGAATCAAAGGATTGAGGCACATTCAAAGTTATGGTGATCAAATCCCATGTCAGAGAATTCGAATAAGAACGATATTGCAATTACTAACTGAATGAGGAATTCGATTTTAAAATCGGATTGTGTTGGTATGGCAGCATTGATACCGAGTTAGTGGGAATTCGATTTTAAAATTGGATTGTGTTGGTATGGCAGCATTGAAACCGAGTTAGTGGCGCCGATTTAAAAGAGGTACTCAGCTCAAGCACTGATGCCATCACATAACATGATTACTTTTTGAACGCAGAGGTTGAATTCGATCAGCCTTTTAATTCAGAACAGAAATTCTGAGAAGGTTTCAAGTCGAGTTACAGCAATGCCAGAAGAGCGTTTTGAAAGTCGATTTCCAGAAAGGTGGAATTGACCAGCAACTGAAGCAGATCCAAAATTGTCAGATGAGTTGATGGATTTGATTCTTTCCATCGAAGAAACCGGCAATTACAGTCATGAAATATGTGCAGAGGTTTTGGTAATAATTTCAGTTATTTAATTGAATCGAATCTTATGTATTGCAGAGATAAGAGATTGACCATGTAATGGAGAATGAAGATCATGAGTTGGGCGATGGCAATTAGATGCTGAAGGAGCAATTAGAAGCAGGAAATTCAAGTTAAGAAGTATTTCCTGATTGAAGGAGATCGAAGTTAAAGAAGAAATCGATTTGTATAAATCGATATTGGTTTTGTATCTCCACACATGAAGTAAAGAGCAGTTTATGAAGTAAACTCCAGAAAGTCTAGTTGAAGGCACAGAAATCACAAGGTATGTAAATCGAAATAAACCTGGTCTGTATTATTGCAGCACTGGTGCAAATGCGCATTTAATGGATCCAGGCTGTTATTGCATTGAATGGATGGATGGTTTTGCATTCAAAGATCGAAAGACAGGTAATGCAGTGATGTAGTGGTATTACTTTGATAATGGGTGTGTTTCTTTTATTGAACTTAGATTTTAATTTCTGATTTGAAAAGCCATGGGTGAGTGTGTTGGTTTTGTTGATCAATATCAAAGTTAGAAGTTTAAAAAGGCACATGTGTAATTGAGCTGGAAACTTGAAGCTTAAATAAAATCAAAGGGTTGTTCAAAATGTTAAAAAGCCTACATTATTTGGGTTGGTAGGATTTGAATTTCCATATGGATAAAAGAGAGTGGAGAGAAAGCATTGTATCAATGACAGTTAAGGGAAAGTTGTATATTGCACCTTGTTGAGTGATGAATCCAAATTAATACACGGAGAGGTCAAGTTTGAAGATATGCTTAATGTCATCATTCAATATTGACATTAGAGGAGAAAACGTGTGAGTGGATTCTAAATCCAATCCCTTGGTATGAAGATTTTTGAATGTGTGGTTATGAATCATATGTTGAAGAGCTTCCGCAAGTGAAAAGTGTATGAAATTTCCTGGATTTAAAGTTAAAGTTGGTTGTAAATGTTGAGATGCATTTTTATATGCAATTCAGATGGAATATTCTGGTTTTGCAGGCTAGCCCTGCATCATTTTTGGTATCAGAGCTTGGCTCTGTTGAAATTGACGATGTTTGTTTTTCTGAAAGAAGTGCAGGAAGGTTTTGTTGAAGTGTGTTTTATTTGAATGTGTGATGAAAGCTGAAAGGAAGATCAGATTCTAAATCTGATACGCAAGCTACACAATTGCAGTGTCCTGCAGGTAATTGAAGGTATGCAGTTTTGTCTAATGACTAGCAGATATGAAATGAATGAAATTTTATAGTAATATTGCAGTAGTTAAACTGTAAGAAGGATGTTTGTAAGTTTTGGAAGTAACAGAGATTGAAGACGCAGCTGAAAACTAGTGGGAAGGACAGTCCATTAAAAGTGCAGGTGAATGGAAGGACAAGATCAGACGAGATCTTGAAGGTAAGATGATATGGTTTTATTTGGATTTGAAGAATAGAATATTGTAGTCCTTGCATTGAAGTATTATTGCAACTCCCAAAAGGAAATGTGGTTAGAATTGCTAACAGATAAAGGAAGCTGGTGAAAGTTTCTAGGTGAAAACATAGATGTGGCAGAACCTTGAGGAATTCCAATAGAGATTGGATAAGGAGGACAGTTGCGTTCTTTGAAGATGAGTTGAAGCCAGAAAGAGCAAAGAGAGTGCTCAAAGGAGGTTCCAGAGATAGAGAACCAATTACTTGCTAAAAGACTGAGTGAGGAGAGCTTGGTGAGGTAAGTGGCGACAGGACAGGACTTGTTGTTGCAAAGGCTAGTGCAACTCATAGTAGAGTGAGTAAGGAACTGATAGAGATGGAGAGAATGATGACTAGTGACAGTCGTAACAGAGGTTCTGAAAGAGACCACAGCAGAGGACAAAAGGAGAAGGATGTCAAGGCAAATGGCATACAGAGACAGTTAAGCAAAGAGGAATATGAGTGGGAGAAGGCTGAGATAGTAGTTCAGCTTGAGGTGTTAATGGAGATGTTGCAAAGAAATGAAGTAGACCAGAAGCATGGTTATGTCATGAGAAAGAAGGTGAAGTGGCAGAGGCTACAAGAGAAGAGGAATCATCAGGTGAATATGCAGTTGATGAAGGAACTAAGGGAACTTGAATAGGTTATAGATGCCAAACAGAGGATAGAGAAGCTCGAAAGAATTGAGCTACAGCAAAAGGAAGATGCTGAAGAAGATGTTGAAGTCTCAATCTGTGAACCAGAAAGTGGACCATTACTTTTTGAAAGTGATGAAGAGCTAGAGGAGTTGAATCATATGAATGATTCGAAGCAGCCAGAAGACTTGAGGACTGAAGCATCAAATAAGACTGTAGGGTCTTGTGATTTTAAAACTAATGATTTTTGTATGATTGCAGGTTTGGAAGAAGATAGACAGTCTTTTAAAACTGTCAAAGATGTGAAAGAGTACCTTCCAGAAGATGAAAGTTTTGAAGCTGAATATGATAAAGAGGCTGGAAAAGAATCAGTTCACTACAATGGACAAATGCTGGAAGATATCATTGAAATAGATGATGAGAAGGGGAGACTAGCTGACAGTCTCAAGAGTTCTTTGAGTTTGGATCAGCATACTAATATGCTGACAGAAAAAGAGAAATCAACGCAACATACTGAAGTGTTGCTAAAGGGAAAAGAGGTACAGAGGCCTTATATTTTTTATTATAATTATTGTCTTATAATTGAAGATGTTGTTGCAGACGCTGGAACATATTTGGCACAGGTGGATAGCCAAATGGAAGGAGAGGAAGAACATCTACTAAAGGATGTTAAGGACAGACTGCTGAAGAAGGATGACAAAATAGTTGTCATAAATAATAATCAAGAAGAAGTTGACAGATGTAGAAAACAGAGGCAATAAATTTTTCTAAAAGACAATGTAGCAGCAGTAGAAAAGGTGCAAAACAGTAGTAAGGGTGAAAAGGAAGCGATCAAAACAAGTGAAGAACAAGCAAGAATGAGAATTCAACAATCAAGAGATGGAAACAATCAGCAGACAGAGGATATACTGGACAGAGAAATTGATTTGATAAGGAAGTTAATGATGAAAATGTCTCAGAGAAAGACAGCAGCAAGAAAGAAAAGGAGCGACAACAAGAGAAAGACAGCAAAAGATTGCGAGAGCACAGCCAGTGGGGTAATGCAACATAAAGTGTGGAAACCTGGAGAAGAACAACAGACAGAAGCAGCGACAAGTGGGAAATTGCAGCACAAGATATGGGATCCAGGCATACACAGATCCGAACACATGATCAGGTGATCATGTTTAATTTCAACCTTGGGAGTCTGATGCAGGAGCATCAAGGCCTTTCTTCATTTGTAAATATTTAATAAAAGGGGGGTGTGACATTTTTATTATTTTATTAATTAATTTGTTATTTTATAGGAGATAAATTATATAAGTGAGGATTTTGTAAATATTCTTTTAATAATTAAAAGGATATGAGAGAAATAGATTAGGAGAAAAATTAGAGAGTAGGTATTCTATGTATGGGACTTTGTTGAGTCCACACCTAAAATATAGATTTAGTTGAGGATTAGGTGGAGAGATTTTTGGAGTGAATTAAATGCATTATTTATGTATAAATATGAGTGGTTTTTGTGAGGAAAAGACACTTGAATAGATTGTGAGTGTGACTAGTGAGAGGGTTTCTACTTGGCAGCCTACGGGATTTTGTAAAAGGGCCTTTTGATTTGAAAATCTGGCCATGTAAAGGATTCTGGCATTTGATTTTATGTTTGTTTATGAAGGAATTTATTTGAAATATGTGCATGAATGAAGTTCTGGTTATTTGGATGAAATGGCGCTCTATGTAAATTAGAGAAGTTGGATATAAATTGTAAACATCTAAAGGAAGGATCAATGCTGTCTTATGTTTTGGAAGTTACACAATTTAACAATTTGAAATGAAATGCTATATAGCTATTGCTGCGAATTTAACTAGTGATTTAGAATCCATTTTGCTGTGTGTATGATCATCGATATTTGCATTCCATAGTTTGGTTTTCAAAGTGTTTTCATTTATTGGTAGCAATTTTACTCACTTTATTTGAGCACAGTAGCTATTAAAATCGAATAGAATGGTCTTTGAAGCCTGTTGAAAAATATAGTTCACGAATTGAATGAGATTATGGTAGAATTTGACTCTCATTTGCAGAATCAAAGGATTGAGGCACATTCAAAGTTATGGTGATCAAATCCCATGTCAGGGAATTCGAATAAGAACGATATTGCAATTATTAACTGAATGAGGAATTCGATTTTAAAATCGGATTGTGTTGGTATGGCAGCATTGATACCGAGTTAGTGGGAATTCGATTTTAAAATCGAATTGTGTTGGTATGGCAACATTGATACCGAGTTAGTGGGAATTCGATTTTAAAATCGAATTGTGTTGGTATGGCAGCATTGAAACCGAGTTAGTGGCGCCGATTTAAAAGAGGTACTCAGCTCAAGCACTGATGCCATTACATAACGTGATTACTTTTTGAACACAGAGTTTGAATTCGACCAACCTTTTAATTCAGAACAGAAATTCCGAGAAGGTTTCAAGTCGAGTTACAGCAATGCCAGAAGAGCGTTTTGAAAGTCGATTTCCAGAAAGGTGGAATTGACCAGCAACTGAAGCAGATCCAAAATTGTCAGATGAGTTGATGGGTTTGATTCTTTCCAACAAAGAAACCGACAATTACAGTCATGAAATATGTGCAGAGGTTTTGGTAATAATTTTGGTTATTTAATTGAATCGAATCTTGTGTATTGCAGAGATAAGAGATCGACCATGTAATGGAGAATGAAGATCATGAGTTGGGCGATGGCAATTAGATGCTGAAGGAGCAATTAGAAAAAGGAACTTCAAGTTAAGAAGTATTTCCTGATTTAAGGAGATCGAAGTTAAAGAAGAAATCGATTTGTATAAATCGATATTGGTTTTGTATCTCCACACATGAAGTAAAGAGCAGTTTATGAAGTAAACTCCAGAAAGTCTAGTTGAAGGCGCAGAAATCACAAGGTATGTAAATCGAAATAAACCTGGTCTATATTATTGCAGCACTGGTGCAAATGCGCATTTAATGGATCCAGGCTGTTATTGCGTTGAATGGATGGATGGTTTTGCATTCAAAGATCGAAAGACAAGTAATGCAGTGATGTAGTGGTATTACTTTGATAATGGGTGCGTTTCTTTTATTGAACTTAGATTTTAATTTCTGATTTGAAAAGCCATGGGTGAGTGCGTTGGTTTTGTTGATCAATATCAAAGTTATAAGTTTAAAAAGGCACATGTGTAATTGAGCTGGAAACTTGAAGCTTAAATAAAATCAAAGGGTTGTTCAAAATGTTAAAAAGCCTACATTATTTGGGTTGGTAGGATTTGAATTTCCATATGGATAAAAGAGAGTGGAGAGAAAGCATTGTATCAATGACAGTTAAGGGAAAGTTGTATATTGTGCCTTGTTGAGTGATGAATCCAAATTAATACACGGAGAAGTCAAGTTTGAAGATATGGCTAATGTCATCGTTCAATATTGACATTAGAGTAGAAAATGTGTGAGTGGATTCTAAATCCAATCCCTTGGTATGAAGATTTTTGAATGTGTGGTTATGAATCATATGTTGAAGAGCTTCCGCAAGTGAAAAGTGTATGAAATTTCCCGGATTTAAAGTTAAAGTTGGTTGTAAATGTTGAGATGCATTTTTATATGCAATTCAGAGGGAATATTCTAGGTTTGCAGGCTAGCCCTGCATCAGGTTCCAAGAATCACTCTTGCCCAATACATCCTACATATTGTGAATAGAGTGGCATCAGCATATGGGATCCAAAATAAAAATGGACTATATGTCATATATCATGTTGGATGGTGATAATAGTCCCTCAAGTGAGACTAGTGATGTTCTTCCTCTTGCTGTCTCAAAATACGATATGATAAGTGGCCACCCAACCACTTTCTTATTGCTAGATTGGAGGTTTCTGTGGTGTATTTTTCAGATGTAGGACTCGGAATATCCATATTAGTCATTTTTTCAATCTACGTTTCGAGTCTAGATCTAGACTCATCATCAGGACTTTGGATTTCCATAAGCTTCTCAAAATCTTGAAAATATTGAAGGACATTAGGTGTTGACTGAATAGGATCCAAAAAAAATCATTTTGCCCAAATTCCT